>JBBPBS010000164.1:39831-83198 GCA_037974835.1 Cicer judaicum
AATAAGCATAGGGAGGTCGAAAATGACCTAAAGGTTCATCCAATGATACAAACACACCTATTGGATGCACAAGATTTGTTAGAAACCCTAATTGGACCAGAATAAGCCCAGGGAGGTCGAAAATGACCTGAAAGTTCATCCAATGACACAAACACACCTATTGGATGCACAAGATTTGTTTGAAACCCTAATTGGACAAGAATAAGCCTAAGGAGGACAGAAATGACCTAATTGTTCATCCAATGACACAAACACACCTATTGGATGCACATGATTAGTTAGAAACCCTAATTGGACAAGAATAAGCCTAGGGAGAACGAAAATGACCTAATTGTTCATCCAATCACACAAACACACCTATTGGATGCACAAGATTGGTTAGAAACCCTAATTGGACAATAATAAGCATAGGGAGGTCGAAAATGACCTAAAGGTTCATCCAATGATACAAACACACCTATTGGATGCACAAGATTTGTTAGAAACCCTAATTGGACAAGAATAAGCCTAGGGAGGTCGAAAATGACCTGAAAGTTCATCCAATGACACAAACACACCTATTGGATGCACAAGATTTGTTTGAAACCCTAATTGGACAAGAATAAGCCTAAGGAGGACAGAAATGACCTAATTGTTCATCCAATGACACAAACACACCTATTGGATGCACATGATTAGTTAGAAACCCTAATTGGACAAGAATAAGCCTAGGGAGAAAGAAAATGACATAATTGTTCATCCAATGACACAAACACGCCTATTGGATGCACAAGATTGGTTAGAAACCCTAATTGGACAACAATAAGCATAGGGAGGTCGAAAATGACCTAAATGTTCATCCAATGATACAAACACCTCTATTGGATGCACAAGATTTGTTAGAAACCCTAATTGGACCAGAATAAGCCTAGGGAGGTCGAAAATGACCTAAAAGTTCATCCAATGACACAAACACACCTATTGGATGCACAAGATTAGTTAGAAAACCTAATTGGACAAGAATAAGACTAGGGAGGTCGAAAATGACCTAAAAATTCATCCAATGACACCAACACAAATATTTGTTAGAAACCCTAATTGGACAAGAATAAGCCTAGGGAAGTCGAAAATGACCTAAAATTTCATCCAATGACACAAACACACCAATTGGATGCACAAGATTGGTTAGAAACCCTAATTGGACAAGAATAAGCCTAGGGAGAAAGAAAATGACATAATTGTTCATCCAATGACACAAACACACCTATTGGATGCACAAGATTGGTTAGAAACCCTAATTGGACAAGAATAAGCATAGGGAGGTCGAAAATGACCTAAAAGTTCATCCAATGACACAAACACACCTATTGGATGCACAAGATTAGTTAGAAAACCTAATTGGACAAGAATAAGCCTAGGGAGGTCGAAAATGACCTAAAAGTTCATCCAATGACACCAACACAAAGATTTGTTAGAAACCCTAATTGGACAAGAATAAGCCTAGGGAGGTCGAAAATGACCTAAAATTTCATCCAATGACACAAACACACCAATTGGATGCACAAGTTTGGTTAGAAACCCTAATTGGACAAGAATAAGCCTAGGGAGAAAGAAAATGACAAGATTTGATAGAAATCCTAATTGGAAAAGAATAAGGCTAGGGAGGTCGAAAATGACCTAAAAGTTCATCCAATGACACAAACACACCTATTGGATGCACAAGATTAGTTAGAAAACCTAATTGGACAAGAATAAGTCTAGGGAGGTCGAAAATGACCTAAAAGTTCATCCAATGACACCAACACAAAGATTTGTTAGAAACCCTAATTGGACAAGAATAAGCCTAGGGAGGTCGAAAATGACCTAAAATTTCATCCAATGACACAAACACACCAATTGGATGCACAAGATTGGTTAGAAACCCTAATTGGACAAGAATAAGCCAAGGGAGAAAGAAAATGACATAATTGTTCATCCAATGATACAAACACCTCTATTGGATGCACAAGATTTGTTAGAAACCCTAATTGGACTAGAATAAGGTTAGGGAGGTCGAAAATGACCTAAAAGTTCATCCAATGACACAAACACACCTATTGGATGCACAAGATTAGTTAGAAAACCTAATTGGACAAGAATAAGGTTAGGGAGGTCGAAAATGACCTAAAAGTTCATCCAATGACACAAACACAAATATTTGTTAGAAACCCTAATTAGACAAGAATAAGCCTAGGGAGGTCGAAAATGACCTAAAATTTCATCCAATGACACAAACACACCAATTGGATGCAGAAGATTGGTTAGAAACCCTAATTGGACAAGAATAAGCCTAGGGAGAAAGAAAATGACATAATTGTTCATCCAATGACACAAACACACCTATTGGATGCACAAGATTGGTTAGAAACCCTAATTGGACAAGAATAAGCATAGGGAGGTCGAAAATGACCGAAACGTTCATCCAATGATACAAACACCTCTATTGGATGCACAAGATTTGTTAGAAACCCTAATTGGACCAGAATAAGCCTAGGGAGGTCGAAAATGACCTAAAAGTTCATCCAATGACACAAACACACCTATTGGATGCACAAGATTAGTTAGAAAACCTAATTGGACAAGAATAAGCCTAGGGAGGTCGAAAATGACCTAAAAGTTCATCCAATGACACCAACACAAAGATTTGTTAGAAACCCTAATTGGACAAGAATAAGCCTAGGGAGGTCGAAAATGACCCAAAATTTCATCCAATGACACAAACACACCAATTGGATGCACAAGCTTTGTTAGAAACCCTAATTGGACAAGAATAAGCCTAGGGAGAACGAAAATGACCTAATTATTCATCCAATCACACAAACACACCTATAGGATGCACAAGATTGGTTAGAAACCCTAATTGGACAATAATAAGCATAGGGAGGTCGAAAATGACCTAAAGGTTCATCCAATGATACAAACACACCTATTGGATGCACAAGATTTGTTAGAAACCCTAATTGGACCAGAATAAGCCCAGGGAGGTCGAAAATGACCTGAAAGTTCATCCAATGACACAAACACACCTATTGGATGCACAAGATTTGTTTGAAACCCTAATTGGACAAGAATAAGCCTAAGGAGGACAGAAATGACCTAATTGTTCATCCAATGACACAAACACACCTATTGGATGCACATGATTAGTTAGAAACCCTAATTGGACAAGAATAAGCCTAGGGAGAAAGAAAATGACATAATTGTTCATCCAATGACACAAACACGCCTATTGGATGAACAAGATTTGTTAGAAACCCTAATTGGACAAGAATAATCCTAGGGAAGTCGAAAATGACCTAAAAGTGCATCCAATGACACAAACACACCTATTGGATGCACAAGATTTGTTTGAAATCCTAATTGGACAAGAATAAGCCTAGGGAGGACGGAAATGACCTAATTGTTTATCCAATGACACAAACACACCTATTGGATGCACAAGATTGGTTAGAAACCCTATTTGGACAAGAATAAACCTAGGGTGGTCGAAAATGACCTAAATGTTCATCCAATGACATAAACACAAGTATTGGATGCACAAGATTGGTTAGAAACCCTAATTGGACAAGAATAAGCATAGGGAGGTCAAACATGACCTAAAAGTTCATCCAAAGAGACAAACACATCTATTGGATGCACAAGATTGGTTAAAAACCCTAATTGGACAAGAATAAGCCTAGGGAGGACGAAAATGACCTAAATGTTCATCCAATGACATAAACACAAGTATTGGATGCACAAGATTGGTTAGAAACCCTAATTGGACAAGAATAAGCATAGGGAGGTCGAACATGACCTAAAAGTTCATCCAAAGAGACAAACACACCTATTGGATGCACAAGATTTGTTGGAAACCCTAATTGGACAAGAATAAGCCTAGGGAGGTCGAAAATGACCTAAAAGTTCATCCAATGACACAAACACACCTATTGGATGCACAAGATTGGTTAGAAACCCTAATTGGACAGGAATAAGCGTAGGGAGGAAGAAAATGACCTAATTGTTCATCCAATGACACAAACACACCTATTGAATGGACAAGATCAGTTAGAAACCCTAATTGGACAAGAATAAGCCTAGGGAGGTCGAAAACGACCTAAATGTTCATCCAATGACACAAACAAAAGTATTTGATGCACAAGATTGGTTAGAAACCCTAATTGGACAAAATAAAGCAAAGGGAGGTCGAAAATGACCTAAAAACTCATCCAATAACACAAACACACCTATTGGGTGCACAAGATTTGTTAGAAACCCTAATTGGACAAGAATAAGCCTAGGGAGGACGAAAATGACCTAATTGTTCCTCCAATGACACAAACACACCTACTGGATGCACAAGATTGGTTAGAAACCCTAATTGGACAAGAATAAGCCTAGGGAGGTCGAAAATGACCTAAACACACCTATTGGATGCACAAGATTTGTTAGAAACCCTAATTGGACAAGAATAACCCTAAGGAAGTCGAAAATGACCTAAAAGTTCATCCAATGACACAAACACACCTATCGGATGCACAATATTTGTTTGAAATCCTAATTGGACAAGAATAAGCCTAGGGAGGACGGAAATGACCTAATTGTTCATCCAATGACACAAACACACCTATTGGATGCACCAGATTTGTTAGAAACCCTAATTGGACAAGAATAAACCTCGGGTGGTGGAAAATGACCTAAATGTTCATCCAATGAAATAAACACAAGTATTGGATGCACATGATTGGTTAGAAACCCTAATTAGACAAGAATAAGCATAGGGAGGTCGAACATGACCTAAAAGTTCATCCAAAGAGACAGACACATCTATTGGATTCACAAGATTTGTTGGAAACCCTAATTGGACAAGCATAAGCCTAGGGAGGTCGAAAATGACCTAAAAGTTCATCCAATGACACAAACACACCTATTGGATGCACAAGATTGGTTAGAAACCCTAATTGGACAGGAATAAGCGTAGGGAGGACGGAAATGACCTAATTGTTCATCCAATGACACAAACACATCTATTGGATGCACAATATTTGTTAGAAACCCTAATTGGACAAGAATAAGCCTAGGGAGGTCGAAAATGACCTAAATGTTCATCCAATGACATAAACACAAGTATTGGATGCACACGATTGGTTAGAAACCCTAATTGGACAAGAATAAGCATAGGGAGGTCGAACATGACCTAAAAGTTCATCCAAAGAGACAAACACACCTATTGGATGCACAAGATTTGTTGGAAACCCTAATTGGACAAGAATAAGCCTAGGGAGGTCGAAAATGACCTAAAAGTTCATCGAATGACACAAACACACCTATTGGATGCACAAGATTGGTTAGAAACCCTAATTGGACAGGAATAAGCGTAGGGAGGACCAAAATTACCTAATTGTTCATCCAATGAAACAAACACACCTATTGGATGCACAAGATTGGATAGAAACCCTATTTGGACAAGAATAAACCTAGGGAGGTCGAAAATGACCTAAATGTTCATCCAATGACACCCAGACAAGTATTGGATGCACAAGATTGGTTAAAAACCCTAATTGGACAAGGATAATCCTAGGGAGGACGAAAATGACCAAAATGTTCATCCAATGACATAAACACAAGTATTGGATGCACAAGATTGGTTAGAAACCCTAATTGGACAAGAATAAGCATAGGGAGGTTGAAAATGACCAAAAACATCATCTAATGACACAAACACACCTATTGGATGCACAAGATTTGTTAGAAACCCTAATTGGACAAGAATAAGCCTAGGAAGGTCGAAAATGACCTAAAAGTTCATCCAATTACACAAACACACCTATTGGATGCACAAGATTTGTTAGAAACCCTAATTGGACAAGAATAAGCCTAGGGAGAACGAAAATGACCTAATTGTTCATCCAATGACACATACACACCTATTCGATGCACAAGTTTGGTTAGAAACCCTAATTGGACAAGGATAAGCATAGGGAGATCGAAAATGACCTAAAGGTTCATCCAATGATACAAACACAGCTATTGGATGCACAAGATTTGTTAGAAACCCTAATTGGACAAGAATATGCATAGGGAGGTCGAAAATGACCTAAAAGTTCATCCAATGACACAAACACACCTATTGGATGCACAAGATTTGTTTGTAACCCTAATTGGACAAGAATAAGCCTATGGAGGACGGAAATGACCTAATTGTTCATCCAATGACACAAACACACCTATTGGATGCACAAGATTAGGTAGAAACCCTAATTGGACAAGAATAAGCCTGGGGAGGTCGAAAATGACCTAAAAGTTCATCCAATGACACCAACACAAAGATTTGTTAGAAACCCTAATTGGACAAGAATAAGCCTAGGGAGGTCGAAAATGACCTAAAAGTTCATCCAATGACACAAACACACCTATTGGATGCAAAAGATTTGTTAGAAACCCTAATTGGACAAGAATAAGCCTAGGGAGAACGAAAATGACATAATTGTTCATTCAATGACACAAACACAACTATTGGATGCACAAGATTGGTTAGAAACCCTAATTGGACAAGAATAAGCTTAGGGAGCTCGGAAAGGACCTAAAGGTTCATCCAATGATACAAACACACCTATTGGATGCACAAGATTTGTTAGAAACCCTAATTGGACCAAAATAAGCCTAGGGAGGTCGAAAATGACCTAAAAGTTCATCCAATGACACAAACACACCTATTGGATGCACAAGATTTGTTTGAAACCCTAATTGGACAAGAATTAACCTAGGGAGGACGGAAATGACCTAATTGTTCATTCAATGACACAAACACACCTATTGGACAAGAATAAGCCTAGGGAGGTCGAAAATGACCTAAAAGTTCATCCAATGACACCAACACAAAGATTTGTTAGAAACCCTAATTGGACAAAATTAAGCAAAGGGAGGTCGAAAATGACCTAAAAACTCATCCAATGACACAGACACACCTATTGGATGCACAAGATTAGTTAGAAAACCTAATTGGACAAGAATAAGCCTGGGGAGGTCGAAAATGACCAAAAAGTTCATCCAATGACACCAACACAAAGATTAGTTAGAAACCCTGATTGGACAAGAATAAGCCTAGGGAGGTCGAAAATGACCTAAAATTTCATCCAATGACACAAACACACCAATTGGATGCACAACATTTGTTAGAATTCCTAATTGGACAAGAATAAGCCTAGGGAGAATGAAAATGACCTAATTGTTCATCCAATGACACAAACACACCTATTGGATGCACAAGATTGGTTAGAAACCCTAATTGGACAATAATAAGCATAGGGAGATCAAAAATGACCTAAAGGTTCATCCAATGATACAAACACACCTATTGGATGCACAAGATTTGTTAGAAACCCTAATTGGACAAGAATAAGCCTAGGGAGGTCGAAAATGACTTAAAAGTACATCCAATGACACAAACACACCTATTGGATGCACAAGATTTGTTTGAAACCCTAAATGGACAAGAATAAGCCTAGGGAAGACGGAAATGACCTAATTGTTCATCCAATGACACAAACACACCTGTTGGATGCACAAGATTAGTTAGAAACCCTAATTGGACAAGAATAAGCCTGGGGAGGTCGAAAATGACCTAAAAGTTCATCCAATGACAACAACACAAAGATTTGTTATAAACCCTAATTGGACAAGAATAAGCCTAGGGAAACGAAAATGACCTAATTGTTCATCCAATGACAGAAACACACCTATTGGATGCACAAAATTGGTTAGAAACCCTAATTGGACAAGAATAAGCCAAGGGAGAAAGAAAATGACATAATTGTTCATCTAATGACACAAACACACCTATTGGATGCACAAGATTGGTTAGAAACCCTAATTGGACAAGAATAAGCATAGGGAGGTCGAAAATGACCTAAACGGTCATCCAATGATTCAAACACCTCTATTGGATGCACAAGATTTGTTAGAAACCCTAATTGGACCAGAATAAGCCTAGGGAGGTCGAAAATGACCTAAAAGTTCATCCAATGACACAAACACACCTATTGGATGCACAAGATTTGTTTGAAACCCTAATTGGACAAGAATAAGCCTAAGGAGGACGGAAATGACCTAATTGTTCATCCAATGACACAAACACACCTATTGGATGCACAAGATTAGTTAGAAAACCTAATTGGACAAGAATAAGCCTAGGGAGGTCGAAAATGACCTAAAAGTTCATCCAATGACACCAGCACAAAGATTTGTTAGAAACCCTAATTGGACAAGAATAAGCCTAGGGAGGTCGAAAATGACCTAAAAGTTCATCCAATGACACAAACACACCAATTGGATGCACAAGATTGGTTAGAAACCCTAATTGGACAAGAATAAGCCTAGGGAGAAAGAAAATGACATAATTGTTCATCCAATGACACAAACACACCTATTGGATGCACAAGATTGGTTAGAAACCCTAATTGGACAAGAATAAGCATAGGGAGGTCGAAAATGACCTACACGTTCATCCAATGATACAAACACCTCTATTGGATGCACAAGATTTGTTAGAAACCCTAATTGGACCAGAATAAGCCTAGGGAGGTCGAAAATGACCTAAAAGTTCATCCAATGACACAAACACACCTATTGGATGTACAAGATTAGTTAGAAAACCTAATTGGACAAGAATAAGCCTAGGCAGGTCGAAAATGACCTAAAAGTTCATCCAATGACACCAACTCAAAGATTTGTTAGAAACCCTAATTGGACAAGAATAAGCCTAGGGAGGTCGAAAATGACCTAAAATTTCATCCAATGACGCAAACACACCAATTGGATGCACAAGATTGGTTAGAAACCCTAATTGGACAAGAATAAGCCTAGGGAGAAAGAAAATGACATAATTGTTCATCCAATGACACAAACACACCTATTGGATGCACAAGATTGGTTAGAAACCCTAATTGGACAAGAATAAGCATAGGGAGGTCGAAAATGACCTAAACGTTCATCCAATGATACAAACACCTCTATTGGATGCACAAGATTTGTTAGAAACCCTAATTGGACCAGAATAAGCCTAGGGAGGTCGAATATGACCTAAAAGTTCATCCAATGACACAAACACACCTATTGGATGCACAAGATTAGTTAGAAAACCTAATTGGACAAGAATAAGACTAGGGAGGTCGAAAATGACCTAAAAATTCATCCAATGACACAAACACACCAATTGGATGCACAAGATTGGTTAGAAACCCTAATTGGACAAGAATAAGCCTAGGGAGAAAGAAAATGACATAATTGTTCATCCAATGACACAAACACACCTATTGGATGCACAAGATTGGTTAGAATCCCTAATTGGACAAGAATAAGCATAGGGAGGTCGAAAATAACCTACACGTTCATCCAATGATACAAACACCTCTATTGGATTCACAAGATTTGTTAGAAACCCTAATTGGACCAGAATAAGCCAAGGGAGGTCGAAAATGACGTAAAAGTTCATCCAATGACACAAACACACCTATTGGATGCACAAGATTAGTTAGAAAACCTAATTGGACAAGAATAAGCCTAGGGAGGTCGAAAATGACCTAAAAGTTCATCCAATGACACCAACACAAAGATTTGTTAGAAACCCAAATTGGACAAGAATAAGCCTAGGGAGGTCGAAAATGACCTAAAATTTCATCCAATGACACCAACACAAATATTTGTTAGAAACCCTAATTGGACAAGAATAAGCCTAGGGAGGTCGAAAATGACCTAAAATTTCATCCAATGACACAAACACACCAATTGGATGCACAAGATTGGTTAGAAACCCTAATTGGACAAGAATAAGCCTAGGGAGAAAGAAAATGACATAATTGTTCATCCAATGACACAAACACACCTATTGGATGCACAAGATTGGTTAGAAACCCTAATTGGACAAGAATATGCATAGGGAGGTCGAAAATGACCTACATGTTCATCCAATGATACAAACACCTCTATTGGATGCACAAGATTTGTTAGAAACCCTAATTGGACCAGAATAAGCCTAGGGAGGTCGAAAATGACCTAAAAGTTCATCCAATGACACAAACACACCTATTGGATGTACAAGATTAGTTAGAAAACCTAATTGGACAAGAATAAGCCTAGGCAGGTCGAAAATGACCTAAAAGTTCATCCAATGACACCAACTCAAAGATTTGTTAGAAACCCTAATTGGACAAGAATAAGCCTAGGGAGGTCGAAAATGACCTAAAATTTCATCCAATGACACAAACACACCAATTGGATGCACAAGATTGGTTAGAAACCCTAATTGGACAAGAATAAGCCTAGGGAGAAAGAAAATGACATAATTGTTCATCCAATGACACAAACACACCTATTGGATGCACAAGATTGGTTAGAAACCCTAATTGGACAAGAATAAACATAGGGAGGTCGAAAATGACCTAAACGTTCATCCAATGATACAAACACCTCTATTGGATGCACAAGATTTGTTAGAAACCCTAATTGGACCAGAATAAGCCTAGGGAGGTCGAAAATGACCTAAAAGTTCATCCAATGACACAAACACACCTATTGGATGCACAAGATTAGTTAGAAAACCTAATTGGACAAGAATAAGACTAGGGAGGTCGAAAATGACCTAAAAATTCATCCAATGACACAAACACACCAATTGGATGCACAAGATTGGTTAGAAACCCTAATTGGACAAGAATAAGCCTAGGGAGAAAGAAAATGACATATTTGTTCATCTAATGACACAAATTCACCTATTGGATGCACAAGATTGGTTAGAAACCCTAATTGGACAAGAATAAGCATAGGGAGGTCGAAAATGACCTAAACGTTCATCCAATGATACAAACACCTCTATTGGATGCACAAGATTTGTTAGAAACCCTAATTGGACCAGAATAAGCCTAGGGAGGTCGAAAATGACCTAAAAGTTCATCCAATGACACAAACACACCTATTGGATGCACAAGATTAGTTAGAAAACCTAATTGGACAAGAATAAGACTAGGGAGGTCGAAAATGACCTAAAAATTCATCCAATGACACAAACAAACCAATTGGATGCACAAGATTGGTTAGAAACCCTAATTGGACAAGAATAAGCCTAGGGAGAAAGAAAATGACATAATTGTTCATCCAATGACACAAACACACCTATTGGATGCACAAGATTGGTTAGAAACCCTAATTGGACAAGAATAAGCATAGGGAGGTCGAAAATTACCTAAACGTTCATCCAATGATACAAACACCTCTATTGGATGCACAAGATTTGTTAGAAACCCTAATTGGACTAAAATAAGGTTAGGGAGGTCGAAAATGACCTAAAAGTTCATCCAATGACACAAACACACCTATTGGATGCACAAGATTAGTTAGAAAACCTAATTGGACAAGAATAAGCCTAGGGAGGTCGAAAATGACCTAAAAATTCATCCAATGACACCAACACAAATATTTGTTAGAAACCCTAATTAGACAAGAATAAGCCTAGGGAGGTCGAAAATGACCTAAAATTTCATCCAATGACACAAACACACCAATTGGATGCAGAAGATTGGTTAGAAACCCTAATTGGACAAGAATAAGCCTAGGGAGAAAGAAAATGACATAATTGTTCATCCAATGACACAAACACACCTATTGGATGCACAAGATTGGTTAGAAACCCTAATTGGACAAGAATAAGCATAGGGAGGTCGAAAATGACCGAAACGTTCATCCAATGATACAAACACCTCTATTGGATGCACAAGATTTGTTAGAAACCCTAATTGGACCAGAATAAGCATAGGGAGGTCGAAGATGACCTAAAAGTTCATCCAATGACACAAACACACCTATTGGATGCACAAGATTAGTTAGGAAACCTAATTGGACAAGAATAAGCCTAGGGAGGTCGAAAATGACCTAAAAGTTCATCCAATGACACCAACACAAAGATTTGTTAGAAACCCTAATTGGACAAGAATAAGCCTAGGGAGGTCGAAAATGACCTAAAATTTCATCCAATGACACAAACACACCAATTGGATGCACAAGCTTTGTTAGAAACCCTAATTGGACAAGAATAAGCCTAGGGAGAACGAAAATGACCTAATTGTTCATCCAATCACACAAACACACCTATTGGATGCACAAGATTGGTTAGAAACTCTAATTGGACAATAATAAGCATAGGGAGGTCGAAAATGACCTAAAGGTTCATCCAATGATATAAACACACCTATTGGATGCACAAGATTTGTTAGAAACCCTAATTGGACCAGAATAAGCCTAGGGAGGTCGAAAATGACCTGAAAGTTCAACCAATGACACAAACACACCTATTGGATGCACAAGATTTGTTAGAAACCCTAATTGGACCAGAATAAGCCTAGGGAGGTCGAAAATGACCTAAAAGTTCATCCAATGACACAAACACACCTATTGGATGCACAAGATTAGTTAGAAAACCTAATTGGACAAGAATAAGCCTAGGGAGGTCGAAAATGACCTAAAAGTTCATCCAATGACACCAACACAAAGATTTGTTAGAAACCCTAATTGGACAAGAATAAGCCTAGGGAGGTCGAAAATGACCCAAAATTTCATCCAATGACACAAACACACCAATTGGATGCACAAGCTTTGTTAGAAACCCTAATTGGACAAGAATAAGCCTAGGGAGAACGAAAATGACCTAATTGTTCATCCAATCACACAAACACACCTATTGGATGCACAAGATTGGTTAGAAACCCTAATTGGACAATAATAAGCATAGGGAGGTCGAAAATGACCTAAAGGTTCATCCAATGATATAAACACACCTATTGGATGCACAAGATTTGTTAGAAACCCTAATTGGACTAGAATAAGCCTAGGGAGGTCGAAAATGACCTGAAAGTTCAACCAATGACACAAACACACCTATTGGATGCACAAGATTTGTTAGAAACCCTAATTGGACCAGAATAAGCCTAGGGAGGTCGAAAATGACCTAAAAGTTCATCCAATGACAGAAACACACCTATTGGATGCACAAGATTAGTTAGAAAACCTAATTGGACAAGAATAAGCCTAGGGAGGTCGAAAATGACCTAAAAGTTCATCCAATGACACCAACACAAAGATTTGTTAGAAACCCTAATTGGACAAGAATAAGCCTAGGGAGGTCGAAAATGACCTAAAATTTCATCCAATGACACAAACACACCAATTGGATGCACAAGCTTTGTTAGAAACCCTAATTGAACAAGAATAAGCCTAGGGACAACGAAAATGACCTAATTGTTCATCCAAATTACACAAACACACCAATTGGATGCACAAGATTGGTTAGAAACCCTAATTGGACAAGAATAAGCCTAGGGAGAAAGAAAATGACATAATTGTTCATCCAATGACACAAACACACCTATTGGATGCACAAGATTGGTTAGAAACCCTAATTGGACAAGAATAAGCATAGGGAGGTCGAAAATAACCTACACGTTCATCCATTGATACAAACACCTCTATTGGATGCACAATATTTGTTAGAAACCCTAATTGGACCAGAATAAGCCTAGGGAGGTCGAAAATGACCTAAAAGTTCATCCAATGACACAAACACACCTATTGGATGCACAAGATTAGTTAGAAAACCTAATTGGACAAGAATAAGCCTAGGGAGGTCGAAAATGACCTAAAAGTTCATCCAATGACACCAACACAAAGATTTGTTAGAAACCCTAATCGGACAAGGATAAGCCTAGGGAGGTCGAAAATGACCTAATTGTTCATCCAATGACACAAACACACCAATTGGATGCACAAGCTTTGTTAGAAACCCTAATTGGACAAGAATAAGCCTAGGGACAACGAAAATGACATAATTGTTCATCCAATGACACAAACACACCTATTGGATGCACAAGATTAGTTAGAAAACCAAATTGGACAAGAATAAGCCTGGGGAGGTCGAAATTGACCTAAAAGTTCATCCAATGACACCAACACAAAGATTTGTTAGAAACCCTAATTGGACAAGAATAAGCATAGGGAGGTCGAAAATAACCTACACGTTCATCCAATGATACAAACACCTCTATTGGATGCACAAGATTTGTTAGATACCCAAATTGGACAAGAATAAGCCTAGGGAGGATGGAAATGACCTAATTGTTCATCCAATGACACAAACACACCTATTGGATGCACAAGATTGGTTTGAAACCCTAATTGGACAAGAATAAGCCTAGGGAGGTCGAAAATGACCTAATTGTTCATCCAATGAAACAAACACACCTATCAAATGCACAAGATTCGTTAGAAACCCTAATTGGACAAGAATAAGCCTAGGGAGGTCGAAAATGACCTAATTGTTCATCCAATGAAACAAACACACCTATTGGATGCACAAGATTGGTTAGAAACCCTAATTGGAAAAGAATAAGCCTAGGGAGGTCGAAAATGACCTAAATGTTCATCCAATGACATAAACACACCTACTGTATGCATAAGATTTGTTGGAAACCCTAATTGGACAAGAATAAGCCTAGGGAGGTCGAAAATGACCTAAAAGTTAATCCAATGACACAAACACACCTATTGGATGCACAAGATTTGTTAGAAACTCTAATTGGACAAGAATAAGCATAGGGAGGTTGAAAATAACCTAAAGGTTCACCCAACGATACAAACACACCTATTGGATGCACAAGATTTGTGAGAAACCCTAATTGGACCAGAATAAGCCTAGGGAGGTCGAAAATGACCTAAAAGTTCATCCAATGACACAAACACACCTATTGGATGCACAAGATTTGTTTGAAACCCTAATTGGACAAGAATAAGCCTAAGGAGGACGGAAATGACCTAATTGTTCATCCAATGACACAAACACACCTATTGGATGCACAAGATTAGTTAGAAAACCTAATTGGACAAGAATAAGCCTAGGGAGGTCGAAAATGACCTAAAAGTTCATCCAATGACACCAGCACAAAGATTTGTTAGAAACCCTAATTGGACAAGAATAAGCCTAGGGAGGTCGAAAATGACCTAAAAGTTCATCCAATGACACAAACACACCAATTGGATGCACAAGATTGGTTAGAAACCCTAATTGGACAAGAATAAGCCTAGGGAGAAAGAAAATGACATAATTGTTCATCCAATGACACAAACACACCTATTGGATGCACAAGATTGGTTAGAAACCCTAATTGGACAAGAATAAGCATAGGGAGGTCGAAAATGACCTACACGTTCATCCAATGATACAAACACCTCTATTGGATGCACAAGATTTGTTAGAAACCCTAATTGGACCAGAATAAGCCTAGGGAGGTCGAAAATGACCTAAAAGTTCATCCAATGACACAAACACACCTATTGGATGTACAAGATTAGTTAGAAAACCTAATTGGACAAGAATAAGCCTAGGCAGGTCGAAAATGACCTAAAAGTTCATCCAATGACACCAACTCAAAGATTTGTTAGAAACCCTAATTGGACAAGAATAAGCCTAGGGAGGTCGAAAATGACCTAAAATTTCATCCAATGACGCAAACACACCAATTGGATGCACAAGATTGGTTAGAAACCCTAATTGGACAAGAATAAGCCTAGGGAGAAAGAAAATGACATAATTGTTCATCCAATGACACAAACACACCTATTGGATGCACAAGATTGGTTAGAAACCCTAATTGGACAAGAATAAGCATAGGGAGGTCGAAAATGACCTAAACGTTCATCCAATGATACAAACACCTCTATTGGATGCACAAGATTTGTTAGAAACCCTAATTGGACCAGAATAAGCCTAGGGAGGTCGAATATGACCTAAAAGTTCATCCAATGACACAAACACACCTATTGGATGCACAAGATTAGTTAGAAAACCTAATTGGACAAGAATAAGACTAGGGAGGTCGAAAATGACCTAAAAATTCATCCAATGACACAAACACACCAATTGGATGCACAAGATTGGTTAGAAACCCTAATTGGACAAGAATAAGCCTAGGGAGAAAGAAAATGACATAATTGTTCATCCAATGACACAAACACACCTATTGGATGCACAAGATTAGTTAGAAAACCTAATTGGACAAGAATAAGCCTAGGGAGGTCGAAAATGACCTAAAAGTTCATCCAATGACACAAACACACCTATTGGATGCACAAGATTAGTTAGAAAACCTAATTGGACAAGAATAAGCCTAGGGAGGTCGAAAATGACCTAAAAGTTCATCCAATGGCACCAACACAAAGATTTGTTCGAAACCCTAATTGGACAAGAATAAGCCTAGGGAGGTCGAAAATGACCTAAAATTTCATCCAATGACACAAACACACCAATTGGATGCACAAGCTTTGTTAGAAACCCTAATTGGACAAGAATAAGCCTAGGGAGAACGAAAATGACCTAATTGTTCATCCAATGACACAAACACACCTATTGGATGCACAAGATTGGTTAGAAACCCTAATTGGACAAGAATAAGCCTAGGGAGGACGAAAATGACCTAATTGTTCATCCAATGACACAAACACACCTATTGGATGCACAAGATTGGTTAAAAACCCTAATTGGACAAGAATAAGCCTAGGGAGACCGAAAATGACCGAATTGTTCATCCAAAGACACAAATGAACTTATTTGATGCACAAGATTGGTTAAAAACCCTAATTGGACAAGAATAACCCTAGGGAGGACGAAACTGACCAAAATGTTCATCCTATGACACAAACACACCTATTGGATGCACAAGATTGGTTAGAAACCCTAATTGGATAAGAATAAGCTTAGGGAGACCGAAAATGACCTAATTGTTCATCGAACAACCCAATCACACCTATTGGATGCACAAGATTAGTTGGAAACCCTAATTGGACAAGCATAAGCCTAGGGAGGATGAAAATGACCTAATTGTTCATTCAAAGACACAAATGAAATTATTCGATGCATAAGATTGGTTGAAAACCCTAATTGGTCACGAATAAGCCTAGGGAGGACGAAAATGACCTAATTGTTCATCGAACGACCCAAACACACCTATTTGATACACAAGATTAGTTAGAAACCCTAATTGGACAAGAATAAGCCTAGGGAGGACAAAAATGACCGAATTGTACATCCAAAGACACAAAAGAACTTATTCGATGCACAAGATTGGTTAAAAACCCTAATTGGACAAGAATAACCCTAGGGAGGACGAAACTGACCTAAATGTTCATCCAATGACACAAACACACCTATTGGATGCACAAGATTGGTTAGAAACCCTAATTTGACAAGAATAAGCCTAGGGAGGACGAAAATGACCTAATTGTTCATCCAATGACACAAACACACCTATTGGATGCACAAGATTGGTTAGAAACCCTAATTGGACAAGAATAAGCCTAGGGAGGTCGAAAATGACCTAATTGTTCATCCAATGACACAAACACACCTATTGGATGCACAAGATTTGTTAGAAACCCTAATTGGACAAGAATAAGCCTAGGGAGGTCGAAAATGACCTACATGTTCATCCAACGACACAAACACACCTATTGGATGCACAAGATTTGTTATAAACCCTAATTGGACAAGAATAAGCCTAGGGAGGTCGAAAATGACCTACATGTTCATCCAATGACACAAACACACCTATTGGATGCACAAGATTTGTTATAAACCCTAATTGGACAAGAATAACCCTAGGGAGGACGAAAATGACCTAATTGTTCATCCGATGACACAAACGCACCTATTGGATGCACAAGATTGGTTAGAAACCCTAATTGGACAAGAATAAGCCTAGGGAGGTCAACAATGACCTAAAAGTTCATCCAATGACACAAACACACCTATTGGATGCACAAGATTTGTTAGAAACACTAATTGGACAAGAATAAGCCTAGGGAGGTCGAAAATGACCTAAAAGTTCATCCAATGACACAAACACACCTATTGGATGCACAAGATTTGTTAGAAACCCTAATTGGACAAGAATAAGCCTAGGGAGGTCGAAAATGACACAAACACATGTATTTGATGCACAAGATTGGTTAGAAACTGTAATTGGACAAGAATAAGCCTAGGGAGGTCGAAAAGTACTTAAAAGTTCATCCAATGACACAAACACACCTATTGCATGCACAATATTTGTTAGAAACCCTAATTGGACATGAATAAGCATAGGGAGAACGAAAATGACCTAATTGTTCATCCAATGACACAAACACACCTATTGGATGAACAAGATTGGTTAGAAACCCTAATTGGACAAGAATAAGCCTAGGGAGGTCAAAAAAGATCTAAATGTTCATCCAATGACACAAACACAAGTATTGGATGCACAAGATTGGTTAGAAACCCTAATTGGACAAGAATAAGCCTAGGGAGGTCGAAAATGACCTAAAAGTTCATGCAATGACACAAACACACCTACTGGATGCACAAGATTTGTTAGAAACCCTAATTGGACAAGAATAACCCTAGGGAGGTAGAATATGACCTAAAAGTTCATCCAATGACACAAACACAACTATTGGATGCACAAGATTTATTAGAAACCCTAATTGGACAAGAATAAGCCTAGGGAGGACGAAAATAACCTAATTATTCATCCAATGACACAAACACACCTATTGGATGCACAAGATTTGTTAGAAACCCTAATTGGACAAGAATAAACCTAGGGAGGTCGAAAATGACCTAAATGTTCATCCAATGACATAAACACAAGTATTGGATGCACAAGATTGGTTAGAAACCCTAATTGGACAAGAATAAGCATAGGGAGGTCGAACATGACCTAAAAGTTCATCCAAAGAGACAAACACACCTATTGGATGCACAAGATTTGTTGGAAACCCTAATTGGACAAGAATAAGCCTAGGGAGGTCGAAAATGACCTAAAAGTTCATCCAATGACACAAACACACCTATTGGATGCACAAGATTGGTTAGAAACCCTAATTGGACAGGAATAAGCCTAGGGAGGACCAAAATGACCTAATTGTTCATCCAATGACACAAACACACCTATTGGATGCACAAGATTGGTTAGAAACCCTAATTGGACAAGAATAAACCTAGGGAGGTCGAAAATGACCTAAATGTTCATCCAATGACACCAAGACAAGTATTGGATGCACAAGTTTGGTTAAAAACCCTAATTGGACATGGATAAGCCTAGGGAGGACGAAAATCACCTAAAAGTTCATCCAATGACACAAACATAACTATTGGATGCACAATATTTGTTAAAAACCCTAATTGGACAAGAATAAGCCTAGGGAGGTCGAAAATGACCTAAATGTTCATCCAATGACATAAACACAAGTATTGGATGCACAAGATTGGTTAGAAACCCTAATTGGACAAGAATAAGCATAGGGAGGTCGTAAATGACCAAAAACTTCATTCAATGACACAAACACACCTGTTGGAGGCACAAGATTTCTTAGAAACCCTAATTGGACAAGAATAAGCCTAGGGAGGTCAAATATGACCTAAAAGTTCATCCAATGACACAAACACACCTATTGGATGCACAAGATTTGTTAGAAACCCTAATTGGACAAGAATAAGCCTAGGGAGAACGAAAATGACCTAATTGTTCATCCAATGACACAAACACACCTATTGGATGCACAAGATTGGTTAGAAACCCTAATTGGACAATAATAAGCATAGGGAGGTCGAAAATGACCTAAAGGTTCATCCAATGATACAAACACACCTATTGGATGCACAAGATTTGTTAGAAACCCTAATTGGACCAGAATAAGCCCAGGGAGGTCGAAAATGACCTGAAAGTTCATCCAATGACACAAACACACCTATTGGATGCACAAGATTTGTTTGAAACCCTAATTGGACAAGAATAAGCCTAAGGAGGACAGAAATGACCTAATTGTTCATCCAATGACACAAACACACCTATTGGATGCACATGATTAGTTAGAAACCCTAATTGGACAAGAATAAGCCTAGGGAGAAAGAAAATGACATAATTGTTCATCCAATGACACAAACACGCCTATTGGATGCACAAGATTGGTTAGAAACCCTAATTGGACAACAATAAGCATAGGGAGGTCGAAAATGACCTAAATGTTCATTCAATGATACAAACACCTCTATTGGATGCACAAGATTTGTTAGAAACCCTAATTGGACCAGAATAAGCCTAGGGAGGTCCAAAATGACCTAAAAGTTCATCCAATGACACAAACACACCTATTGGAAGCACAAGATTTGTTAGAAACCCTAATTGGACAAGAATAAGCCTAGGGAGGACGAAAATGACCTAATTGTTCATCCAATGACACAAACACACCTACTGGATGCACAAGATTGGTTAGAAACCCTAATTGGACAAGAATAAGCCTAGGGAGGTCGAAGATGACCTAAATGTTCATCCAATAACATAAACACAAATATTGGATGCACAAGATTGGTTAGAAACCCTAATTGGACCAGAATAAGCACAGGGAGGTCGAAAATGACCTAAAAGTTCGTCCAATGACACAAACACACCTATTGGATGAACAAGATTTGTTAGAAACCCTAATTGGACAAGAATAATCCTAGGGAAGTCGAAAATGACCTAAAAGTTCATCCAATGACACAAACACACCTATTGGATGCACAAGATTTGTTTGAAATCCTAATTGGACAAGAATAAGCCTAGGGAGGACGGAAATGACCTAATTGTTTATCCAATGACACAAACACACCTATTGGATGCACAAGATTGGTTAGAAACCCTGATTGGACAAGAATAAACCTAGGGAGGTCGAAAATAACCTAAATGTTCATCCAATGACACAAACGCACCTATTGGATGCACAAGATTGGTTAGAAACCCTAATTGGACAGGAATAAGCCTAGGGAGGACCAAAATGACCTAATTGTTCATCCAATGACACAAACACACCTATTGGATGCACAAGATTGGTTAGAAACCCTAATTGGACAAGAATAAACCTAGGGAGGTCGAAAATGACCTAAATGTTCATCCAATGACACCAAGACAAGTATTGGATGCACAAGATTGGTTAAAAACCCTAATTGGACAAGGATAAGCCTAGGGAGGACGAAAATCACCTAAAAGTTCATCCAATGACACAAATATATCTTTTGGATGCACAATATTTGTTAAAAACCCTAATTGGACAAGAATAAGCCTAGGGAGGTCGAAAATGACCTTAATGTTCATCCAACGACATAAACACAAGAATTGGATGCACAAGATTTGTTAGAAACCCTAATTGGACAAGAATAAGCATAGGGAGGTCGTAAATGACCAAAAACATCATTCAATGACACAAACACACCTATTGGATGCACAAGATTTGATAGAAACCGTAATTGGACAAGAATAAGCCTAGGGAGGTCGAAAACGACCTAAAAGTTCATCCAATGACACAAACACACCTATTGGATGCACAAGATTTGTTAGAAACCCTAATTGGACAAGAATAAGCCTAGGGAGAACGAAAATGACCTAATTCTTCATCCAATGACACAAACACACCGATTGGATGCACAAGATTGGTTAGAAACCCTAATTGGACAAGAATAAGCATAGGGAGATCGAAAATGACCTAAAGGTTCATCCAATGATACAAACACACCTATTGGATGCACAAGATTTGTTAGAAACCCTAATTGGACAAGAATAAGCATAGGGAGGTCGAAAATGATCTAAATGTTCATCCAATGACACAAACACACCTATTGGATGCACCAGATTTGTTTGAAACCCTAATTGGAGAAGAATAAGCCTAGGGAGGACGGAAATGATCTAATTGTTCATCCAATGAAACAAACACACCTATTGGATGCACAAGATTAGTTAGAAATCCTAATTGGACAAGAATAAGCCTGGGGAGGTCGAAAATGACCTAAAAGTTCATCCAATGACACCAACACAATGATTTGTTAGAAACCCTAATTGGACAAGAATAATCCTAGGGAGGTCGAAAATGACCTAAAAGTTCATCCAATGACACAAACACACCTATTGGATGCACAAGATTTGTTAGAAACCCTAATTGGACTAGAATAAGCCTAGGGAGAACGAAAATGACATCATTGTTCATTCAATGACACAAACACACCTATTGGATGCACAAGATTGGTTAGAAACCCTAATTGGACAAGAATAAGCATAGGGAGGTCGAAAATGACCTAAAGGTTCATCCAATGATAGAAACACACCTATTGAATGCACAAGATTTGTTAGAAACCCTAATTGGACCAGAATAAGCCTAGGGAGGTCGAAAATGGCCTAAACGTTCATGCAATGACAAAAACACACCTATTGGATGCACAAGATTTGTTTGAAACCCTAATTGGACAAGAATAAGCCTAGGGAGGACAGAAATGATTTAATTGTTCATCCAATGACACAAACACACCTATTGGATGCACAAGATTAGTTAGAAACCCTAATTGGACAAGAATAAGCCTGGGGAGGTCGAAAATGACCTAAAAGTTCATCCAATGACACCAACACAAAGATTTGTTAGAAACCCTAATTGGACAAGAATAAGCCTAGGGAGGTCGAAAATGACCTAAAAGGTCATCCAATGACACAAACACACCTATTGGATGCTCAAGATTTGTTAGAAACCCTAATTGGACAGGAATAAGCCTAGGAAGAACGAAAATGACATAATTGTTCATCCAATGACACAAACACACCTATTGGATGCACAAGATTGGTTAGAAACCCTAATTAGACAAGAATAAGCCTGGGGAGGTCGAAAATGACCTAAAAGTTCATCCAATGACACCAACACAATGATTTGTTAGAAACCCTAATTGGACAACAATAAGCCTAGGGAGGTCGAAAATGACCTAAAAGTTCATCCAATGACACAAACACACCTATTGGATGCACAAGATTGGTTAGAAACCCTAATTGGACAGGAATAAGCCTGGGGAGGACGAAAATGACCTAATTGTTCATCCAATGACACAAACACACCTATTGGATTCACATGATTGGTTAGAAACCCTAATTGGACAAGAATAAGCCTAGGGAGGTCGAAAATGACCTAATTGTTCATCCAATGACACAAACACACCTATTGGATGCACAAGATTTGTTAGAAACCCTAATTGGACAAGAATAAGCCTAGGGAGAACGAAAATGACATAATTGTTCATCCAATGACACAAACACACCTATTGGATGCACAAGATTTTTTGAAACCATAATTGGACAAGAATAAGCCTAGGGAGGTCGAAAATGACCTAAAAGTTCATCCAATGACACAAACACACCTATTGGATGCACAAGATTTGTTAGAAACCCTAATTTGACAGGAATAAGCCTAGGGAGGTCGAAAATGACCTAAATGTTCATCCAATGACATAAACACACCTACTGTATTCATAAGATTTGTTGGAAACCCTAATTGGACAAGAATAAGCCTAGGGAGGTCGAAAATGACCTAAAAGTTAATCCAATGACACAAACACACCTATTGGATGCACAAGATTTGTTAGAAACTCTAATTGGACAAGAATAAGCATAGGGAGGTTGAAAATAACCTAAAGGTTCACCCAACGATACAAACACACCTATTGGATGCACAAGATTTGTGAGAAACCCTAATTGGACCAGAATAAGCCTAGGGAGGTCGAAAATGACCTAAAAGTTCATCCAATGACACAAACACACCTATTGGATGCACAAGATTTGTTTGAAACCCTAATTGGACAAGAATAAGCCTAGGGAGGACGGAAATGACCTAATTGTTCATCCAATGACACAAACACACCTATTGGATGCACAAGATTGGTTAGAAACCCTAATTGGACAAGAATAAGCATGGGGAGGTCGAAAATGACCTAATTGTTCATCCAATGACAGAAACACACCTATTGGATGCACAAGATTGGTTAGAAACCCTAATTGGAAAAGAATAAGCCTAGGGAGAAAGAAAATGACATAATTGTTCATCTAATGACACAAACACACCTATTGGATGCACAAGATTGGTTAGAAACCCTAATTGGACAAGAATAAGCATAGGGAGGTCGAAAATGACCTAAACGGTCATCCAATGATTCAAACACCTCTATTGGATGCACAAGATTTGTTAGAAACCCTAATTGGACCAGAATAAGCCTAGGGAGGTCGAAAATGACCTAAAAGTTCATCCAATGACACAAACACACCTATTGGATGCACAAGATTTGTTTGAAACCCTAATTGGACAAGAATAAGCCTAAGGAGGACAGAAATGACCTAATTGTTCATCCAATGACACAAACACACCTATTGGATGCACATGATTAGTTAGAAACCCTAATTGGACAAGAATAAGCCTAGGGAGAAAGAAAATGACATAATTGTTCATCCAATGACACAAACACGCCTATTGGATGCACAAGATTGGTTAGAAACCCTAATTGGACAATAATAAGCATAGGGAGGTCGAAAATGACCTAAAGGTTCATCCAATGATACAAACACACCTATTGGATGCACAAGATTTGTTAGAAACCCTAATTGGACCAGAATAAGCCTATGGAGGTCGAAAATGACCTGAAAGTTCATCCAATGACACAAACACACCTATTGGATGCACAAGATTTGTTTGAAACCGTAATTGGACAAGAATAAGCCTAAGGAGGACAGAAATGACCTAATTGTTCATCCAATGACACAAACACACCAATTGGATGCACAAGATTGGTTAGAAACCCTAATTGGACAAGAATAAGCCTAGGGAGAAAGAAAATGACATAATTGTTCATCCAATGACACAAACACACCTATTGGATGCACAAGATTGGTTAGAAACCCTAATTGGACAAGAATAAGCATAGGGAGGTCGAAAATCACCTAAACGTTCATCCAATGATACAAACACCTCTATTGGGTGCACAAGATTTGTTAGAAACCCTAATTGGACCAGAATAAGCATAGGGAGGTCGAAAATGACCTAAAAGTTCATCCAATGACACAAACACACCTATTGGATGCACAAGATTAGTTAGAAAACCTAATTGGACAAGAATAAGCCTAGGGAGGTCGAAAATGACCTAAAAGTTCATCCAATGACACCAACACAAAGATTTGTTAGAAACCCTAATTGGACAAGAATAAGCCTAGGGAGGTCGAAAATGACCTAAAATTTCATACAATGACACAAACACACCAATTGGATGCACAAGTTTGGTTAGAAACCCTAATTGGACAAGAATAAGCCTAGGGAGAAAGAAAATGACATAATTGTTCATCCAATGACACAAACACACCTATTGGATGCACAAGATTGGTTAGAAACCCTAATTGGACAAGAATAAGCATAGGGAGGTCGAAAATGACCTAAACGTTCATCCAATGATACAAACACCTCTATTGGATGCACAAGATTTGTTAGAAACCCTAATTGGACCAGAATAAGCCTACGGAGGTCGAAAATGACCTAAAAGTTCATCCAATGACACAAACACACCTATTGGATGCACAAGATTAGTTAGAAAACCTATTTGGACAAGAATAAGCCTAGGGAGGTCGAAAATGACCTAAAAGTTCATCCAATGGCACCAACACAAAGATTTGTTCGAAACCCTAATTGGACAAGAATAAGCCTATGGAGGTCGAAAATGACCTAAAATTTCATCCAATGACACAAACACACCAATTGGATGCACAAGCTTTGTTAGAAACCCTAATTGGACAAGAATAAGCCTAGGGAGAACGAAAATGACCTAATTGTTCATCCAATGACACAAACACACCTATTGGATGCACAAGATTGGTTAGAAACCCTAATTGGACAATAATAAGCATAGGGAGGTCGAAAATGACCTAAAGGTTCATCCAATGATACAAACACACCTATTGGATGCACAAGATTTGTTAGAAACCCTAATTGGACCAGAATAAGCCTAGGGAGGTCGAAAATGACCTAAAAGTTCATCCAATGACACAAACACACCTATTGGATGCACAAGATTTGTTTGAAACCCTAATTGGACAAGAATAAGCCTAGGGAGGACGGAAATGACCTAATTGTTTATCCAATAACACAGACACACCTATTGGATGCAAAAGATTGGTTAGAAACCCTAATTGGACAAGAATAAGCCTAGGGAGCTTGAAAATGACATGAAAGTTCATCGAATGACACAAACACACCTATTGGATGCACAAGATTTGTTAGAAACCCTCATTGGTCAAGAATAAGCCTAGGGAGGACGAATATGACCTAATTGTTCATCCAATGACACAGACACACTTATTGGATGTACAAGATTGGTTAGAAACCCTAATTGGACAAGAATAAGCCAAGGGAGGTTAAAAATGACCTAAAAGTTCATCCAATGACACAAACACACCTATTGGATGCACAAGATTTGTCAGAAACCCTAATACGACCAGAATAAGCCTGGGGAAAATGAAAATGACCTAATTGTTCATCCAATGACACAAACACACCAATTGGATGCACAAGATTGGTTAGAAACCCTAATTGGACAGTAATAAACCTAGGGAGGAAGAAAATGACCTAATTGTTCATCCAATGACACAAACACACGTATTGAATGGACAAGATCAGTTAGAAACCCTAATTGGACAAGAATAAGCCTAGGGAGGTCGAAAACGACCTAAATGTTCATCCAATGACACAAACAAAAGTATTTGATGCACAAGATTGGTTAGAAACCCTAATTGGACAAAATAAAGCAAAGGGAGGTCGAAAATGACCTAAAAACTCATCCAATGACACAAACACACCTATTGGGTGCACAAGATTTGTTAGAAACCCTAATTGGACAAGAATAAGCCTAAAGAGGACGAAAATGACCTAATTGTTCCTCCAATGACACAAACACACCTATTGGATGCACAATATTTGTTAGAAACCCTAATTGGACAAGAATAAGCATAGGGAGGTCGAATATGACCTAAAAGTTCATCCAAAGAGACAGACACATCTATTGGATGCACAAGATTGGTTAAAAACCCTAATTGGACAAGGATAATCCTAGGGAGGTCGAAAATGACTTAAAAGTACATCCAATGACACAAACACACCTATTGGATGCACAAGATTTGTTTGAAACCCTAATTGGACAAGAATAAGCCTAGGGAGGACGGAAATGACCTAATTGTTCATCCAATGACACAAACACACCTATTGGATGCACAAGATTGGTTAGAAACCCTAATTGGACAAGAATAAGCATGGGGAGGTCGAAAATGACCTAATTGTTCATCCAATGACAGAAACACACCTATTGGATGCACAAGATTGGTTAGAAACCCTAATTGGAAAAGAATAAGCCTAGGGAGAAAGAAAATGACATAATTGTTCATCTAATGACACAAACACACCTATTGGATGCACAAGATTGGTTAGAAACCCTAATTGGACAAGAATAAGCATAGGGAGGTCGAAAATGACCTAAACGGTCATCCAATGATTCAAACACCTCTATTGGATGCACAAGATTTGTTAGAAACCCTAATTGGACCAGAATAAGCCTAGGGAGGTCGAAAATGACCTAAAAGTTCATCCAATGACATAAAACACACCTATTGGATGCACAAGATTTGTTTGACACCTTAATTGGACAAGAATAAGCCTAAGGAGGACGGAAATGACCTAATTGTTCATCCAATGACACAAACACACCTATTGGATGCACAAGATTAGTTAGAAAACCTAATTGGACAAGAATAAGCCTAGGGAGGTCGAAAATGACCTAAAAGTTCATCCAATGACACCAACACAAAGATTTGTTAGAAACCCTAATTGGACAAGAATAAGCCTAGGGAGGTCGAAAATGACCTAAAATTTCATCCAATGACACAAACACACCAATTGGATGCACAAGATTGGTTAGAAACCCTAATTGGACAAGAATAAGCCTAGGGAGAAAGAAAATGACATAATTGTTCATCCAATGACACAAACACACCTATTGGATGCACAAGATTGGTTAGAAACCCTAATTGGACAAGAATAAGCATAGGGAGGTCGAAAATGACCTACACGTTCATCCAATGATACAAACACCTCTATTGGATGCACAAGATTTGCTAGAAACCCTAATTGGACCAGAATAAGCCTAGGGAGGTCGAAAATAACCTAAAAGTTTATCCAATGACACAAACACACCTATTGGATGCACAAGATTAGTTAGAAAACCTAATTGGACAAGAATAAGCCTAGGGAGGTCGAAAATGACCTAAAAGTTCATCCAATGACACAAACACACCTATTGGATGCACAAGATTAGTTAGAAAACCTAATTGGACAAGAATAAGCCTAGGGAGGTCGAAAATGACCTAAAAATTCATCCAATGACACCAACACAAATATTTGTTAGAAACCCTAATTGGACAAGAATAAGCCTAGGGAGGTCAAAAATGACCTAAAATTTCATCCAATGACACAAACACACCAATTGGATGCACAAGATTGGTTAGAAACCCTAATTGGACAAGAATAAGCCTAGGGAGAAAGAAAATGACATAATTGTTCATCCAATGACACAAACACACCTATTGGATGCACAAGATTGGTTAGAAACCCTAATTGGACAAGAATATGCATAGGGAGGTCGAAAATGACCTACACGTTCATCCAATGATACAAACACCTCTATTGGATGCACAAGATTTGTTAGAAACCCTAATTGGACCAGAATAAGCCTAGGGAGGTCGAAAATGACCTAAAAGTTCATCCAATGACACAAACACACCAATTGGATGTACAAGATTAGTTAGAAAACCTAATTGGACAAGAATAAGCCTAGGCAGGTCGAAAATGACCTAAAAGTTCATCCAATGACACCAACTCAAAGATTTGTTAGAAACCCTAATTGGACAAGAATAAGCCTAGGGAGGTCGAAAATGACCTAAAATTTCATCCAATGACACAAACACACCAATTGGATGCACAAGATTGGTTAGAAACCCTAATTGGACAAGAATAAGCCTAGGGAGAAAGAAAATGACATAATTGTTCATCCAATGACACAAACACACCTATTGGATGCACAAGATTGGTTAGAAACCCTAATTGGACAAGAATAAGCATAGGGAGGTCGAAAATAACCTACACGTTCATCCATTGATACAAACACCTCTATTGGATGCACAATATTTGTTAGAAACCCTAATTGGACCAGAATAAGCCTAGGGAAGTCGAAAATGACCTAAAAGTTCATCCAATGACACAAACACACCTATTGGATGCACAAGATTAGTTAGAAAACCTAATTGGACAAGAATAAGCCTAGGGAGGTCGAAAATGACCTAAAAGTTCATCCAATGACACCAACACAAAGATTTGTTAGAAACCCTAATTGGACAAGAATAAGCCTAGGGAGGTCGAAAATGACCTAATTGTTCATCCAATGACAGAAACACACCTATTGGATGCACAAGATTGGTTAGAAACCCTAATTGGACAAGAATAAGCCTAGGGAGAAAGAAAATGACATAATTGTTCATCCAATGACACAAACACACCTATTGGATGCACAAGATTAGTTAGAAAACCTAATTGGACAAGAATAAGCCTAGGGAGGTCGAAAATGACCTAAAAGTTCATCCAATGACACCAACACAAAGATTTGTTAGAAACCCTAATTGGACAAGAATAAGCCTAGGGAGGTCGAAAATGACCTAATTGTTCATCCAATGACAGAAACACACCTATTGGATGCACAAGATTTGTTAGAAACCCTAATTGGACCTGAATAAGCCTAGGGAGGCCGAAAATGACCTAAAAGTTCATCCAATGACACAAACACACCTATTGGATGCACAAGATTTGTTTGAAACCCTAATTGGACAAGAATAAGCCTAAGGAGGACGGAAATGACCTAATTGTTCATCCAATGACACAAACACACCTATTGGATGCACAAGATTAGTTAGAAAACCTAATTGGACAAGAATAAGCCTAGGGAGGTCGAAAATGACCTAAAAGTTCATCCAATGACACCAACACAAAGATTTGTTAGAAACCCTAATTGGACCAGAATAAGCCTAGGGAGGTCCAAAATGACCTAAAAGTTCATCCAATGACACAAACACACCTATTGGAAGCACAAGATTTGTTAGAAACCCTAATTGGACAAGAATAAGCCTAGGGAGGACGAAAATGACCTAATTGTTCATCCAATGACACAAACACACCTACTGGATGCACAAGATTGGTTAGAAACCCTAATTGGACAAGAATAAGCCTAGGGAGGTCGAAGATGACCTAAATGTTCATCCAATAACATAAACACAAATATTGGATGCACAAGATTGGTTAGAAACCCTAATTGGACCAGAATAAGCACAGGGAGGTCGAAAATGACCTAAAAGTTCGTCCAATGACACAAACACACCTATTGGATGAACAAGATTTGTTAGAAACCCTAATTGGACAAGAATAATCCTAGGGAAGTCGAAAATGACCTAAAAGTTCATCCAATGACACAAACACACCTATTGGATGCACAAGATTTGTTTGAAATCCTAATTGGACAAGAATAAGCCTAGGGAGGACGGAAATGACCTAATTGTTTATCCAATGACACAAACACACCTATTGGATGCACAAGATTGGTTAGAAACCCTATTTGGACAAGAATAAACCTAGGGTGGTCGAAAATGACCTAAATGTTCATCCAATGACATAAACACAAGTATTGGATGCACAAGATTGGTTAGAAACCCTAATTGGACAAGAATAAGCATAGGGAGGTCAAACATGACCTAAAAGTTCATCCAAAGAGACAAACACATCTATTGGATGCACAAGATTGGTTAAAAACCCTAATTGGACAAGAATAAGCCTAGGGAGGACGAAAATGACCTAAATGTTCATCCAATGACATAAACACAAGTATTGGATGCACAAGATTGGTTAGAAACCCTAATTGGACAAGAATAAGCATAGGGAGGTCGAACATGACCTAAAAGTTCATCCAAAGAGACAAACACACCTATTGGATGCACAAGATTTGTTGGAAACCCTAATTGGACAAGAATTAGCCTAGGGAGGTCGAAAATGACCTAAAAGTTCATCCAATGACACAAACACACCTATTGGATGCACAAGATTGGTTAGAAACCCTAATTGGACAGGAATAAGCCTAGGGAGGACCAAAATGACCTAATTGTTCATCCAATGACACAAACACACCTATTGGATGCACAAGATTGGTTAGAAACCCTAATTGGACAAGAATAAACCTAGGGAGGTCGAAAATGACCTAAATGTTCATCCAATGACACCAAGACAAGTATTGGATGCACAAGATTGGTTAAAAACCCTAATTGGACAAGGATAAGCCTAGGGAGGACGAAAATCACCTAAAAGTTCATCCAATGACACAAACATATCTTTTGGATGCACAATATTTGTTAAAAACCCTAATTGGACAAGAATAAGCCTAGGGAGGTCGAAAATGACCTTAATGTTCATCCAACGACATAAACACAAGAATTGGATGCACAAGATTTGTTAGAAACCCTAATTGGACAAGAATAAGCATAGGGAGGTCGTAAATGACCAAAAACATCATTCAATGACACAAACACACCTATTGGATGCACAAGATTTGATAGAAACCGTAATTGGACAAGAATAAGCCTAGGGAGGTCGAAAACGACCTAAAAGTTCATCTAATGACACAAACACACCTATTGGATGCACAAGATTTGTTAGAAACCCTAATTGGACAAGAATAAGCCTAGGGAGAACGAAAATGACCTAATTCTTCATCCAATGACACAAACACACCGATTGGATGCACAAGATTGGTTAGAAACCCTAATTGGACAAGAATAAGCATAGGGAGATCGAAAATGACCTAAAGGTTCATCCAATGATACAAACACACCTATTGGATGCACAAGATTTGTTAGAAACCCTAATTGGACAAGAATAAGCATAGGGAGGTCGAAAATGATCTAAATGTTCATCCAATGACACAAACACACCTATTGGATGCACCAGATTTGTTTGAAACCCTAATTGGAGAAGAATAAGCCTAGGGAGGACGGAAATGATCTAATTGTTCATCCAATGAAACAAACACACCTATTGGATGCACAAGATTAGTTAGAAATCCTAATTGGACAAGAATAAGCCTGGGGAGGTCGAACATGACCTAAAAGTTCATCCAATGACACCAACACAATGATTTGTTAGAAACCCTAATTGGACAAGAATAATCCTAGGGAGGTCGAAAATGACCTAAAAGTTCATCCAACGACACAAACACACCTATTGGATGCACAAGATTTGTTAGAAACCCTAATTGGACTAGAATAAGCCTAGGGAGAACGAAAATGACATCATTGTTCATTCAATGACACAAACACACCTATTGGATGCACAAGATTGGTTAGAAACCCTAATTGGACAAGAATAAGCATAGGGAGGTCGAAAATGACCTAAAGGTTCATCCAATGATAGAAACACACCTATTGAATGCACAAGATTTCTAAGAAACCCTAATTGGACCAGAATAAGCCTAGGGAGGTCGAAAATGGCCTAAACGTTCATGCAATGACAAAAACACACCTATTGGATGCACAAGATTTGTTTGAAACCCTAATTGGACAAGAATAAGCCTAGGGAGGACAGAAATGATTTAATTGTTCATCCAATGACACAAACACACCTATTGGATGCACAAGATTAGTTAGAAACCCTAATTGGACAAGAATAAGCCTGGGGAGGTCGAAAATGACCTAAAAGTTCATCCAATGACACCAACACAAAGATTTGTTAGAAACCCTAATTGCACAAGAATAAGCATAGGGAGGTCGAAAATGACCTAAAAGTTCATCCAATGACACAAACACACCAATTGGATGCACAAGATTTGTTAGAAACCTTAATTCGACAAGAATAAACCTAGGGAGAAAGAAAATGACCTAATTGTTCATCCAATGACACAAACACACCTATTGGATGCACAAGATTAGTTAGAAACCCTAATTGGACAACAATAAGCATAGGGAGGTCGAAAATGACCTAAAGGTAAATCCAATGATACAAACACACCTATTGGATGTACAAGATTTGTTAGAAACCCTAATTGGACCAGAATAAGCCTAGGGAGGTCGAAAATGACCTAAAAGTTCATCCAATGACACAAACACACCTATTGGATGCACAAGATTTGTTTGAAACCCTAATTGGACAAGAATAAGCCTAGGGAGGACGGAAATGACCTAATTGTTTATCCAATAACACAGACACACCTATTGGATGCAAAAGATTGGTTAGAAACCCTAATTGGACAAGAATAAGCCTAGGGAGCTTGAAAATGACATGAAAGTTCATCGAATGACACAAACACACCTATTGGATGCACAAGATTTGTTAGAAACCCTCATTGGTCAAGAATAAGCCTAGGGAGGACGAATATGACCTAATTGTTCATCCAATGACACAGACACACTTATTGGATGTACAAGATTGGTTAGAAACCCTAATTGGACAAGAATAAGCCAAGGGAGGTTAAAAATGACCTAAAAGTTCATCCAATGACACAAACACACCTATTGGATGCACAAGATTTGTCAGAAACCCTAATACGACCAGAATAAGCCTGGGGAAAATGAAAATGACCTAATTGTTCATCCAATGACACAAACACACCAATTGGATGCACAAGATTGGTTAGAAACCCTAATTGGACAATAATAAACCTAGGGAGGAAGAAAATGACCTAATTGTTCATCCAATGACACAAACACACGTATTGAATGGACAAGATCAGTTAGAAACCCTAATTGGACAAGAATAAGCCTAGGGAGGTCGAAAACGACCTAAATGTTCATCCAATGACACAAACAAAAGTATTTGATGCACAAGATTGGTTAGAAACCCTAATTGGACAAAATAAAGCAAAGGGAGGTCGAAAATGACCTAAAAACTCATCCAATGACACAAACACACCTATTGGGTGCACAAGATTTGTTAGAAACCCTAATTGGACAAGAATAAGCCTAAAGAGGACGAAAATGACCTAATTGTTCCTCCAATGACACAAACACACCTATTGGATGCACAATATTTGTTAGAAACCCTAATTGGACAAGAATAAGCATAGGGAGGTCGAACATGACCTAAAAGTTCATCCAAAGAGACAGACACATCTGTTGGATGCACAAGATTGGTTAAAAACCCTAATTGGACAAGGATAATCCTAGGGAGGTCGAAAATGACTTAAAAGTACATCCAATGACACAAACACACCTATTGGATGCACAAGATTTGTTTGAAACCCTAATTGGACAAGAATAAGCCTAGGGAGGACGGAAATGACCTAATTGTTCATCCAATGACACAAACACACCTATTGGATGCACAAGATTGGTTAGAAACCCTAATTGGACAAGAATAAGCATGGGGAGGTCCAAAATGACCTAATTGTTCATCCAATGACAGAAACACACCTATTGGATGCACAAGATTGGTTAGAAACCCTAATTGGAAATGAATAAGCCTAGGGAGAAAGAAAATGACATAATTGTTCATCTAATGACACAAACACACCTATTGGATGCACAAGATTGGTTAGAAACCCTAATTGGACAAGAATAAGCATACGGAGGTCGAAAATGACCTAAACGGTCATCCAATGATTCAAACACCTCTATTGGATGCACAAGATTTGTTAGAAACCCTAATTGGACCAGAATAAGCCTAGGGAGGTCGAAAATGACCTAAAAGTTCATCCAATGACATAAAACACACCTATTGGATGCACAAGATTTGTTTGACACCTTAATTGGACAAGAATAAGCCTAAGGAGGACGGAAATGACCTAATTGTTCATCCAATGACACAAACACACCTATTGGATGCACAAGATTAGTTAGAAAACCTAATTGGACAAGAATAAGCCTAGGGAGGTCGAAAATGACCTAAAAGTTCATCCAATGACACCAACACAAAGATTTGTTAGAAACCCTAATTGGACAAGAATAAGCCTAGGGAGGTCGAAAATGACCTAAAATTTCATCCAATGACACAAACACACCAATTGGATGCACAAGATTGGTTAGAAACCCTAATTGGACAAGAATAAGCCTAGGGAGAAAGAAAATGACATAATTGTTCATCCAATGACACAAACACACCTATTGGATGCACAAGATTGGTTAGAAACCCTAATTGGACAAGAATAAGCATAGGGAGGTCGAAAATGACCTACACGTTCATCCAATGATACAAACACCTCTATTGGATGCACAAGATTTGCTAGAAACCCTAATTGGACCAGAATAAGCCTAGGGAGGTCGAAAATAACCTAAAAGTTTATCCAATGACACAAACACACCTATTGGATGCACAAGATTAGTTAGAAAACCTAATTGGACAAGAATAAGCCTAGGGAGGTCGAAAATGACCTAAAAGTTCATCCAATGACACAAACACACCTATTGGATGCACAAGATTAGTTAGAAAACCTAATTGGACAAGAATAAGCCTAGGGAGGTCGAAAATGACCTAAAAATTCATCCAATGACACCAACACAAATATTTGTTAGAAACCCTAATTGGACAAGAATAAGCCTAGGGAGGTCAAAAATGACCTAAAATTTCATCCAATGACACAAACACACCAATTGGATGCACAAGATTGGTTAGAAACCCTAATTGGACAAGAATAAGCCTAGGGAGAAAGAAAATGACATAATTGTTCATCCAATGACACAAACACACCTATTGGATGCACAAGATTGGTTAGAAACCCTAATTGGACAAGAATAAGCATAGGGAGGTCGAAAATGACCTACACGTTCATCCAATGATACAAACACCTCTATTGGATGCACAAGATTTGTTAGAAACCCTAATTGGACCAGAATAAGCCTAGGGAGGTCGAAAATGACCTAAAAGTTCATCCAATGACACAAACACACCTATTGGATGTACAAGATTAGTTAGAAAACCTAATTGGACAAGAATAAGCCTAGGCAGGTCGAAAATGACCTAAAAGTTCATCCAATGACACCAACTCAAAGATTTGTTAGAAACCCTAATTGGACAAGAATAAGCCTAGGGAGGTCGAAAATGACCTAAAATTTCATCCAATGACGCAAACACACCAATTGGATGCACAAGATTGGTTAGAAACCCTAATTGGACAAGAATAAGCCTAGGGAGAAAGAAAATGACATAATTGTTCATCCAATGACACAAACACACCTATTGGATGCACAAGATTGGTTAGAAACCCTAATTGGACAAGAATAAGCATAGGGAGGTCGAAAATGACCTAAACGTTCATCCAATGATACAAACACCTCTATTGGATGCACAAGATTTGTTAGAAACCCTAATTGGACCAGAATAAGCCTAGGGAGGTCGAATATGACCTAAAAGTTCATCCAATGACACAAACACACCTATTGGATGCACAAGATTAGTTAGAAAACCTAATTGGACAAGAATAAGACTAGGGAGGTCGAAAATGACCTAAAAATTCATCCAATGACACAAACACACCAATTGGATGCACAAGATTGGTTAGAAACCCTAATTGGACAAGAATAAGCCTAGGGAGAAAGAAAATGACATAATTGTTCATCCAATGACACAAACACACCTATTGGATGCACAAGATTAGTTAGAAAACCTAATTGGACAAGAATAAGCCTAGGGAGGTCGAAAATGACCTAAAAGTTCATCCAATGACACAAACACACCAATTGGATGCACAAGATTGGTTAGAAACCCTAATTGGACAAGAATAAGCCTAGGGAGAAAGAAAATGACATATTTGTTCATCTAATGACACAAATTCACCTATTGGATGCACAAGATTGGTTAGAAACCCTAATTGGACAAGAATAAGCATAGGGAGGTCGAAAATGACCTAAACGGTCATCCAATGATTCAAACACCTCTATTGGATGCACAAGATTTGTTAGAAACCCTAATTGGACCAGAATAAGCCTAGGGAGGCCGAAAATGACCTAAAAGTTCATCCAATGACACAAACACACCTATTGGATGCACAAGATTTGTTTGAAACCCTAATTGGACAAGAATAAGCCTAAGGAGGACGGAAATGACCTAATTGTTCATCCAATGACACAAACACACCTATTGGATGCACAAGATTAGTTAGAAAACCTAATAGGACAAGAATAAGCCTAGGGAGGTCGAAAATGACCTAAAAGTTCATCCAATGACACCAACACAAAGATTTGTTAGAAACCCTAATTGGACAAGAATAAGCCTAGGGAGGTCGAAAATGACCTAAAATTTCATCCAATGACACAAACACACCAATTGGATGCACAAGATTGGTTAGAAACCCTAATTGGACAAGAATAAGCCTAGGGAGAAAGAAAATGACATAATTGTTCATCCAATGACACAAACACACCTATTGGATGCACAAGATTGGTTAGAATCCCTAATTGGACAAGAATAAGCATAGGGAGGTCGAAAATAACCTACACGTTCATCCAATGATACAAACACCTCTATTGGATTCACAAGATTTGTTAGAAACCCTAATTGGACCAGAATAAGCCAAGGGAGGTCGAAAATGACGTAAAAGTTCATCCAATGACACAAACACACCTATTGGATGCACAAGATTAGTTAGAAAACCTAATTGGACAAGAATAAGCCTAGGGAGGTCGAAAATGACCTAAAAGTTCATCCAATGACACCAACACAAAGATTTGTTAGAAACCCTAATTGGACAAGAATAAGCCTAGGGAGGTCGAAAATGACCTAATTGTTCATCCAATGACAGAAACACACCTATTGGATGCACAAGATTGGTTAGAAACCCTAATTGGACAAGAATAAGCCTAGGGAGAAAGAAAATGACATAATTGTTCATCCAATGACACAAACACACCTATTGGATGCACAAGATTAGTTAGAAAACCTAATTGGACAAGAATAAGCCTAGGGAGGTCGAAAATGACCTAAAAGTTCATCCAATGACACCAACACAAAGATTTGTTAGAAACCCTAATTGGACAAGAATAAGCCTAGGGAGGTCGAAAATGACCTAATTGTTCATCCAATGACAGAAACACACCTATTGGATGCACAAGATTGGTTAGAAACCCTAATTGGACAAGAATAAGCCTAGGGAGAAAGAAAATGACATATTTGTTCATCTAATGACACAAACACACCTATTGTATGCACAAGATTGGTTAGAAACCCTAATTGGACAAGAATAAGCCTAGGGAGGTCGAAAATGACCTAAACGGTCATCCAATGATTCAAACACCTCTATTGGATGCACAAGATTTGTTAGAAACCCTAATTGGACCAGAATAAGCCTAGGGAGGTCGAAAATGACCTAAAAGTTCATCCAATGACACAAACACACGTATTGGATGCACAAGATTTGTTTGAAACCCTAATTGGACAAGAATAAGCCTAAGGAGGACGGAAATGACCTAATTGTTCATCCAATGACACAAACACACCTATTGGATGCACAAGATTAGTTAGAAAACCTACTTGGACAAGAATAAGCCTAGGGAGGTCGAAAATGACCTAAAAGTTAATCCAATGACACCAACACAAAGATTTGTTAGAAACCCTAATTGGACAAGAATAAGCCTAGGGAGGTCGAAAATGACCTAAAATTTCATCCAATGACACAAACACACCAATTGGATGCACAAGATTGGTTAGAAACCCTAATTGGACAAGAATAAGCCTAGGGAGAAAGAAAATGACATAATTGTTCATCCAATGACACAAACACACCTATTGGATGCACAAGATTGGTTAGAAACCCTAATTGGACAAGAATAAGCATAGGGAGGTCGAAAATGACCTACACGTTCATCCAATGATACAAACACCTCTATTGGATGCACAAGATTTGCTAGAAACCCTAATTGGACCAGAATAAGCCTAGGGAGGTCGAAAATAACCTAAAAGTTTATCCAATGACACAAACACACCTATTGGATGCACAAGATTAGTTAGAAAACCTAATTGGACAAGAATAAGCCTAGGGAGGTCGAAAATGACCTAAAAGTTCATCCAATGACACAAACACACCTATTGGATGCACAAGATTAGTTAGAAAACCTAATTGGACAAGAATAAGCCTAGGGAGGTCGAAAATGACCTAAAAATTCATCCAATGACACCAACACAAATATTTGTTAGAAACCCTAATTGGACAAGAATAAGCCTAGGGAGGTCAAAAATGACCTTAAATTTCATCCAATGACACAAACACACCAATTGGATGCACAAGATTGGTTAGAAACCCTAATTGGACAAGAATAAGCCTAGGGAGAAAGAAAATGACATAATTGTTCATCCAATGACACAAACACACCTATTGGATGCACAAGATTGGTTAGAAACCCTAATTGGACAAGAATAAGCATAGGGAGGTCGAAAATGACCTAAACGTTCATCCAATGATACAAACACCTCTATTGGTTGCACAAGATTTGTTAGAAACCCTAATTGGACCAGAATAAGCCTAGGGAGGTCGAAAATGACCTAAAAGTTCATCCAATGACACAAACACACCTATTGGATGCACAAGATTAGTTAGAAAACCTAACTGGACAAGAATAAACCTAGGGAGGTCGAAAATGACCTAAAAGTTCATCCAATGACACCAACACAAAGATTTGTTAGAAACCCTAATTGGACAAGAATAAGCCTAGGGAGGTCGAAAATGACCTAAAATTTCATCCAATGACACAAACACACCAATTGGATGCACAAGCTTTGTTAGAAACCCTAATTGAACAAGAATAAGCCTAGGGACAACGAAAATGACCTAATTGTTCATCCAAATTACACAAACACACCAATTGGATGCACAAGATTGGTTAGAAACCCTAATTGGACAAGAATAAGCCTAGGGAGAAAGAAAATGACATAATTGTTCATCCAATGACACAAACACACCTATTGGATGCACAAGATTGGTTAGAAACCCTAATTGGACAAGAATAAGCATAGGGAGGTCGAAAATAACCTACACGTTCATCCATTGATACAAACACCTCTATTGGATGCACAATATTTGTTAGAAACCCTAATTGGACCAGAATAAGCCTAGGGAAGTCGAAAATGACCTAAAAGTTCATCCAATGACACAAACACACCTATTGGATGCACAAGATTAGTTAGAAAACCTAATTGGACAAGAATAAGCCTAGGGAGGTCGAAAATGACCTAAAAGTTCATCCAATGACACCAACACAAAGATTTGTTAGAAACCCTAATTGGACAAGAATAAGCCTAGGGAGGTCGAAAATGACCTAAACGGTCATCCAATGATTCAAACACCTCTATTGGATGCACAAGATTTGTTAGAAACCCTAATTGGACCAGAATAAGCCTAGGGAGGTCGAAAATGACCTAAAAGTTCATCCAATGACACAAACACACGTATTGGATGCACAAGATTTGTTTGAAACCCTAATTGGACAAGAATAAGCCTAAGGAGGACGGAAATGACCTAATTGTTCATCCAATGACACAAACACACCTATTGGATGCACAAGATTAGTTAGAAAACCTAATTGGACAAGAATAAGCCTAGGGAGGTCGAAAATGACCTAAAAGTTCATCCAATGACACCAACACAAAGATTTGTTAGAAACCCTAATTGGACAAGAATAAGCCTAGGGAGGTCGAAAATGACCTAATTGTTCATCCAATGACAGAAACACACCTATTGGATGCACAAGATTTGTTAGAAACCCTAATTGGACCTGAATAAGCCTAGGGAGGCCGAAAATGACCTAAAAGTTCATCCAATGACACAAACACACCTATTGGATGCACAAGATTTGTTTGAAACCCTAATTGGACAAGAATAAGCCTAAGGAGGACGGAAATGACCTAATTGTTCATCCAATGACACAAACACACCTATTGGATGCACAAGATTAGTTAGAAAACCTAATTGGACAAGAATAAGCCTAGGGAGGTCGAAAATGACCTAAAAGTTCATCCAATGACACCAACACAAAGATTGGTTAGAAACCCTAATTGGACAAGAATAAGCCTAGGGAGGTCGAAAATGACCTAAAATTTCATCCAATGACACAAACACACCAATTGGATGCACAAGATTGGTTAGAAACCCTAATTGGACAAGAATAAGCCTAGGGAGGAAGAAAATGACATAATTGTTCATCCAATGACACAAACACACCTATTGGATGCACAAGATTGGTTAGAAACCCTAATTGGACAAGAATAAGCATAGGGAGGTCGAAAATGACCTAAACGTTCATCCAATGATACAAACACCTCTATTGGATGCACAAGATTTGTTAGAAACCCTAATTGGACCAGAATAAGCCTAGGGAGGTCGAAAATGACCTAAAAGTTCATCCAATGACACAAACACACCTATTGGATGCACAAGATAAGTTAGAAAACCTAATTGGACAAGAATAAGCCTAGGGAGGTCGAAAATGACCTAAAAGTTCATCCAATGACACCAACACAAAGATTTGTTAGAAACCCTAATTGGACAAGAATAAGCCTAGGGAGGTCGAAAATGACCTAAAATTTCATCCAATGACACAAACACACCAATTGGATGCACAAGCTTTGTTAGAAACCCTAATTGAACAAGAATAAGCCTAGGGACAACGAAAATGACCTAATTGTTCATCCAAATTACACAAACACACCAATTGGATGCACAAGATTGGTTAGAAACCCTAATTGGACAAGAATAAGCCTAGGGAGAAAGAAAATGACATAATTGTTCATCCAATGACACAAACACACCTATTGGATGCACAAGATTGGTTAGAAACCCTAATTGGACAAGAATAAGCATAGGGAGGTCGAAAATGACCTACACGTTCATCCAATGATACAAACACCTCTATTGGATGCACAAGATTTGTTAGAAACCCTAATTGGACCAGAATAAGCCTAGGGAGGTCGAAAATGACCTAAAAGTTCATCCAATGACACCAACACAAAGATTTGTTAGAAACCCTAATTGGACAAGAATAAGCCTAGGGAGGTCGAAAATGACCTAATTGTTCATCCAATGACAGAAACACACCTATTGGATGCACAAGATTGGTTAGAAACCCTAATTGGACGAGAATAAGCCTAGGGAGAAAGAAAATGACATATTTGTTCATCTAATGACACAAACACACCTATTGGATGCACAAGATTGGTTAGAAACCCTAATTGGACAAGAATAAGCATAGGGAGGTCGAAAATGACCTAAACGTTCATCCAATGATACAAACACCTCTATTGGATGCACAAGATTTGTTAGAAACCCTAATTGGACCAGAATAAGCCTAGGGAGGTCGAAAATGACCTAAAAGTTCATCCAATGACACAAACACACCTATTGGATGCACAAGATTAGTTAGAATACCTAATTGGACAAGAATAAGCCTAGGGAGGTCGAAAATGACCTAAAAGTTCATCCAATGACACCAACACAAAGATTTGTTAGAAACCCTAATTGGACAAGAATAAGCCTAGGGAGGTCGAAAATGACCTAATTGTTCATCCAATGACAGAAACACACCTATTGGATGCATAAGATTGGTTAGAAACCCTAATTGGACGAGAATAAGCCTAGGGAGAAAGAAAATGACATATTTGTTCATCTAATGACACAAACACACCTATTGGATGCACAAGATTGGTTAGAAACCCTAATTGGACAAGAATATGCATAGGGAGGTCGAAAATGACCTACACGTTCATCCAATGATACAAACACCTCTATTGGATGCACAAGATTTGTTAGAAACCCTAATTGGACCAGAATAAGCCTAGGGAGGTCGAAAATGACCTAAAAGTTCATCCAATGACACAAACACACCTATTGGATGTACAAGATTAGTTAGAAAACCTAATTGGACAAGAATAAGCCTAGGCAGGTCGAAAATGACCTAAAAGTTCATCCAATGACACCAACTCAAAGATTTGTTAGAAACCCTAATTGGACAAGAATAAGCCTAGGGAGGTCGAAAATGACCTAAAATTTCATCCAATGACACAAACACACCAATTGGATGCACAAGATTGGTTAGAAACCCTAATTGGACAAGAATAAGCCTGGGGAGAAAGAAAATGACATAATTGTTCATCCAATGACACAAACACACCTATTGGATGCACAAGATTGGTTAGAAACCCTAATTGGACAAGAATAAGCATAGGGAGGTCGAAAATGACCTAAACGTTCATCCAATGATACAAACACCTCTATTGGATGCACAAGATTTGTTAGAAACCCTAATTGGACAAGAATAAGCCTAGGGAGGTCGAAAATGACCTAAAAGTTCATCCAATGACACAAACACACCTATTGGATGCACAAGATTAGTTAGAAAACCTAATTGGACAAGAATAAG
>JBBPBS010000166.1:0-13541 GCA_037974835.1 Cicer judaicum
ACTTAATCTTGTCCAATTAGGGTTTTTAACCAATCTTGTGCATCCAATAGGTGTTTTGTGTCATTGGATGAACATTTAGGTCATTTTCGTCCTCCTTAGGCTAATTCTTATCAAATTAGGATTTTTAACCAATCTTGTGCATCCAATAGATGTTTTGTGTCATTGGATGAACATTTAGGTCATTTTCGTTCTCCCTACACTTAATCTTGTTCAATTAGGGTTTCTGACCAATCTTGTGCATCCGACAGGTGTTTTTGTGTCATTGGATGAACAATTAGGTCATTTTCGTCCTCCCTAGGCTAATTCTTGTCCAATTAGGGTTTTTAACCAATCTTGTGAATCCAATAGGTGTTTTTTTTCATTAGATGAACTTAGGTCATTTTCGTCCTCCCTACACTTTATCTTGTCCAATTAGGGTTTCTGACCAATCTTGTGTATCCAATTGGTGTTTTTGTGTCATTGGATAAACAATTAGGTCATTTTCGTCCTCTCTATGATAATTCTTGTCCAACTAGGGTTTTTAACCAATCTTGTGCATCCAATAGGTGTTTGGTGTCATTGAATGAACATTTAGGTCTTTTTCGTCCTCCTCAGGCTAATTCTTATCCAATTAGGGTTTTTAACCAATCTTGTGCATCCATTAGGTGTTTTGTGTCATTGGATGAACATTTAGGTCATTTTCGTCCTCCTTAAACTTAAACTTGTTCAATTAGGGTTTCTAACCAATCTTGTGCATCCGATAGGTGTTTTTGTGTCATTGGATGAACAATTAGGTCATTTTCGTCCTCCCTATGATAATTCTTGTCCAATTAGGGTTTTTAACCAATATTGTGCATCCAATAGGTGTTTTGTGTCATTGGATAAACATTTAGGTCATTTTCGTCCTCCTTATGCTAATTCTTATCCAATTAGGGTTTTTAACCAATCTTGTGCATCCAGTAGGTGTTTTGTGTCATTGGATGAACATTTAGGTCATTTTCGTCCTCCCTACACTTAATCTTGTTCAATTAGGGTTTCTAACCAATCTTGTGCATCCGATAGGTGTTTTTGTGTCATTGGATAAACATTTAGGTCATTTTCGTTCTCCCTACACTTAATCTTGTCCAATTAGGGTTTTTAACCAATCTTGTTCATTCAATAGGTGTGTTGTGTCATTGGATGAATATTTAGGTCATTTTCGTCCTCCCTAAACTTAATCTTGTCCAATTAGGGTTTTTAACCAATCTTGTGCATCCAATTGGTGTTTTGTGTCATTGGATGAACATTTAGGTCATTTTCGTCCTCCCTACACTTAATCTTGTTCAATTAGGGTTTCTAACCAATCTTGTGCATCCGATAGGTGTTTTTGTGTCATTGGATGAACATTTAGGTCATTTTCGTCCCCCCTATGATAATTCTTGTCCAATTTGGGTTTTTAACCAATCTTGTGCATCCAATAGGTGTTTTATGTCATTGGATGAACATTTAGGTCATTTTCGTCCTCCTTATGCTAATTCTTATCCAATTAGGGTTTTTAACCAATCTTGTGCATCGAGTAGGTGTTTTGTGTCATTGGATGAACATTTAGGTCATTTTCGTCCTCCCTACACTTAATCTTGTTCAATTAGGGTTTCTAACCAATCTTGTGCATCCGATAGGTGTTTTTGTGTCATTGGATGAACATTTAGGTCATTTTCGTCCTCCCTACACTTAATCTTGTCCAATTAGGGTTTGTAACCAATCTTGTTCATTCAATAGGTGTGTTGTGTCATTGGATGAATATTTATGTCATTTTCGCTCTCCCTAAACTTAATCTTATCCAATTACGGTTTTTAACCAATCTTGTGCATCCAATAGGTGTTTTGTGTCATTGGATGAACATTTAGGTCATTTTCGTCCTCCCTAAACTTAATCTTGTCCAATTAGGGTTTCTAACCAATCTTGTGTATCCAATAGGTGTTTTGTGTCATTGGATGAACATTTAGGTCATTTTCGTCCTCCCTAAACTTAATCTTGTCCAATTAGGGTTTTTAAGCAATCTTGTGCATCGAATAGGTGTTTTGTGTCATTGGATGAACATTTATGTCATTTTCGTCCTCCCTACACTTAATCTTGTTCAATTAGGGTTTCTAACCAATCTTGTGCATCCGACAGGTGTTTTTGTGTCATTGGATGAACAATTAGGTCATTTTCGTCCTCCCTAGGCTAATTCTTGTCCAATTAGGGTTTTTAACCAATCTTGTGCATCCAATAGGTGTTTTGTGTCATTGGATGAACTTAGGTCATTTTCGTCCTCCCTACACTTTATCTTGTCCAATTAGGGTTTCTAACCAATCTTGTGCTTACAATTGGTGTTTTTGTGTCATTGGATCAACAATTAGTTCATTTTCGTCCTCCCTATGATAATTCTTGTCCAATTAGGGTTTTTAACCAATCTTGTGCATCCAACAGGTGTTTTATGTCATTGGATGAACATTTAGGTCATTTTCGTCCTCCTTAGGCTAATTCTTATGCAATTAGGGTTTTTAACCAATCTTGTGCGTCCAATAGGTGTTTTGTGTCATTGGATGAACATTTAGGTCATTTTCGTCCTCCCTACACTTAATCTTGTTCAATTAGGGTTTCTAACCAATCTTGTGCATCCGATAGGTGTTTTTGTGTCATTGGATGAACATTTAGGTCATTTTCGTCCTCCTTAGGCTAATTCTTGTCCAATTAGGTTTTTTAACCAATCTTGTGCATCCAATAGGTGTTTTGTGTCATTGATTGAACACTTAAGTCATTTTCGTCCTCCCTACACTTTATCTTGTCCAATTAGGGTTTCTAACCAATCTTGTGCATCCAATTGGTGTTTTTGTGTCATTGGATGAACAATTAGGTCATTTTCGTCCTCCCTATGATAATTCTTGTCCAATTAGGCTTTTTAACCAATCTTGTGCATCCAATACGTGTTTTGTGTCATTGGATGAACATTTAGGTCATTTTCGTCCTCCTTATGCTAATTCTTATCCAATTAGGGTTTTTAACCAATCTTGTGCATCCAGTTGGTGTTTTGTGTCATTGGATGAACATTTAGGTCATTTTCGTCCTCCCTACACTTAATCTTGTTCAATTAGGGTTTCTAACCAATCTTGTGCATCCGATAGGTGTTTTTGTGTCATTGGATGAACATTTAGGTCATTTTCGTCCTCCCTACACTTTATCTTGTCCAATTAGGGTTTCTAACCAATCTTGTGCATCCAATTGGTGTTTTTGTGTCATTGGATCAACAATTAGGTCATTTTCGTCCTCCCTAGGCTTAATCTTGTCCAATTAGGGTTTTTAACCAATCTTGTTCATTCAATAGGTGTGTTGTGTCATTGGATGAATATTTAGGTCATTTTTGTCCTCCCTAAACTTAATCTTATCCAATTACGGTTTTTAACCAATCTTGTGCATCCAATAGGTGTTTTGTGTCATTGGATGAACATTTAGGTCATTTTCGTCCTCCCTACACTTAATCTTGTTCAATTAGGGTTTCTAACCAAGCTTGTGTATCCGATAGGTGTTTTAGTGTCATTGGATGAACATTTAGGTCATTTTCGTCCTCCCTACACTTAATCTTGTCCAATTAGGGTTTTTAACCAATCTTGTTCATTCAATAGGTGTGTTGTGTCATTGGATGAATATTTAGGTCATTTTCGTCCTCCCTAAACTTAATCTTGTCCAATTAGGGTTTTTAACCAATCTTGTGCATCCAATAGGTGTTTTGTGTCATTGGATGAATATTTAGGTCATTTTCGTCCTCCCTACAGTTAATCTTGTTCAATTAGGGTTTCTAACCAATCTTGTGCATCCGATAGGTGTTTTTGTGTCATTGGATGAACATTTAGGTCATTTTCGTCCTCCCTACACTTAATCTTGTCCAATTAGGGTTTTTAACCAATCTTGTGCATCCAATAGGTGTTTTGTGTCATTGGATGAATATTTAGGTCATTTTCGTCCTCCCTAAACTTAATCTTATCCAATTACGGTTTTTAACCAATCTTGTGCATCCAATAGGTGTTTTGTGTCATTGGATGAACATTTAGGTCATTTTCGTCCTCCCTACACTTAATCTTGTTCAATTAGGGTTTCTAACCAATCTTGTGCATCCGATAGGTGTTTTTGTGTCATTGGATAAACATTTAGGTCATTTTCGTCCTCCCTAAACTTAATCTTGTTCAATTAGGGTTTTTAACCAATCTTGTGCATCCAATAGGTGTTTTGTGTCATTGGATGAACATTTAGGTCATTTTCGTCCTCCCTACACTTAATCTTGTTCAATTAGGGTTTCTAACCAATCTTGTGCATCCGATAGGTGTTTTTGTGTCATTGGATGAACATTTAGGTCATTTTCGTCCTCCCTACACTTAATCTTGTCCAATTAGGGTTTTTAACCAATCTTGTTCATTCAATAGGTGTGTTGTGTCATTGGATGAATATTTATGTCATTTTCGTCCTCCCTAAACTAAATCTTATCCAATTACGGTTTTTAACCAATCTTGTGCATCCAATAGGTGTTTTGTGTCATTGGATGAACATTTAGGTCATTTTCGTCCTCCGTACACTTAATCTTGTCCAATTAGGGTTTTTAACCAATCTTGTGCATCCAATAGGTGTTTTGTGTCATTGGATGAACATTTAGGTCATTTTCGTCCTCCCTACACTTAATCTTGTTCAATTAGGGTTTCTAACCAATCTTGTGCATCCGATAGGTGTTTTTGTGTCATTGGATGAACATTTAGGTCATTTTCGTCCTCCCTACACTTAATCTTGTCCAATTAGGGTTTTTAACCAATCTTGTTCATTCAATAGGTGTGTTGTGTCATTGGATGAATATTTAGGTCATTTTCGTCCTCCCTAAACTTAATCTTGTCCAATTAGGGTTTTTAACCAATCTTGTGCATCCAATAGGTGTTTTGTGTCATTGGATGAACATTTAGGTCATTTTCGTCCTCCTTAGGCTAATTCTTATCAAATTAGGATTTTTAACCAATCTTGTGCATCCAATAGGTGTTTTGTGTCATTGGATGAACATTTAGGTCATTTTCGTCCTCCTTAAACTTAAACTTGTTCAATTAGGGTTTCTGACCAATCTTGTGCATCCGACAGGTGTTTTTGTGTCATTGGATGAACAATTAGGTCATTTTCGTCCTCCCTAGGCTAATTCTTGTCCAATTAGGGTTTTTAACCAATCTTGTGAATCCAATAGGTGTTGTTTTTCATTAGATGAACTTAGGTCATTTTCGTCCTCCCTACACTTTATCTTGTCCAATTAGGGTTTCTGAACAATCTTGTGCATCAAATTGGTGTTTTTGTGTCATTGGATAAACAATTAGGTCATTTTCGTCTTCTCTATGATAATTCTTGTCCAACTAGGGTTTTTAACCAATCTTGTACATCCAATAGGTGTTTGGTGTCATTGAATGAACATTTAGGTCATTTTCGTCCTCCTTAGGCTAATTCTTATCCAATTAGGGTTTTTAACCAATCTTGTGCATCCATTAGGTGTTTTGTGTCATTGGATGAACATTTAGGTCATTTTCGTCCTACTGAAACTTAAACTTGTTCAATTAGGGTTTCTAACCAATCTTGTGCATCCGATAGGTGTTTTTGTGTCATTGGATGAACAATTAGGTCATTTTCGTCCTCCTTATGCTAATTCTTATCCAATTAGGGTTTTTAACCAATCTTGTGCATCCAGTAGGTGTTTTGTGTCATTGGATGAACATTTAGGTCATTTTCGTCCTCCCTACACTTAATCTTGTTCAATTAGGGTTTCTAACCAATCTTGTGCATCTGATAGGTGTTTTTGTGTCATTGGATGAACATTTAGGTCATTTTCGTCCTCCCAACATTTAATCTTGTCCAATTAGGGTTTTCAACCAATCTTGTTCATTCAATAGGTGTGTTGTGTCATTGGATGAATATTTAGGTCATTTTCGTCCTCCCTAAACTTAATCTTGTCCAATTAGGGTTTTTAACCAATCTTGTGCATCCAATAGGTGTTTTGTGTCATTGGATGAACATTTAGGTCATTTTCGTCCTCCTTAGGCTAATTCTTATCAAATTAGGATTTTTAACCAATCTTGTGCATCCAATAGATGTTTTGTGTCATTGGATGAACATTTAGGTCATTTTCGTTCTCCCTACACTAAATCTTGTTCAATTAGGGTTTCTGACCAATCTTGTGCATCCGACAGGTGTTTTTCATTGGATGAACAATTAGGTCATTTTCGTCCTCCCTAGGCTAATTCTTGTCCAATTAGGGTTTTTAACCAATCTTGTGAATCCAATAGGTGTTTTTTTTCATTAGATGAACTTAGGTCATTTTCGTCCTCCCTACACTTTATCTTGTCCAATTAGGGTTTCTGACCAATCTTGTGCATCCAATTGGTGTTTTTGTGTCATTGGATAAACAATTAGGTCATTTTCGTCCTCTCTATGATAATTCTTGTCCAACTAGGGTTTTTAACCAATCTTGTGCATCCAATAGGTGTTTGGTGTCATTGAATGAACATTTAGGTCTTTTTCGTCCTCCTCAGGCTAATTCTTATCCAATTAGGGTTTTTAACCAATCTTGTGCATCCATTAGGTGTTTTGTGTCATTGGATGAACATTTAGGTCATTTTCGTCCTCCTTAAACTTAAACTTGTTCAATTAGGGTTTCTAACCAATCTTGTGCATCCGATAGGTGTTTTTGTGTCATTGGATGAACAATTAGGTCATTTTCGTCCTCCCTATGATAATTCTGGCCCAATTAGGGTTTTTAACCAATATTGTGCATCCAATAGGTGTTTTGTGTCATTGGATAAACATTTAGGTCATTTTCGTCCTCCTTATGCTAATTCTTATCCAATTAGGGTTTTTAACCAATCTTGTGCATCCAGTAGGTGTTTTGTGTCATTGGATGAACATTTAGGTCATTTTCGTCCTCCCTACACTTAATCTTGTTCAATTAGGGTTTCTAACCAATCTTGTGCATCCGATAGGTGTTTTTGTGTCATTGGATGAACATTTAGGTCATTTTCGTCCTCCCTACACTTTATCTTGTCCAATTAGGGTTTCTAACCAATCTTGTGCATCCAATTGGTGTTTTTGTGTCATTGGATCAACAATTAGGTCATTTTCGTCCTCCCTAGGCTTAATCTTGTCCAATTAGGGTTTTTAACCAATCTTGTGCATCCAATAGGTGTTTTGTGTCATTGGATGAACATTTAGGTCATTTTCGTCCTCCCTACACTTAATCTTGTTCAATTAGGGTTTCTAACCAATCTTGTGCATCCGATAGGTGTTTTTGTGTCATTGGATGAACATTTAGGTCATTTTCGTCCTCCCTACACTTAATCTTGTCCAATTAGGGTTTTTAACCAATCTTGTTCATTCAATAGGTGTGTTGTGTCATCGGATAAACATTTAGGTCATTTTCGTCCTCCGTACACTTAATCTTGTCCAATTAGGGTTTTTAACCAATCTTGTGCATCCAATAGGTGTTTTGTGTCATTGGATGAACATTTAGGTCATTTTCGTCCTCCTTATGCTAATTCTTATCCAATTAGGGTTTTTAACCAATCTTGTGCATCCAGTAGGTGTTTTGTGTCATTGGATGAACATTTAGGTCATTTTTGTCCTCCCTACACTTAATCTTGTCCAATTAGGGTTTTTAACCAATCTTGTTCATTCAATAGGTGTGTTGTGTCATTGGATGAATATTTAGGTCATTTTCGTCCTCCCTAAACTTAATCTTGTCCAATTAGGGTTTTTAACCAATCTTCTACATCCAATAGGTGTTTTGTGTCATTGGATGAACATTTAGGTCATTTTCGTCCTCCCTAAACTTAATCTTGTCCAATTAGGGTTTTTAAGCAATCTTGTGCATCCAATAGGTGTTTTGTGTCATTGGATGAACATTTAGGTCATTTTCGTCCTCCTTATGCTAATTCTTATCCAATTAGGGTTTTTAACCAATCTTGTGCATCCAGTAGGTGTTTTGTGTCATTGGATGAACATTTAGGTCATTTTCGTCCTCCCTACACTTAATCTTGTTCAATTAGGGTTTCTAACCAATCTTGTGCATCCGATAGGTGTTTTTGTGTCATTGGTTGAACATTTAGGTCATTTTCGTCCTCCCTACACTTAATCTTGTCCAATTAGGGTTTTTAACCAATCTTGTTCATTCAATAGGTGTGTTGTGTCATTGGATGAATATTTAGGTCATTTTCGTCCTCCCTAAACTTAATCTTATCCAATTACGGTTTTTAACCAATCTTCTGCATCCAATAGGTGTTTTGTGTCATTGGATGAACATTTAGGTCATTTTCGTCCTCCCTCAACTTAATCTTGTCCAATTAGGGTTTTTAACCAATCTTGTGCATTGAATAGGCGTTTTGTGTCATTGGATGAACATTTAGGTCATTTTCGTCCTCCCTACACTTAATCTTGTTGAATTAGGGTTTCTAACCAATCTTGTGCATCCGATAGGTGTTTTTGTGTCATTGGATGAACATTTAGGTCATTTTCGTCCTCCCTAAACTTAATCTTGTCCAATTAGGGTTTTTAAGCAATCTTGTCCATCCAATAGGTGTTTTGTGTCATTGGATGAACATTTAGGTCATTTTCGTCCTCCCTACACTTTATCTTGTCCAATTAGGGTTTCTAACCAATCTTGTGCATCCAATTGGTGTTTTTGTGTCATTGGATGAACAATTAGGTCATTTTCGTCCTCCCTATGATAATTCTGGTCCAATTAGGGTTTTTAACCAATCTTGTGCATCCAATAGGTGTTTTGTGTCATTGGATGAACATTTAGGTCATTTTCGTCCTCCCTACACTTCATCTTGTTCAATTAGGGTTTCTAACCAATCTTGTGCATCCGATAGGTGTTTTTGTGTCATTGGATAAACATTTAGGTCATTTTCGTCCTCCCTACACTTAATCTTGTCCAATTAGGGTTTTTAACCAATCTTGTGCATCCAATAGGTGTTTTGTGTCATTGGATGACCATTTAGGTCATTTCCGTCCTCCTTATGCTAATTCTTATCCAATTAGGGTTTTTAACCAATCTTGTGCATCCAATAGGTGTTTTGTGTCATCGGATGAACATTTAGGTCATTTTCGTCCTCCCTACACTTAATCTTGTTCAATTAGGGTTTCTAACCAATCTTGTGCATCCGATAGGTGTTTTTGTGTCATTGGATGAACATTTAGGTCATTTTCGTCCTCCCTACACTTAATCTTGTCCAATTAAGGTTTTTAACCAATCTTGTTTATTCAATAGGTGTGTTGTGTCATTGGATGAATATTTATGTCATTTTCGTCCTACCTAAACTTAATCTTATCCAATTACGGGTTTTAACCAATCTTGTGCATGCAATAGGTGTTTTGTGTCATTGGATGAACATTTAGGTCATTTTCGTCCTCCCTACACTTAATCTTGTTCAATTAGGGTTTCTAACCAATCTTGTGCATCCGATAGGTGTTTTTGTGTCATTGGATAAACATTTAGGTCATTTTCGTCCTCCCTACACTTAATTTTGTCCAATTAGGGTTTTTAACCAATCTTGTGCATCCAATAGGTGTTTTGTGTCATTGGATGAACATTTAGGTCATTTTCTTCCTCCCTACACTTAATCTTGTCCAATTAGGGTTTTTAACCAAACTTGTGCATCCAATAGGTGTTTTGTGTCATTGGATGAACATTTAGGTCATTTTCGTCCTCCCTACACTTAATCTTGTTCAATTAGGGTTTCTAACCAATCTTGTGCATCCGATAGGTGTTTTTGTGTCATTGGATGAACAATTAGGTCATTTTCGTCCTCCCTACACTTAATCTTGTTCAATTAGGGTTTCTAACCAATCTTGTGCATCCGATAGGTGTTTTTGTGTCATTGGATGAACATTTAGGTCATTTTCGTCCTCCCTACACTTAATCTTGTCCAATTAGGGTTTTTAACCAATCTTGTTCATTCAATAGGTGTGTTGTGTCATTGGATGAATATTTATGTCATTTTCGCTCTCCCTAAATTTAATCTTATCCAATTACGGTTTTTAACCAATCTTGTGCATCCAATAGGTGTTTTGTGTCATTGGATGAACATTTAGGTCATTTTCGTCCTCCTTATGCTAATTCTTATCCAATTAGGGTTTTTAACCAATCTTGTGCATCCAGTAGGTGTTTTGTGTCATTGGATGAACATTTAGGTCATTTTCGTCCTCCCTACACTTAATCTTGTCCAATTAGGGTTTTTAACCAATCTTGTTCATTCAATAGGTGTGTTGTGTCATTGGATGAATATTTAGGTCATTTTCGTCCTTCCTAAACTTAATCTTGTCCAATTAGGGTTTTTAACCAATCTTGTGCATCCAATAGGTGTTTTGTGTCATTGGATGAACATTTAGGTCATTTTCGTCCTCCCTAAACTTAATCATGTCCAACTAGGGTTTTTAAGCAATCTTGTGCATCCAATAGGTGTTTTGTGTCATTGGATGAACAATTAGGTCATTTTCGTCCTCCCTGCACTTAATCTTGTTCAATTAGGGTTTCTACCCAATCTTGTGCATCCGATAGGTGTTTTTGTGTCATTGGATGAACAATTAGGTCATTTTCTTCCTCCCTAGGTTAATTCTTGTCCAATTAGGGTTTTTAACAATTCTTGTGCATCCAATAGGTGTTTTGTGTCATTGGATGAACATTTAGGTCATTTTCGTCCTCCCTAAACTTAATCTTACAAATTAGGGTTTTTAACCAATCTTGTGCATCCAATAGGTGTTTTGTGTCATTGGATGAACATTTTAGGTCATTTTCGTCCTCCCTACACTTTATCTTTTCCAATTAGGGTTTCTAACCATTCTTGTGCATCCAATTGGTGTTTTTGTGTCATTGGATGAACAATTAGGTCATTTTCGTCCTCCCTATGATAACTTTTGTCCAATTAGGGTTTTTAACCAATCTTGTGCATCCAATAGGTGTGTTGTGTCATTGGATGAACATTTAGGTCATTTTCGTCCTCCTTAGGCTAATTCTTATCCAATTAGGGTTTTTAACCAATCTTGTGCATCCAATAGGTGTTTTGTGTCATTGGATGAACATTTAGGTCATTTTCGTCCTCCCTGCACTTAATCTTGTTCAATTAGGGTTTCTACCCAATCTTGTGCATCCGATAGGTGTTTTTGTGTCATTGGATGAACAATTAGGTCATTTTCTTCCTCCCTAGGTTAATTCTTGTCCAATTAGGGTTTTTAACAATTCTTGTGCATCCAATAGGTGTTTTGTGTCATTGGATGAACATTTAGGTCATTTTCGTCCTCCCTAAACTTAATCTTACAAATTAAGGTTTTTAACCAATCTTGTGCATCCAATAGGTGTTTTGTGTCATTGGATGAACATTTTAGGTCATTTTCGTCCTCCCTACACTTTATCTTTTCCAATTAGGGTTTCTAACCAATCTTGTGCATCCAATTGGTGTTTTTGTGTCATTAGATGAACAATTAGGTCATTTTCGTCCTCCCTATGATAATTCTTGTCCAATTAGGGTTTTTAACCAATCTTGTGCATCCAATAGGTGTGTTGTGTCATTGGATGAACATTTAGGTCATTTTCGTCCTCCTTAGGCTAATTCTTATCCAATTAGGGTTTTTAACCAATCTTGTGCATCCAATAGGTGTTTTGTGTCATTGGATGAACATTTAGGTCATTTTCGTCCTCCTTAAGCTAATTCTTATCCAATTACGGTTTTTAACCAATCTTGTGCATCCAATAGGTGTTTTGTGTCATTGGATGAACATTTAGGTCATTTTCGTCCTCCCTACACTTAATCTTGTTCAATTAGGGTTTCTAACCAATCCTGTGCATCCGATAGGTGTTTTTGTGTCATTGGATGAACAATTAGGTCATTTTCGTCCTCCCTAGGCTAATTCTTGTCCAATTAGGGTTTTTAACCAATCTTGTGCATCCAATAGGTGTTTTGTGTCATTGGATGAACACTTAGGTCATTTTCGTCCTTCATACACTTTATCTTGTCCAATTAGGGTTTCTAACCAATCTTGTGCTTCCAATTGGTGTTTTTGTGTCATTGGATGAACAATTAGGTCATTTTCGTCCTCCCTATGATAATTCTTGTCCAATTAGGGTTTTTAACCAATCTTGTGCATCCAATAGGTGTTTTGTGTCATTGGATGAATATTTAGGTCATTTTCGTCCTCCTTATGCTAATTCTTATCCAATTAGGGTTTTTAACCAATCTTGTGCATCCAATAGGTGTTTTGTGTCATTGGATGAACATTTAGGTCATTTTCGTCCTCCCTACACTTAATCTTGTTCAATTAGGGTTTCTAACCAATCTTGTGCATCCGATAGGTGTTTTTGTGTCATTGGATGAACATTTAGGTCATTTTCGTCCTCCCTACACTTAATCTTGTCCAATTAGGGTTTTTAACCAATCTTGTTCATTCAATAGGTGTGTTGTGTCATTGGATGAACATTTAGGTCATTTTCTTCCTCCCTACAGTTAATCTTGTTCAATTAGGGTTTCTAACCAATCTTGTGCATCCGATAGGTGTTTTTGTGTCATTGGATGAACATTTAGGTCATTTTCGTCCTCCCTACACTTAATCTTGTCCAATTAGGGTTTTTAACCAATCTTGTTCATTCAATAGGTGTGTTGTGTCATTGGATGAATATTTAGGACATTTTCGTCCTGCCTAAACTTAATCTTGTCCAATTAGGGTTTTTAACCAATCTTGTGCATCCAATAGGTGTTTTCTGCCATTGGATGAACATTTAGGTCATTTTCGTCCTCCCTACACTTAATCTTGTTCAACTAGGGTTTCTAACCAATCTTGTGCATCCGATAGGTGTTTTTGTGTCATTGGATGAACATTTAGGTCATTTTCGTCCTCCCTACACTTAATCTTGTCCAATTAGGGTTTTTAACCAATCTTGTTCATTCAATAGGTGTGTTGTGTCATTGGATGAATATTTAGGTCATTTTCGTCCTCCCTAAACTTAATCTTGTCCAATTAGGGTTTTTAACCAATCTTGTGCATCCAATAGGTGTTTTGTGTCATTGGATGAACATTTAGGTCATTTTCGTCCTCCTTAGGCTAATTCTTATCAAATTAGGATTTTTAACCAATCTTGTGCATCCAATAGGTGTTTTGTGTCATTGGATGAACATTTAGGTCATTTTCGTCCTCCTTAAACTTAAACTTGTTCAATTAGGGTTTCTGACCAATCTTGTGCATCCGACAGGTGTTTTTGTGTCATTTGATGAACAATTAGGTCATTTTCGTCCTCCCTAGGCTAATTCTTGTCCAATTAGGGTTTTTAACCAATCTTGTGAATCCAATAGGTGTTGTTTTTCATTAGATGAACTTAGGTCATTTTCGTCCTCCCTACACTTTATCTTGTCCAATTAGGGTTTCTAACCAATCTTGTGCATCCGATAGGTGTTTTTGTGTCATTGGATGAACATTTAGGTCATTTTCGTCCTCCCTACACTTTATCTTGTCCAATTAGGGTTTCTAACCAATCTTGTGCATCC
>JBBPBS010000166.1:13551-36148 GCA_037974835.1 Cicer judaicum
GATGAACAATTAGGTCATTTTCGTCCTCCCTAGGCTAATTCTTGTCCAATTAGGGTTTTTAACCAATCTTGTGAATCCAATAGGTGTTGTTTTTCATTAGATGAACTTAGGTCATTTTCGTCCTCCCTACACTTTATCTTGTCCAATTAGGGTTTCTGACCAATCTTGTGCATCAAATTGGTGTTTTTGTGTCATTGGATAAACAATTAGGTCATTTTCGTTTTCTCTATGATAATTCTTGTCCAACTAGGGTTTTTAACCAATCTTGTGCATCCAATAGGTGTTTGGTGTCATTGAATGAACATTTAGGTCATTTTCGTCCTCCTTAGGCTAATTCTTATCCAATTAGGGTTTTTAACCAATCTTGTGCATCCATTAGGTGTTTTGTGTCATTGGATGAACATTTAGGTCATTTTCGTCCTCCTGAAACTTAAACTTGTTCAATTAGGGTTTCTAACCAATCTTGTGCATCCGATAGGTGTTTTTGTGTCATTGGATGAACAATTAGGTCATTTTCGTCCTCCTTATGCTAATTCTTATCCAATTAGGGTTTTTAACCAATCTTGTGCATCCAGTAGGTGTTTTGTGTCATTGGATGAACATTTAGGTCATTTTCGTCCTCCCTACACTTAATCTTGTTCAATTAGGGTTTCTAACCAATCTTGTGCATCCGATAGGTGTTTTTGTGTCATTGGATGAACATTTAGGTCATTTTCGTCCTCCCTAAACTTAATCTTGTCCAATTAGGGTTTTTAACCAATCTTGTGCATCCAATAGGTGGTTTGTGTCATTGGATGAACATTTTAGGTCATTTTCGTCCTCCCTACACTTTATCTTTTCCAATTAGGGTTTCTAACCAATCTTGTGCATCCAATTGGTGTTTTTGTGTCATTGGATGAACAATTAGGTCATTTTCGTCCTCCCTATGATAATTCTTGTCCAATTCGGGTTTTTAACCAATCTTTTGCATCCAATAGGTGTTTTGTGTCATTGGATGAACATTTAGGTCATTTTCGTCCTCCTTAGGCTAATTCTTATCCAATTAGGGTTTTTAACCAATCTTGTGCATCCAATAGGTGTTTTGTGTCATTGGATGAACATTTAGGTCATTTTCGTCCTCCCTACACTTAATCTTGTTCAATTAGGGTTTCTAACCAATCTTGTGCATCCGATAGGTGTTTTTGTGTCATTGGATGAACATTTAGGTCATTTTCGTCCTCCCTACACTTAATCTTGTCCAATTAGGGTTTTTAACCAATCTTGTTCATTCAATAGGTGTGTTGTGTCATTGGATGAATATTTAGGTCATTTTCGTCCTCCCTAAACTTAATCTTATCTAATTACGGTTTTTAACCAATCTTGTGCATCCAATAGGTGTTTTGTGTCATTGGATGAACATTTAGGTCATTTTCGTCCTCCCTACAGTTTATCTTTTTCAATTAGGGTTTCTAACCAATCTTGTGCATCCGATAGGTGTTTTTGTGTCATTGGATGAACATTTAGGTCATTTTCGTCCTCCCTACACTTAATCTTGTCCAATTAGGGTTTTTAACCAATCTTGTTCATTCAATAGGTGTGTTGTGTCATTGGATGAATATTTAGGTCATTTTCGTCCTCCCTAAACTTAATCTTGTCCAATTAGGGTTTTTAACCAATCTTGTTCATCCAATAGGTGTTTTGTGTCATTGGATGAACATTTAGGTCATTTTCGTCCTCCCTAATCTTAATCTTGTCCAATTAGGGTTTTTAACCAATCTTGTGCATCCAATAGGTGTTTTGTGTCATTGGATGAACAGTTAGGTCATTTTCGTCCTCCCTACACTTTATCTTGTCCAATTAGGGTTTCTAACCAATCTTGTGCTTCCAATTGGTGTTTTTGTGTCATTGGATGAACAATTAGGTCATTTTCGTCCTCCCTATGATAATTCTTGTCCAATTAGGGTTTTTAACCAATCTTGTACATCCAATAGGTGTTTTGTGTCATTGGATGAACATTTAGGTCATTTTCGTCCTCCTTAGGCTAATTCTTATGCAATTAGCGTTTTTAACCAATCTTGTGCATCCAATAGGTGTTTTGTGTTATTGGATGAACATTTAGCTCATTTTCGTCCTCCCTACAGTTAATCTTGTACAATTTGGGTTTCTAACCAATCTTGTGCATCCGATAGGTGTTTTTGTGTCATTGGATGAACATTTAGGTCATTTTCGTCCTCCCTACACTTAATCTTGTCCAATTAGGGTTTTTAACCAATCTTGTTCATTCAATAGGTGTGTTGTGTCATTGGATGAATATTTAGTTCATTTTCGTCCTCCCTAAACTTAATCTTGTCCAATTAGGGTTTGTAACCAATGTTGTGCATCCAATAGGTGTTTTGTGTCATTGGATGAACATTTAGGTCATTTTCGTCCTCCCTAAACTTAATCTTTTCCAATTAGGGTTTTTAAGCAATCTTGTGCATCCAATAGGTGTTTTGTGTCATTGGATGAACATTTAGGTCATTTTCGTCCTCCCTACACTTAATCTTGTTCAATTAGGGTTTCTAACCAATCTTGTGCATCCGACAGGTGTTTTTGTGTCATTGGATGAACAATTAGGTCATTTTCGTCCTCCCTACGCTAATTCTTGTCCAATTAGGGTTTTTAACCAATCTTGTGCATCCAATAGGTGTTTTGTGTCATTGGATGAACATTTAGGTCATTTTCGTCCTCCCTACACTTAATCTTGTTCAATTAGGGTTTCTAACCAATCTTGTTCATCCGATAGGTGTTTTTGTGTCATTGGATGAACATTTAGGTCATTTTCGTCCTCCCTACACTTTATCTTGTCCAATTAGGGTTTCTAACCAATCTTGTGCATCCAATTGGTGTTTTTGTGTCATTGGATCAACAATTAGGTCATTTTCGTCCTCCCTAGGCTTAATCTTGTCCAATTAGGGTTTTTAACCAATCTTGTTCATTCAATAGGTGTGTTGTGTCATTGGATGAATATTTAGGTCATTTTTGTCCTCCCTAAACTTAATCTTATCCAATTACGGTTTTTAACCAATCTTGTGCATCCAATAGGTGTTTTGTGTCATTGGATGAACATTTAGGTCATTTTCGTCCTCCCTACACTTAATCTTGTTCAATTAGGGTTTCTAACCAATCTTGTTCATCCGATAGGTGTTTTTGTGTCATTGGATGAACATTTAGGTCATTTTCGTCCTCCCTACACTTAATCTTGTCCAATTAGGGTTTTTAACCAATCTTGTTCATTCAATAGGTGTGTTGTGTCATTGGATGAATATTTATGTCATTTTCGTCCTCCCTAAACTAAATCTTATCCAATTACGGTTTTTAACCAATCTTGTGCATCCAATAGGTGTTTTGTGTCATTGGATGAACATTTAGGTCATTTTCGTCCTCCGTACACTTAATCTTGTCCAATTAGGGTTTTTAACCAATCTTGTGCATCCAATAGGTGTTTTGTGTCATTGGATGAACATTTAGGTCATTTTCGTCCTCCCTACACTTAATCTTGTTCAATTAGGGTTTCTAACCAATCTTGTGCATCCGATAGGTGTTTTTGTGTCATTGGATGAACATTTAGGTCATTTTCGTCCTCCCTACACTTAATCTTGTCCAATTAGGGTTTTTAACCAATCTTGTTCATTCAATAGGTGTGTTGTGTCATTGGATGAATATTTAGGTCATTTTCGTCCTCCCTAAACTTAATCTTATCCAATTACGGTTTTTAACCAATCTTGTGCATCCAATAGCTGTTTTGTGTCATTGGATGAACATTTAGGTCATTTTCGTTCTCCTTATGCTAATTCTTATCCAATTAGGGTTTTTAACCAATCTTGTGCATCCAATAGGTGTTTTTGTGTCATTGGATGAACATTTAGGTCATTTTCGTCCTCCCTACACTTAATCTTGTTCAATTAGGGTTTCTAACCAATCTTGTGCATCCGATAGGTGTTTTTGTGTCATTGGATGAACATTTAGGTCATTTTCGTCCTCCCTACACTTAATCTTGTCCAATTAGGGTTTTTAACCAATCTTGTTCATTCAATAGGTGTGTTGTGTCATTGGATGAATATTTAGGTCATTTTCGTCCTCCCTAAACTTAATCTTATCCGATTACGGTTTTTAACCAATCTTGTGCATCCAATAGGTGTTTTGTGTCATTGGATGAACATTTAGGTCATTTTCGTCCTCCCTACACTTAATCTTGTTCAATTAGGGTTTCTAACCAATCTTGTGCATCCGATTGGTGTTTTTGTGTCATTGGATGAACATTTAGGTCATTTTCGTCCTCCCTACACTTTATCTTGTCCAATTAGGGTTTCTAACCAATCTTGTGCATCCAATTGGTGTTTTTGTGTCATTGGATCAACAATTAGGTCATTTTCGTCCTCCCTAGGCTTAATCTTGTCCAATTAGGGTTTTTAACCAATCTTGTTCATTCAATAGGTGTGTTGTGTCATTGGATGAATATTTAGGTCATTTTCAACCTCCCTAAACTTAATCTTATCCAATTACGGTTTTTAACCAATCTTGTGCATCCAATAGGTGTTTTGTGTCATTGGATGAACATTTACGTCATTTTCGTCCTCCCTACACTTAATCTTGTTCAATTAGGGTTTCTAACCAATCTTGTGCATCCGATAGGTGTTTTTGTGTCATTGGATGAACATTTAGGTCATTTTCGTCCTCCCTACACTTTATCTTGTCCAATTAGGGTTTCTAACCAATCTTGTGCATCCAATTGGTGTTTTTGTGTCATTGGATCAACAATTAGGTCATTTTCGTCCTCCCTAGGCTTAATCTTGTCCAATTAGGGTTTTTAACCAATCTTGTTCATTCAATAGGTGTGTTGTGTCATTGGATGAATATTTAGGTCATTTTCGTCATCCCTAAACTTAATCTTATCCAATTACAGTTTTTAACCAATCTTGTGCATCCAATAGGTGTTTTGTGTCATTGGATGAACATTTAGGTCATTTTCGTCCTCCCTACACTTAATCTTGTTCAATTAGGGTTTCTAAGCAATCTTGTGTATCCGATAGGTGTTTTTGTGTCATTGGATGAACATTTAGGTCATTTTCGTCCTCCCAACATTTAATCTTGTCCAATTAGGGTTTTCAACCAATCTTGTTCATTCAATAGGTGTGTTGTGTCATTGGATGAATATTTAGGTCATTTTCGTCCTCCCTAAACTTAATCTTGTCCAATTAGGGTTTTTAACCAATCTTGTGCATCCAATAGGTGTTTTGTGTCATTGGATGAACATTTAGGTCATTTTCGTCCTCCTTAGGCTAATTCTTATCCAATTAGGATTTTTAACCAATCTTGTGCATCCAATAGATGTTTTGTGTCATTGGATGAACATTTAGGTCATTTTCGTTCTCCCTACACTTAATCTTGTTCAATTAGGGTTTCTGACCAATCTTGTGCATCCGACAGGTGTTTTTGTGTCATTGGATGAACAATTAGGTCATTTTCGTCCTCCCTAGGCTAATTCTTGTCCAATTACGGTTTTTAACCAATCTTGTGCATCCAATAGGTGTTTTGTGTCATTGGATGAACATTTAGGTCATTTTCGTCCTCCCTACACTTAATCTTGTTCAATTAGGGTTTCTAACCAATCTTGTGCATCCGATAGGTGTTTTTGTGTCATTGGATGAACATTTAGGTCATTTTCGTTTTCCCTACACTTAATCTTGTCCAATTAGGGTTTTTAACCAATCTTGTTCATCCGATAGGTGTGTTGTGTCATTGGATGAATATTTATGTCATTTTCGCTCTCCCTAAACTTAATCTTATCCAATTAGGGTTTTTAACCAATCTTGTTCATTCAATAGGTGTGTTGTGTCATTGGATGAATATTTATGTCATTTTCGCTCTCCCTAAACTTAATCTTATCCAATTACGGTTTTTAACCAATCTTGTGCATCCAATAGGTGTTTTGTGTCATTGGATGAACATTTAGGTCATTTTCGTCCTCCCTACACTTAATCTTGTTCAATTAGGGTTTCTAACCAATCTTGTGTATCCGATAGGTGTTTAAGTGTCATCGGATGAACATTTAGGTCATTTTCGTCCTCCCTACACTTAATCTTGTCCAATTAGGGTTTTTAACCAATCTTGTTCATTCAATAGGTGTGTTGTGTCATTGGATGAATATTTATGTCATTTTCGCTCTCCCTAAACTTAATCTTATCCAATTACGGTTTTTAACCAATCTTGTGCATCCAATAGGTGTTTTGTGTCATTGGATGAACATTTAGGTCATTTTCGTCCTCCCTACACTTAATCTTGTTCAATTAGGGTTTCTAACCAATCCTGTGCATCCGATAGGTGTTTTTGTGTCATTGGATGAACAATTAGGTCATTTTCGTCCTCCCTAGGCTAATTCTTGTCCAATTAGGGTTTTTAACCAATCTTGTGCATCCAATAGGTGTTTTGTGTCATTGGATGAACATTTAGGTCATTTTCGTCCTCCTTATGCTAATTCTTATCCAATTAGTGTTTTTAACCAATCTTGTGCATCCAATAGGTGTTTTGTGTCATTGGATGAACATTTAGGTCATTTTCGTCCTCCCTACACTTAATCTTGTTCAATTAGGGTTTCTAACCAATCTTGTGCATCCGATAGGTGTTTTTGTGTCATTGGATGAACATTTAGGTCATTTTCGTCCTCCCTCAACTTAATCTTGTCCAATAAGGATTTTTAACCAATCTTGTGCATTGAATAGGCGTTTTGTGTCATTGGATGAACATTTAGGTCATTTTCGTCCTCCCTACACTTAATCTTGTTGAATTAGGGTTTCTAACCAATCTTGTGCATCCGATAGGTGTTTTTGTGTCATTGGATGAACATTTAGGTCATTTTCGTCCTCCCTACACTTAATCTTGTTCAATTAGGGTTTCTAACCAATCTTGTGCATCCGATAGGTGTTTTTGTGTCATTGGATAAACATTTAGGTCATTTTCTTCCTCCCTACACTTAATCTTGTCCAATTAGGGTTTTTAACCAATCTTGTTCATTCAATAGGTGTGTTGTGTCATTGGATGAATATTTAGGTCATTTTCGTCCTCCCTAAACTTAATCTTGTTCAATTAGGGTTTTTAACCAATCATGTGCATCCAATAGGTGTTTTGTGTCATTGGATGAACATTTAGGTCATTTTCGTCCTCCCTACACTTAATCTTGTTCAATTAGGGTTTCTAACCAATCTTGTGCATCCGATAGGTGTTTTTGTGTCATTGGATAAACATTTAGGTCATTTTCGTTCTCCCTACACTTAATCTTGTCCAATTAGGGTTTTTAACCAATCTTGTTCATTCAATAGGTGTGTTGTGTCATTGGATGAATATTTAGGTCATTTTCGTCCTCCCTAAACTTAATCTTGTCCAATTAGGGTTTTTAACCAATCTTGTGCATCCAATAGGTGTTTTGTGTCATTGGATGAACATTTAGGTCATTTTCGTCCACCCTAAACTTAATCTTGTCCAATTAGGGTTTTGAAGCAATCTTGTGCATCCAATAAGTGTTTTGTGTCATTGGATGAACATTTAGGTCATTTTCGTCCTCCCTACACTTAATCTTGTTCAATTAGGGTTTCTGAACAATCTTGTGCATCCGATAGGTGTTTTTGTGTCATTGGATGAACATTTAGGTCATTTTCGTCCTCCTACACTTAATCTTGTCCAATTAGGGTTTTTAACCAATCTTGTTCATTCAATAGGTGTGTTGTGTCATTGGATGAATATTTAGGTCATTTTCGTCCTCCCTAAACTTAATCTTGTCCAATTAGGGTTTTTAACCAATCTTGTGCATCCAATAGGTGTTTTGTGTCATTGGATGAACATTTAGGTCATTTTCGTCGTCCCTACACTTAATCTTGTTCAATTAGGGTTTCTGACCAATCTTGTGCATCCGATAGGTGTTTTTGTGTCATTGGATGAACATTTAGGTCATTTTCGTCCTCCCTACACTTAATCTTGTCCAATTAGGGTTTTTAACCAATCTTGTTCATTCAATAGGTGTGTTGTGTCATTGCATGAATATTTAGGTCATTTTCGTCCTCCCTAAACTTAATCTTGTCCAATTAGGGTTTTTAACCAATCTTGTGCATCCAATAGGTGTTTTGTGTCATTGGATGAACATTTAGGTCATTTTCGTCCTCCTTAGGCTAATTCTTATCAAATTAGGGTTTTTAACCAATCTTGTGTATCCAATAGGTGTTTTGTGTCATTGGATGAACATTTAGGTCATTTTCGTCCTCCCTACACTTAATCTTGTTCAATTAGGGTTTCTGACCAATCTTGTGCATCCGACAGGTGTTTTTGTGTCATTTGATGAACAATTAGGTCATTTTCGTCCTCCCTATGATAATTCTTGTCCAATTAGGGTTTTTAACCAATATTGTGCATCCAATAGGTGTTTTGTGTCATTGGATAAACATTTAGGTCATTTTCGTCCTCCTTATGCTAATTCTTATCCAATTAGGGTTTTTAACCAATCTTGTGCATCCAGTAGGTGTTTTGTGTCATTGGATGAACATTTAGGTCATTTTCGTCCTCCCTACACTTAATCTTGTTCAATTAGGGTTTCAAACCAATCTTGTGCATCCGATAGGTGTTTTTGTGTCATTGGATGAACATTTAGGTCATTTTCGTCCTCCCTACACTTAATCTTGTCCAATTAGGGTTTTCAACCAATCTTGTTCATTCAATAGGTGTGTTGTGTCATTGGATGAATATTTAGGTCATTTTCGTCCTCCCTAAACTTATTCTTGTCCAATTAGGGTTTTTAACCAATCTTGTGCATCCAATAGGTGTTTTGTGTCATTGGATGAACATTTAGGTCATTTTCGTCCTCCTTATGCTAATTCTTATCCAATTAGGGTTTTTAACCAATCTTGTGCATCCAGTAGGTGTTTTGTGTCATTGGATGAACATTTAGGTCATTTTCGTCCTCCTTAGGCTAATTCTTATCCAATTAGGGTTTTTAACCAATCTTGTGCATCCAATAGGTGTTTTGTGTCATTGGATGAACATTTAGGTCATTTTTGTCCTCCCTAAACTTAATCTTGTTCAATTAGGGTTTCTAACCAATCTTGTGCATCCGATAGGTGTTTTTGTGTCATTGGATGAACAATTAGGTCATTTTCGTTCTCCCTAGGCTAATTCTTGTCCAATTAGGGTTTTTAACCAATCTTGTGCATCCAATAGGTGTTTTGTGTCATTGGATGAACGCTTAAGTCATTTTCGTCCTCCCTACACTTTATCTTGTCCAATTAGGGTTTCTAACCAATCTTGTGCATCCAATTGGTGTTTTTGTGTCATTGGATGAACAATTAGGTCATTTTCGTCCTCCCTAGGCGAATTCTTGTCCAATTAGGGTTTCTAACCAATCTTGTGGATCCGATAGGTGTTTTTGTGTCATTGGATGAACATTTAGGTCATTTTCGTCCTCCCTACACTTAATCTTATCCAATTAGGGTTTTTAACCAATCTTGTGCATCGAATAGGTGTGTTGTGTCATTGGATGAAAATTTAGATCATTTTCGTCCTCCCTAAACTTAATCTTGTCCAATTAGGGTTTTTAACCAATCTTGTGCATCCAATAGGTGTTTTGTGTCATTGGATGAACATTTAGGTCATTTTCGTCCTCCTTAGGCTAATTCTTATCCAATTAGGGTTTTTAACCAATCTTGTGCATCCAATAGGTGTTTTGTGTCATTGGATGAACATTTAGGTCATTTTCGTCCTCCCTACACTTAATCTTGTTCAATTAGGGTTTCTACCCAATATTGTGCATCCGATAGGTGTTTTTGTGTCATTGGATGAACAATTAGGTCATTTTCTTCCTCCCTAGGCTAATTCTTGTCCAATTAGGGTTTTTAACCAATCTTGTGCATCCAATAGGTGTTTTGTGTCATTGGATGAACATTTAGGTCATTTTCGTCCTCCTTAGGCTAATTCTTATCCAATTAGGGTTTTTAACCAATCTTGTGCATCCAATAGGTGTTTTGTGTCATTGGATGAACATTTAGGTCATTTTCGTCCTCCCTCAACTTAATCTTGTCCAATTAGGGTTTTTAACCAATCTTGTGCATTGAATAGGCGTTTTGTGTCATTGGATGAACATTTAGGTCATTTTCGTCATCCCTACACTTAATCTTGTTGAATTAGGGTTTCTAACCAATCTTGTGCATCCGATAGGTGTTTTTGTGTCATTGGATGAACATTTAGGTCATTTTCGTCCTCCCTAAACTTAATCTTGTCCAATTAGGGTTTTTAAGCAATCTTGTCCATCCAATAGGTGTTTTGTGTCATTGGATGAACATTTAGGTCATTTTCGTCCTCCCTACACTTTATCTTGTCCAATTAGGGTTTCTAACCAATCTTGTGCATCCAATTGGTGTCTTTGTGTCATTGGATGAACAATTAGGTCATTTTCGTCCTCCCTATGATAATTCTGGTCCAATTAGGGTTTTTAACCAATCTTGTGCATCCAATAGGTGTTTTGTGTCATTGGATGAACATTTAGGTCATTTTCGTCCTCCTTATGCTAATTCTTATCCAATTAGGGTTTTTAACCAATCTTGTGCATCCAGTAGGTGTTTTGTGTCATTGGATGAACATTTAGGTCATTTTCGTCCTCCCTACACTTAATCTTGTTCAATTAGGGTTTCTAACCAATCTTGTGCATCCGATAGGTGTTTTTGTGTCATTGGATGAACATTTAGGTCATTTTCGTCCTCCCTACACTTAATCTTGTCCAATTAGGGTTTTTTGACCAATCTTGTTCATTCAATATGTGTGTTGTGTCATTGGATGAATATTTATGTCATTTTCGCTCTCCCTATACTTAATCTTATCAAATTACGGTTTTTAACCAATCTTGTGCATCCAATAGGTGTTTTGTGTCATTGGATGAACATTTAGGTCATTTTCGTCCTCCCTACACTTAATCTTGTTCAATTAGGGTTTCTAACCAATCTTGTGTATCCGATAGGTGTTTTAGTGTCATTGGATGAACATTTAGGTCATTTTCGTCCTCCCAACATTTAATCTTGTCCAATTAGGGTTTTCAACCAATCTTGTTCATTCAATAGGTGTGTTGTGTCATTGGATGAATATTTAGGTCATTTCCATCCTCCCTAAACTTAATCTTGTCCAATTAGGGTTTTTAACCAATCTTGTGCATCCAATAGGTGTTTTGTGTCATTGGATGAACATTTAGGTCATTTTCGTCCTCCCTAAACTTAATCTTGTCCAATTACGGTTTTTAAGCAATCTTGTGCATCCAATAGGTGTTTTGTGTCATTGGATGAACATTTAGGTCATTTTCGTCCTCCCTACACTTAATCTTGTCCAATTAGGGTTTTTAACCAATCTTGTTCATTCAATAGGTGTGTTGTGTCATTGGATGAATATTTAGGTCATTTTCGTCCTCCCTAAACTTAATCTTGTCCAATTAGGGTTTTTAACCAATCTTGTGCATTCAATAGGTGTTTTTGTGTCATTGGATGAACAATTAGGTCATTTTCGTCCTCCCTATGATAATTCTTGTCCAATTAGGGTTTTTAACCAATCTTGTGCATCCAACAGGTATTTTGTGTCATTGGATGAAAATTTAGGTCATTTTCGTCCTCCTTAGGCTAATTCTTGTCCAATTAGGGTTTTTAACCAATCTTGTGCATCCAATAAGTGTTTTGTGTCATTGGTTGAACATTTAGGTCATTTTCGTCCTCCCTACACTTAATCTTGTCCAATTAGGGTTTTTAACCAATCTTGTTCATTCAATAGGTGTGTTGTGTCATTGGATGAATATTTAGGTCATTTTCGTCCTCCCTAAACTTAATCTTGTCCAATTAGGGTTTTTAACCAATCTTGTGCATCCAATTGGTGTTTTGTGTCATTGGATGAACATTTAGGTCATTTTCGTCCTCCCTACACTTAATCTTGTTCAATTAGGGTTTCTAACCAATCTTGTGCATCCAATAGGTGTTTTGTGTCATTGGATGAACAATTAGGTCATTTTCGTCCTCCATAGGCTAATTCTTATCCAATTAGGGTTTTTAACCAATCTTGTGCATCCAATAAGTGTTTTGTGTCATTGGATGAACATTTAGGTCATTTTCGTCCTCCCTACACTTAATCTTGTCCAATTAGGGTTTTTAACCAATCTTGTGCAACCAATTGGTGTTTTGTGTCATTGGATGAACATTTAGGTCATTTTCGTCCTCCCTACACTTAATCTTGTTCAATTAGGGTTTCTAACCAATCTTGTGCATCCGATAGGTGTTTTTGTGTCATTGGATGAACATTTAGGTCATTTTCGTCCTCCCTACACTTATTCTTGTCCAATTAGGTTTTTTAACCAATCTTGTGCATCCAATAGGTGTTTTGTGTCATTGTATGAACATTTAGGTCATTTTCTTCCTCCCTACACTTAATCTTGTTCAATTAGGGTTTCTACCCAATCTTGTGCATCCGATAGGTGTTTTTGTGTCATTGGATGAACAATAAGGTCATTTTCTTCCTCCCTAGGCTAATTCTTGTCCAATTAGGGTTTTTAACCAATCTTGTGCATCCAATAGGTGTTTTGTGTCATTGGATAAACATTTAGGTCATTTTCGTCCTCCTTATGCTAATTCTTATCCAATTAGGGTTTTTAACCAATCTTGTGCATCCAGTAGGTGTTTTGTGTCATTGGATGAACATTTAGGTCATTTTCGTCCTCCCTACACTTAATCTTGTTCAATTAGGGTTTCTAACCAATCTTGTGCATCCGATAGGTGTTTTTGTGTCATTGGATGAACATTTTGGTCATTTTCGTCCTCCCTACACTTAATCTTGTCCAATTAGGGTTTTTAACCAATCTTTTGCATCCAATAGGTGTTTTGTGTCATTGGATGAACATTTAGGTCATTTTCGTCCTCCCTACACTTAATCTTGTTCAATTAGGGTTTCTATCCGATCTTGTGCATCCGATAGGTGTTTTTGTGTCATTGGATGAACAATAAGGTCATTTTCTTCCTCCCTAGGCTAATTCTTGTCCAATTAGGGTTTTTAACCAATCTTGTGCATCCAATAGGTGTTTTGTGTCATTGGATGAACATTTAGGTCATTTTCGTCCTCCTTAGGCTAATTCTTATCCAATTAGGGTTTTTAACCAATCTTGGGCATCCAATAGGTGTTTTGTGTCATTGGATGAACATTTAGGTCATTTTCGTCCTCCTTAGGCTAATTCTTATCCAATTAGGGTTTTTAACCAATCTTGTGCATCCAATAGGTGTTTTGTGTCATTGGATGAACATTTAGGTCATTTTCGTCCTCCCTACACTTAATCTTGTTCAATTAGGGTTTCTAACCAATCTTGTGCATCCGATAGGTGTTTTTGTGTCATTGGATGAACATTTAGGTCATTTTCGTCCTCCCTACACTTAATCTTGTCCAATTAGGGTTTTTAACCAATCTTGTTCATTCAATAGGTGTGTTGTGTCATTGGATGAATATTTAGGTCATTTTCGTCCTCCCTAAACTTAATCTTATCTAATTACGGTTTTTAACCAATCTTGTGCATCCAATAGGTGTTTTGTGTCATTGGATGAACATTTAGGTCATTTTCGTCCTCCCTACAGTTTATCTTTTTCAATTAGGGTTTCTAACCAATCTTGTGCATCCGATAGGTGTTTTTGTGTCATTGGATGAACATTTAGGTCATTTTCGTCCTCCCTACACTTAATCTTGTCCAATTAGGGTTTTTAACCAATCTTGTTCATTCAATAGGTGTGTTGTGTCATTGGATGAATATTTATGTCATTTTCGTCCTCCCTAAACTTAATCTTATCCAATTACGGTTTTTAACCAATCGTGGGCATCCAATAGGTGTTTTCTGTCATTGGATGAACATTTAGGTCATTTTCGTCCTCCCTACACTTAATCTTGTTCAATTAGGGTTTCTAATCAATCTTGTGCATCCAATTGGTGTTTTTGTGTCATTGGATGAACAATTAGGTCATTTTCGTCCTCCTTATGATAATTCTTGTCCAATTAGGGTTTTTAACCAATCTTGTGCATCCAATAGGTGTTTTGTGTCATTGGATGAACATTTAGGTCATTTTCGTCCTCCCTAAACTTAATCTTGTCCAATTAGGGTTTTTAAGCAATCTTGTGCATCTAATAGGTGTTTTGTGTCATTGGATGAACATTTAGGTCATTTTCGTCCTCCCTACACTTAATCTTGTTCAATTAGGGTTTCTAACCAATCTTGTGCATCCGATAGGTGTTTTTGTGTCATTGGATGAACATTTAGGTCATTTTCGTCCTCCCTACACTTAATCTTGTCCAATTAGGGTTTTTAATAAATCTTGTTCATTCAATAGGTGTCTTGTGTCATTGGATGAATATTTATGTCATTTTCGTCCTCCCTAAGCTTAATCTTATCCAATTACGGTTTTTAACCAATCTTGTGCATCCAATAGGTGTTTTGTGTCATTGGATGAACATTTAGGTCATTTTCGTCCTCCCTAAACTTAATCTTGTCCAATTAGGGTTTCTAACAAATCTTGTGCATCCAATAGGTGTTTTGTGTCATTGGATGAACATTTAGGTCATTTTCGTCCTCCCTACACTTAATCTTGTTCAATTAGGGTTTCTAACCAATCTTGTGCATCCGATAGGTGTTTTTGTGTCATTGGATGAACATTTAGGTCATTTTCGTCCTCCCTACACTTAATCTTGTCCAATTAGGGTTTTTAATAAATCTTGTTCATTCAATAGGTGTCTTGTGTCATTGGATGAATATTTATGTCATTTTCGTCCTCCCTAAGCTTAATCTTATCCAATTACGGTTTTTAACCAATCTTGTGCATCCAATAGGTGTTTTGTGTCATTGGATGAACATTTAGGTCATTTTCGTCCTCCCTAAACTTAATCTTGTCCAATTAGGGTTTCTAACAAATCTTGTGCATCCAATAGGTGTTTTGTGTCATTGGATGAACATTTAGGTCATTTTCGTCCTCCCTACACTTAATCTTGTTCAATTAGGGTTTTTGACCAATCTTGTGCATCCGACAGGTGTTTTTGTGTCATTGGATGAACAATTAGGTCATTTTCGTCCTCCCTAGGCTAATTCTTGTCCAATTAGGGTTTTTAACCAATCTTCTGAATCCAATAGGTGTTTTTTGTCATTAGATGAACTTAGGTCATTTTCGTCTTCCCTACACTTTATCTTGTCCAATTAGGGTTTCTGACCAATCTTGTGCATCCAATTGGTGTTTTTGTGTCATTGGATAAACAATTAGGTCATTTTCGTCCTCTCTATGATAATTCTTCTCCAATTAGGGTTTTTAACCAATCTTGTGCATCCAATAGGTGTTTTGTGTCATTGAATGAACGTTTAGGTCATTTTCGTCCTCCTTAGGCTAATTCTTATCCAATTAGGGTTTTTAACCAATCTTGTGCATCCATTAGGTGTTTTGTGTCATTGGATGAACATTTAGGTCATTTTCGTCCTCCTTAAACTTGTTCAATTAGGGTTTCTAACCAATCTTGTGCATCCGATAGGTGTTTTTGTGTCATTGGATGAACAATTAGGTCATTTTCGTCCTCCCTATGATAATTCTTGTCCAATTAGGGTTTTTAACCAATATAGTGCATCCAATAGGTGTTTTGTGTCAATGGATAAACATTTAGGTCATTTTCGTCCTCCTTATGCTAATTCTTATCCAATTAGGGTTTTTAACCAATCTTGTGCATCCAGTAGGTGTTTTGTGTCATTGGATGAACATTTAGGTCATTTTCGTCCTCCCTACACTTAATCTTGTTCAATTAGGGTTTCTAACCAATCTTGTGCATCCGATAGGTGTTTTTGTGTCATTGGATGAACATTTAGGTCATTTTCGTCCTCCCTACACTTTATCTTGTCCAATTAGGGTTTCTAACCAATCTTGTGCATCCAATTGGTGTTTTTGTGTCATTGGATCAACAATTAGGTCATTTTCGTCCTCCCTAGGCTTAATCTTGTCCAATTAGGGTTTTTAACCAATCTTGTTCATTCAATAGGTGTGTTGTGTCATTGGATGAATATTTAGGTCATTTTCGTCATCCCTAAACTTAATCTTATCCAATTACAGTTTTTAACCAATCTTGTGCATCCAATAGGTGTTTTGTGTCATTGGATGAACATTTAGGTCATTTTCGTCCTCCCTACACTTAATCTTGTTCAATTAGGGTTTCTAAGCAATCTTGTGTATCCGATAGGTGTTTTTGTGTCATTGGATGAACATTTAGGTCATTTTCGTCCTCCCAACATTTAATCTTGTCCAATTAGGGTTTTCAACCAATCTTGTTCATTCAATAGGTGTGTTGTGTCATTGGATGAATATTTAGGTCATTTTCGTCCTTCCTAAACTTAATCTTGTCCAATTAGGGTTTTTAACCAATCTTGTGCATCCAATAGGTGTTTTGTGTCATTGGATGAACATTTAGGTCATTTTCGTCCTCCCTAAACTTAATCTTGTCCAACTAGGGTTTTTAAGCAATCTTGTGCATCAAATAGGTGTTTTGTGTCATTGGATGAACAATTAGGTCATTTTCGTCGTCTCTATGATAATTCTTGTCCAATTAGGATTTTTAACCAATCTTGTGCATCCAATAGGTGTTTTTGTGTCATTGGATGAACATTTAGGTCATTTTTGTCCTCCCTACACTTAATCTTGTTCAATTAGGGTTTGTGACCAATCTTGTGCATCCGATAGGTGTTTTTGTGTCATTGGATGAACATTTAGGTCATTTTCATCCTCCCTACACTTAATCTTGTCCAATTAGGGTTTTTAACCAATCTTGTTCATTCAATAGGTGTGTTGTGTCATTGGATGAATATTTAGGTCATTTTCGTCCTCCCTAAACTTAATCTTGTCCAATTAGGGTTTTTAACCAATCTTGTGCATCCAATAGGTGTTTTGTGTCATTGGATGAACATTTAGGTCATTTTCGTCCTCCTTAGGCTAATTCTTATCAAATTAGGATTTTTAACCAATCTTGTGCATCCAATAGGTGTTTTGTGTCATTGGATGAACATTTAGGTCATTTTCGTCCTCCTTAAACTTAAACTTGTTCAATTAGGGTTTCTGACCAATCTTGTGCATCCGATAGGTGTTTTTGTGTCATTGGATGAACATTTAGGTCATTTTCGTCCTCCCTACACTTAATCTTGTCCAATTAGGGTTTTTAACCAATCTTGTTCATTCAATAGGTGTGTTGTGTCATTGGATGAATATTTAGGTCATTTTCGTCCTCCCTAAACTTAATCTTGTCCAATTAGGGTTTTTAACCAATCTTGTGCATCCAATAGGTGTTTTGTGTCATTGGATGAACATTTAGGTCATTTTCGTCCTCCTTAGGCTAATTCTTATCAAATTAGGATTTTTAACCAATCTTGTGCATCCAATAGGTGTTTTGTGTCATTGGATGAACATTTAGGTCATTTTCGTCCTCCTTAAACTTAAACTTGTTCAATTAGGGTTTCTGACCAATCTTGTGCATCCGACAGGTGTTTTTGTGTCATTGGATGAACAATTAGGTCATTTTCGTCCTCCCTAGGCTAATTCTTGTCCAATTAGGGTTTTTAACCAATCTTGTGAATCCAATAGGTGTTGTTTTTCATTAGATGAACTTAGGTCATTTTCGTCCTCCCTACACTTTATCTTGTCCAATTAGGGTTTCTGAACAATCTTGTGCATCAAATTGGTGTTTTTGTGTCATTGGATAAACAATTAGGTCATTTTCGTCTTCTCTATGATAATTCTTGTCCAACTAGGGTTTTTAACCAATCTTGTACATCCAATAGGTGTTTGGTGTCATTGAATGAACATTTAGGTCATTTTCGTCCTCCTTAGGCTAATTCTTATCCAATTAGGGTTTTTAACCAATCTTGTGCATCCATTAGGTGTTTTGTGTCATTGGATGAACATTTAGGTCATTTTCGTCCTACTGAAACTTAAACTTGTTCAATTAGGGTTTCTAACCAATCTTGTGCATCCGATAGGTGTTTTTGTGTCATTGGATGAACAATTAGGTCATTTTCGTCCTCCTTATGCTAATTCTTATCCAATTAGGGTTTTTAACCAATCTTGTGCATCCAGTAGGTGTTTTGTGTCATTGGATGAACATTTAGGTCATTTTCGTCCTCCCTACACTTAATCTTGTTCAATTAGGGTTTCTAACCAATCTTGTGCATCTGATAGGTGTTTTTGTGTCATTGGATGAACATTTAGGTCATTTTCGTCCTCCCAACATTTAATCTTGTCCAATTAGGGTTTTCAACCAATCTTGTTCATTCAATAGGTGTGTTGTGTCATTGGATGAATATTTAGGTCATTTTCGTCCTCCCTAAACTTAATCTTGTCCAATTAGGGTTTTTAACCAATCTTGTGCATCCAATAGGTGTTTTGTGTCATTGGATGAACATTTAGGTCATTTTCGTCCTCCCTAAACTTAATCTTGTCCAATTAGGGTTTTTAAGCAATCTTGTGCATCCAATAGGTGTTTTGTGTCAGTGGATGAACATTTAGGTCATTTTCGTCCTCCCTACACTTAATCTTGTTCAATTAGGGTTTTTGACCAATCTTGTGCATCCGACAGGTGTTTTTGTGTCATTGGATGAACAATTAGGTCATTTTCGTCCTCCCTAGGCTAATTCTTGTCCAATTAGGGTTTTTAACCAATCTTGTGCATCCAATAGGTGTTTTGTGTCATTGGATGAACACTTAGGTCATTTTCGTCCTCCCTACACTTTATCTTGTCCAATTAGGGTTTCTAACCAATCTTGTGCATCCAATTGGTGTTTTTGGATCAACAATTAGGTCATTTTCGTCCTCCCTAAACTTAATCTTGTCCAATTAGGGTTTTTAAGCAGTCTTGTGCATCCAATAGGTGTTTTGTGTCATTGGATTAACACTTAGGTCATTTTCGTCCTCCCTAAAATTAATCTTGTCCAATTCGGGTTTTTAAGCAATCTTGTGCATCCAATAGGTGTTTTGTGTCATTGGATGAACATTTAGGTCATTTTCGTCCTCCCTACACTTAATCTTGTTCAATTAGGGTTTCTGACCAATCTTGTGCATCCGACAGGTGTTTTTGTGTCATTGGATGAACAATTAGGTCATTTTCGTCCTCCCTAGGCTAATTCTTGTCCAATTAGGGTTTTTAACCAATCTTGTGAATCCAATAGGTGTTTTTTTTCATTAGATGAACTTAGGTCATTTTCGTCCTCCCTACACTTTATCTTGTCCAATTAGGGTTTCTGACCAATCTTGTGCATCCAATTGGTGTTTTTGTGTCATTGGATAAACAATTAGGTCATTTTCGTCCTCTCTATGATAATTCTTGTCCAACTAGGGTTTTTAACCAATCTTGTGCATCCAATAGGTGTTTGGTGTCATTGAATGAACATTTAGGTCTTTTTCGTCCTCCTCAGGCTAATTCTTATCCAATTAGGGTTTTTAACCAATCTTGTGCATCCATTAGGTGTTTTGTGTCATTGGATGAACATTTAGGTCATTTTCGTCCTCCTTAAACTTAAACTTGTTCAATTAGGGTTTCTAACCAATCTTGTGCATCCGATAGGTGTTTTTGTGTCATTGGATGAACAATTAGGTCATTTTCGTCCTCCCTATGATAATTCTTGTCCAATTAGGGTTTTTAACCAATATTGTGCATCCAATAGGTGTTTTGTGTCATTGGATAAACATTTAGGTCATTTTCGTCCTCCTTATGCTAATTCTTATCCAATTAGGGTTTTTAACCAATCTTGTGCATCCAGTAGGTGTTTTGTGTCATTGGATGAACATTTAGGTCATTTTCGTCCTCCCTACACTTAATCTTGTTCAATTAGGGTTTCTAACCAATCTTGTGCATCCGATAGGTGTTTTTGTGTCATTGGATAAACATTTAGGTCATTTTCGTTCTCCCTACACTTAATCTTGTCCAATTAGGGTTTTTAACCAATCTTGTTCATTCAATAGGTGTGTTGTGTCATTGGATGAATATTTAGGTCATTTTCGTCCTCCCTAAACTTAATCTTGTCCAATTAGGGTTTTTAACCAATCTTGTGCATCCAATTGGTGTTTTGTGTCATTGGATGAACATTTAGGTCATTTTCGTCCTCCCTACACTTAATCTTGTTCAATTAGGGTTTCTAACCAATCTTGTGCATCCAATAGGTGTTTTGTGTCATTGGATGAACATTTAGGTCATTTTCGTTCTCCTTATGCTAATTCTTATCCAATTAGGGTTTTTAACCAATCTTGTGCATCCAATAGGTGTTTTGTGTCATTGGATGAACATTTAGGTCATTTTCGTCCTCCCTACACTTAATCTTGTCGAATTAGGGTTTTTAACCAATCTTGTGCATCCAATAGCTGTTTTGTGTCATTGGATGAACATTTAGGTCATTTTCGTTCTCCTTATGCTAATTCTTATCCAATTAGGGTTTTTAACCAATCTTGTGCATCCAATAGGTGTTTTTGTGTCATTGGATGAACATTTAGGTCATTTTCGTCCTCCCTACACTTAATCTTGTTCAATGAGGGTTTCTAACCAATCTTGTGCATCCGATAGGTGTTTTTGTGTCATTGGATGAACATTTAGGTCATTTTCGTCCTCCCTACACTTAATCTTGTCCAATTAGGGTTTTTAACCAATCTTGTTCATTCAATAGGTGTGTTGTGTCATTGGATGAATATTTAGGTCATTTTCGTCCTCCCTAAACTTAATCTTATCCAATTACGGTTTTTAACCAATCTTGTGCATCCAATAGGTGTTTTGTGTCATGGGATGAACATTTAGGTCATTTTCGTCCTCCCTACAGTTAATCTTATTCAATTAGGGTTTCTAACCAATCTTGTGCATCCGATAGGTGTTTTTGTGTCATTGGATGAACATTTAGGTCATTTCCGTCCTCCCTACACTTAATCTTGTCCAATTAGGGTTTTTAACCAATCTTGTTCATTCAATAGGTGTGTTGTGTCATTGGATGAATATTTAGGTCATTTTCGTCCTCCCTAAACTTAATCTTGTCCAATTAGGGTTTTTAACCAATCTTGTGCATCCAATAGGTGTTTTGTGTCATTGGATGAACATTTAGGTCATTTTCGTCCTCCCTACACTTAATCTTGTTCAATTAGGGTTTCTAACCAATCTTGTGCATCCGATAGGTGTTTTTGTGTCATTGGATGAACATTTAGGTCATTTTCGTCCTCCCTACACTTAATCTTGTCCAATTAGGTTTTTTAACCAATCTTGTTTATTCAATAGGTGTGTTGTGTCATTGGATGAATATTTATGTCATTTTCGACCTACCTAAACTTAATCTTATCCAATTACGGTTTTTAACCAATCTTGTGCATCCAATAGGTGTTTTGTGTCATTGGATGAACATTTAGGTCATTTTCGTCCTCCCTACACTTAATCTTGTTCAATTAGGGTTTCTAACCAATCTTGTGCATCCGATAGGTGTTTTTGTGTCATTGGATAAACATTTAGGTCATTTTCGTTCTCCCTACACTTAATCTTGTCCAATTAGGGTTTTTAACCAATCTTGTTCATTCAATAGGTGTGTTGTGTCATTGGATGAATATTTAGGTCATTTTCGTCCTCCCTAAACTTAATCTTGTCCAATTAGGGTTTTTAACCAATCTTGTGCATCCAATAGGTGTTTTGTGTCATTGGATGAACATTTAGGTCATTTTCGTCCTCCTTAGGCTAATTCTTATCAAATTAGGATTTTTAACCAATCTTGTGCATCCAATAGGTGTTTTGTGTCATTGGATGAACATTTAGGTCATTTTCGTCCTCCTTAAACTTAAACTTGTTCAATTAGGGTTTCTGACCAATCTTGTGCATCCGACAGGTGTTTTTGTGTCATTGGATGAACAATTAGGTCATTTTCGTCCTCCCTAGGCTAATTCTTGTCCAATTAGGGTTTTTAACCAATCTTGTGAATCCAATAGGTGTTGTTTTTCATTAGATGAACTTAGGTCATTTTCGTCCTCCCTACACTTTATCTTGTCCAATTAGGGTTTCTGAACAATCTTGTGCATCAAATTGGTGTTTTTGTGTCATTGGATAAACAATTAGGTCATTTTCGTCTTCTCTATGATAATTCTTGTCCAACTAGGGTTTTTAACCAATCTTGTACATCCAATAGGTGTTTGGTGTCATTGAATGAACATTTAGGTCATTTTCGTCCTCCTTAGGCTAATTCTTATCCAATTAGGGTTTTTAACCAATCTTGTGCATCCATTAGGTGTTTTGTGTCATTGGATGAACATTTAGGTCATTTTCGTCCTACTGAAACTTAAACTTGTTCAATTAGGGTTTCTAACCAATCTTGTGCATCCGATAGGTGTTTTTGTGTCATTGGATGAACAATTAGGTCATTTTCGTCCTCCTTATGCTAATTCTTATCCAATTAGGGTTTTTAACCAATCTTGTGCATCCAGTAGGTGTTTTGTGTCATTGGATGAACATTTAGGTCATTTTCGTCCTCCCTACACTTAATCTTGTTCAATTAGGGTTTCTAACCAATCTT
>JBBPBS010000166.1:36513-52765 GCA_037974835.1 Cicer judaicum
TCCAATTAGGGTTTTTAACCAATCTTGTTCATTCAATAGGTGTGTTGTGTCATTGGATGAATATTTAGGTCATTTTCGTCCTCCCTAAACTTAATCTTGTCCAATTAGGGTTTTTAACCAATCTTGTGCATCCAATTGGTGTTTTGTGTCATTGGATGAACATTTAGGTCATTTTCGTCCTCCCTACACTTAATCTTGTTCAATTAGGGTTTCTAACCAATCTTGTGCATCCGATAGGTGTTTTTGTGTCATTGGATGAACATTTAGGTCATTTTCGTCCTCCCTACACCTAATCTTGTCCAATTAGGTTTTTTAACCAATCTTGTTTATTCAATAGGTGTGTTGTGTCATTGGATGAATATTTATGTCATTTTCGACCTACCTAAACTTAATCTTATCCAATTACGGTTTTTAACCAATCTTGTGCATCCAATAGGTGTTTTGTGTCATTGGATGAACATTTAGGTCATTTTCGTCCTCCCTACACTTAATCTTGTTCAATTAGGGTTTCTAACCAATCTTGTGCATCCGATAGGTGTTTTTGTGTCATTGGATAAACATTTAGGTCATTTTCGTTCTCCCTACACTTAATCTTGTCCAATTAGGGTTTTTAACCAATCTTGTTCATTCAATAGGTGTGTTGTGTCATTGGATGAATATTTAGGTCATTTTCGTCCTCCCTAAACTTAATCTTGTCCAATTACGGTTTTTAACCAATCTTGTGCATCCAATAGGTGTTTTGTGTCATTGGATGAACATTTAGGTCATTTTCGTCCTCCTTATGCTAATTCTTATCCAATTAGGGTTTTTAACCAATCTTGTGCATCCAGTAGGTGTTTTGTGTCATTAGATGAACATTTAGGTCATTTTCGTCCTCCCTACACTTAATCTTGTTCAATTAGGGTTTCTAACCAATCTTGTGCATCCGATAGGTGTTTTTGTGTCATTGGATGAACATTTAGGTCATTTTCGTCCTCCCTACACTTAATCTTGTCCAATTAGGGTTTTTAACCAATCTTGTTCATTCAATAGGTGTGTTGTGTCATTGGATAAATATTTAGGTCATTTTCGTCCTCCCTAAACTTAATCTTGTCCAATTAGGGTTTTTAACCAATCTTGTTCATCCAATAGGTGTTTTGTGTCATTGGATGAACATTTAGGTCATTTTCGTCCTCCCTAAACTTAATCTTGTCCAATTAGGGTTTTTAAGCAATCTTGTGCATCCAATAGGTGTTTTGTGTTATTGGATGAACATTTATGTCATTTTCGTCGTCCCTACACTTAATCTTGTCCAATTAGGGTTTTTAAGCAATCTTGTGCATCCAATAGGTGTTTTGTGTCATTGGATGAACATTTAGGTCATTTTCGTCCTCCCTACACTTTATCTTGTTCAATTAGGGTTTCTGACCAATCTTGTGCATCCGACAGGTGTTTTTGTGTCATTGGATGAACAATTAGGTCATTTTCGTCCTCCCTAGGCTAATTCTTGTCCAATTAGGGTTTTTAACCAATCTTGTGCATCCAATAGGTGTTTTGTGTCATTGGATGAACACTTAGGTCATTTCCGTCCTCCCTACACTTTATCTTGTCCAATTAGGGTTTCTAACCAATCTAGTGCATCCAATTGGTGTTTTTGTGTCATTGGATGAACAATTAGGTCATTTTCGTCCTCCCTATGATAATTCTTGTCCAATTAGGGTTTTTAACCAATCTTGTGCATCCAATAGGTGTTTTGTGTCATTGGATGAACATTTAGGTCATTTTCGTCCTCCTTAGGCTAATTCTTATCCAATTAGGGTTTTTAACCAATCTTGTGCATCCAATAGGTGTTTTGTGTCATTGGATGAACATTTAGGTCATTTTCGTCGTCCCTAAACTTAATCTTGTCCAATTAGGGTTTTTAACCAATCTTGTGCATCCAATAGGTGTTTTGTGTCATTGGATGAACATTTAGGTCATTTTCGTCCTCCTTATGCTAATTCTTATCCAATTAGGGTTTTTAACCAATCTTGTGCATCCAATAGGTGTTTTGTGTCATTGGATGAACATTTAGGTCATTTTCGTCCTCCCTACACTTAATCTTGTTCAATTAGGGTTTCTAACCAATCTTGTGCATCCGATAGGTGTTTTTGTGTTATTGGATGAACATTTAGGTCATTTTCGTCCTCCCTACACTTAATCTTGTCCAATTAGGGTTTTTAACCAATCTTTTTCATTCAATAGGTGTGTTGTGTCATTGGATGAATATTTATGTCATTTTCGTCCTCCCTAAACTTAATCTTATCCAATTACGGTTTTTAACCAATCTTGTGCATCCAATAGGTGTTTTGTGTCATTGGATGAACATTTAGGTCATTTTCGTCCTCCCTCAACTTAATCTTGTCCAATTAGGGTTTTTAACCAATCTTGTGCATTGAATAGGCGTTTTGTGTCATTGGATGAACATTTAGGTCATTTTCGTCCTCCCTACACTTAATCTTGTTGAATTAGGGTTTCTAACCAATCTTGTGCATCCGATAGGTGTTTTTGTGTCATTGGATGAACATTTAGGTCATTTTCGTCCTCCCTAAACTTAATCTTGTCCAATTAGGGTTTTTAAGCAATCTTGTCCATCCAATAGGTGTTTTGTGTCATTGGATGAACATTTAGGTCATTTTCGTCCTCCCTACACTTTATCTTGTCCAATTAGGGTTTCTAACCAATCTTGTGCATCCAATTGGTGTTTTTGTGTCATTGGATGAACAATTAGGTCATTTTCGTCCTCCCTATGATAATTCTGGTCCAATTAGGGTTTTTAACCAATCTTGTGCATCCAATAGGTGTTTTGTGTCATTGGATGAACATTTAGGTCATTTTCGTCCTCCTTATGCTAATTCTTATCCAATTAGGGTTTTTAACCAATCTTGTGCATCCAGTAGGTGTTTTGTGTCATTGGATGAACATTTAGGTCATTTTCGTCCTCCCTAAACTTAATCTTGTCCAATTAGGGTTTTTAACCAATCTTGTGCATCCAATAGGTGTTTTGTGTCATTGGATGAACACTTAGGTCATTTTCGTCCTCCCTACACTTTATCTTGTCCAATTAGGGTTTTTAACCAATCTTGTTCATTCAATAGGTGTGTTGTGTCATTGGATGAATATTTAGGTCATTTTCGTCCTCCCTAAACTTAATCTTGTCCAATTAGGGTTTTTAACCAATCTTGTGCATCCAATTGGTGTTTTGTGTCATTGGATGAACATTTAGGTCATTTTCGTCCTCCCTACACTTAATCTTGTTCAATTAGGGTTTCTAACCAATCTTGTGCATCCGATAGGTGTTTTTGTGTCATTGGATGAACATTTAGGTCATTTTCGTCCTCCCTAGGCTAATTCTTGTCCAATTAGGGTTTCTAACCAATCTTGTGCATCCAATTGGTGTTTTTGTGTCATTGGATGAACAATTAGGTCATTTTCGTCCTCCCTATGATAATTCTTGTCCAATTAGGGTTTTTAACCTATCTTGTGCATCCAATAGGTTTTTTGTGTCATTGGATGAACATTTAGGTCATTTTCGTCCTCCTTAGGCTAATTCTTATCCAATTAGGATTTTTAACCAATCTTGTGCATCCAATAGGTGTTTTGTGTCATTGGATGAACATTTAGGTCAGTTTCGTCCTCCCTACACTTAATCTTGCTCAATTAGGGCTTCTAACCAATCTTGTGCATCCGATAGGTGTTTTTGTGTCATTGGATGAACAATTATGTCATTTTCATCCTCCCTATGATAATTCTTGTCCAATTAGGGTTTTTAACCAATCTTGTGCATCCAATAGGTGTTTTGTGTAATTGGATGAACATTTAGGTCATTTTCGTCCTCCCTACACTTAATCTTGTTCAATTAGGGTTTCTAACCAATCTTGTGCATCCGATAAGTGTTTTTGTGTCATTGGATAAACAATTAGGTCATTTTCGTCCTCCCTAGTCTAATTCTTGTCCAATTAGGGTTTTTAACCAATCTTGTGCATCCAATAGGTGTTTTGTGTCATTGGATGAACACTTAGGTCATTTTCGTCCTCCCTACACTTTATATTGTCCAATTAGGGTTTCTAAACAATCTTGTGCATCCAATTGGTGTTTTTGTGTCATTGGATGAACAATTAGGTCATTTTCGTCCTCCCTATGATAATTCTTGTCCAATTAGGGTTTTTAACCAATCTTGTGCATCCAATAGGCGTTTTGTGTCATTGGATGAACATTTAGGTCATTTTCGTTCTCCTTAGGCTAATTCTTATCCAATTAGGGTTTTTAACCAATCTTGTGCATCCAATAGGTGTTTTGTGTCATTGGATGAACATTTAGGTCATTTTCGTCCTCCCTACACTTAATCTTGTTCAATTAGGGTTTCTAACCAATCTTGTGCATCCGATAGGTGTTTTTGTGTCATTGGATGAACAATTAGGTCATTTTCGTCCTCCCTATGATAATTCTTGTCCAATTAGGGTTTTTAACCTATCTTGTGCATCCAATAGGTGTTTTGTGTCAATGGATGAACATTTAGGTCATTTTCGTCCTCCTTGGGCTAATTCTTATCCAATTACGGTTTTTAACCAATCTTGTGCATCCAATAGGTGTTTTGTGTCATTGGATGAACATTTAGGTCATTTTCGTCCTCCTTACACTTAATCTTGTTTAATTAGGGTTTCTAACCAATCTTGTGCATCCGATAGGTGTTTTGGTGTCATTGGATTAACATTTAGGTTATTTTCGTCCTCCCTACACTTAATCTTGTCCAATTAGGGTTTTTAACCAATCTTGTTCATTCAATAAGTGTGTTGTGTCATTGGATGAATATTTAGGTCATTTTCGTCCTCCCTAAACTTAATCTTGTCCAATTAGGGTTTTTAACCAATCTTGTGCATCCAATAGGTGTTTTGTGTCATTGGATGAACATTTAGGTCATTTTCGTCCTCCTTAGGCTAATTCTTATCAAATTAGGATTTTTAACCAATCTTGTGCATCCAATAGATGTTTTGTGTCATTGGATGAACATTTAGGTCATTTTCGTTCTCCCTACACTTAATCTTGTTCAATTAGGGTTTCTAAGCAATCTTGTGTATCCGATAGGTGTTTTTGTGTCATTGGATGAACATTTAGGTCATTTTCGTCCTCCCAACATTTAATCTTGTCCAATTAGGGTTTTCAACCAATCTTGTTCATTCAATAGGTGTGTTGTGTCATTGGATGAATATTTAGGTCATTTTCGTCCTCCCTAAACTTAATCTTGTCCAATTAGGGTTTTTAACCAATCTTGTTCATTCAATAGGTGTGTTGTGTCATTGGATGAATATTTAGGTCATTTTCGTCCTCCCTAAACTTAATCTTGTCCAATTAGGGTTTTTAACCAATCTTGTGCATCCAATTGGTGTTTTGTGTCATTGGATGAACATTTAGGTCATTTTCGTCCTCCCTACACTTAATCTTGTTCAATTAGGGTTTCTAACCAATCTTGTGCATCCAATAGGTGTTTTGTGTCATTGGATGAACATTTAGGTCATTTTCGTCCTCCTTAGGCTAATTCTTATCCAATTAGGGTTTTTAACCAATCTTGTGCATCCAATAGGTGTTTTGTGCCATTGGATGAACATTTAGGTTATTTTCGTCCTCCCTACACTTAATCTTGTTCAATTAGGGTTTCTAACCAATCTTGTGCATCCGATAGGTGTTTTTGTGTCATTGGATGAACAATTAGGTCATTTTCGTCCTCCCTATGATAATTCTTGTCCAATTAGGGTTTTTAACCTATCTTGTGCATCCAATAGGTGTTTTGTGTCAATGGATGAACATTTAGGTCATTTTCGTCCTCTTTGGGCTAATTCTTATCCAATTACGGTTTTTAACCAATCTTGTGCATCCAATAGGTGTTTTGTGTCATTGGATGAACCTTTAGATCATTTTCGTCCTCCTTACACTTAATCTTGTTTAATTAGGGTTTCTAACCAATCTTGTGCATCCGATAGGTGTTTTGGTGTCATTGGATTAACATTTAGGTTATTTTCGTCCTCCCTACACTTAATCTTGTCCAATTAGGGTTTTTAACCAATCTTGTTCATTCAATAAGTGTGTTGTGTCATTGGATGAATATTTAGGTCATTTTCGTCCTCCCTAAACTTAATCTTGTCCAATTAGGGTTTTTAACCAATCTTGTGCATCCAATAGGTGTTTTGTGTCATTGGATGAACATTTAGGTCATTTTCGTCCTCCCTACACTTTATCTTTTCCAATTAGGGTTTCTAACCAATCTTGTGCATCCAATTGGTGTTTTTGTGTCATTGGATGAACAATTAGGTCATTTTCCTCCTCCCTATTATAATTCTTGTCCAATTAGGGTTTTTAACCAATCTTGTGCATCCAATAGGTGTTTTGTGTCATTGGATGAACATTTAGGTCATTTTCGTCCTCCTTAGGCTAATTCTTATCCAATTAGGGTTTTTAACCAATCTTGTGCATCCAATAGGTTTTTTGTGTCATTGGATGAACATTTAGGTCATTTTCGTCCTCCCTACACTTAATCTTGTTCAATTAGGGTTTCTAACCAATCTTGTGCATCCGATAGGTGTTTTTGTGTCATTGGATGAACATTTAGGTCATTTTCGTCCTCCCTACACTTAATCTTGTCCAATTAGGGTTTTTAACCAATCTTGTTCATTCAATAGGTGTGTTGTGTCGTTGGATGAATATTTATGTCATTTTCGCTCTCCCTAAACTTAATCTTATCCAATTACGGTTTTTAACCAATCTTGTGCATCCCATAGGTGTTTTGTGTCATTGGATGAACATTTAGGTCATTTTCGTCCTCCCTAAACTTAATCTTTTTCGATTAGGGTTTCTAACCAATCTTGTGCATCCGATAGGTGTTTTAGTGTCATTGGATGAACATTTAGGTCATTTTCGTCCTCCCAACATTTAATCTTGTCCAATTAGAGTTTTCAACCAATCTTGTTCATTCAATAGGTGTGTTGTGTCATTGGATGAATATTTAGGTCATTTTCGTCCTCCCTAAACTTAATCTTGTCCAATTAGGGTTTTTAACCAATCTTGTGCATCCAATAGGTGTTTTGTGTCATTGGATGAACATTTAGGTCATTTTCGTCCTCCCTAAACTTAATCTTGTCCAATTAGGGTTTTTAAGCAATCTTGTGCATCCAATAGGTGTTTTGTGTCAGTGGATGAACATTTAGGTCATTTTCGTCCTCCCTACACTTAATCTTGTTCAATTAGGGTTTCTAACCAATCTTGTGCATCCGATAGGTGTTTTTGTGTCATTGGATGAACATTTAGGTCATTTTCGTCCTCCCTACACTTAATCTTGTCCAATTAGGGTTTTTAATAAATCTTGTTCATTCAATAGGTGTCTTGTGTCATTGGATGAATATTTATGTCATTTTCGTCCTCCCTAAGCTTAATCTTATCCAATTACGGTTTTTAACCAATCTTGTGCATCCAATAGGTGTTTTGTGTCATTGGATGAACATTTAGGTCATTTTCGTCCTCCCTAAACTTAATCTTGTCCAATTAGGGTTTCTAACAAATCTTGTGCATCCAATAGGTGTTTTGTGTCATTGGATGAACATTTAGGTCATTTTCGTCCTCCATACACTTAATCTTGTTCAATTAGGGTTTTTGACCAATCTTGTGCATCCGACAGGTGTTTTTGTGTCATTGGATGAACAATTAGGTCATTTTCGTCCTCCCTAGGCTAATTCTTGTCCAATTAGGGTTTTTAACCAATCTTCTGAATCCAATAGGTGTTTTTTGTCATTAGATGAACTTAGGTCATTTTCGTCTTCCCTACACTTTATCTTGTCCAATTAGGGTTTCTGACCAATCTTGTGCATCCAATTGGTGTTTTTGTGTCATTGGATAAACAATTAGGTCATTTTCGTCCTCTCTATGATAATTCTTCTCCAATTAGGGTTTTTAACCAATCTTGTGCATCCAATAGGTGTTTTGTGTCATTGAATGAACGTTTAGGTCATTTTCGTCCTCCTTAGGCTAATTCTTATCCAATTAGGGTTTTTAACCAATCTTGTGCATCCATTAGGTGTTTTGTGTCATTGGATGAACATTTAGGTCATTTTCGTCCTCCTTAAACTTAAACTTGTTCAATTAGGGTTTCTAACCAATCTTGTGCATCCGATAGGTGTTTTTGTGTCATTGGATGAACAATTAGGTCATTTTCGTCCTCCCTATGATAATTCTTGTCCAATTAGGGTTTTTAACCAATATTGTGCATCCAATAGGTGTTTTGTGTCATTGGATAAACATTTAGGTCATTTTCGTCCTCCTTATGCTAATTCTTATCCAATTAGGGTTTTTAACCAATCTTGTGCATCCAGTAGGTGTTTTGTGTCATTGGATGAACATTTAGGTCATTTTCGTCCTCCCTACACTTAATCTTGTTCAATTAGGGTTTCTAACCAATCTTGTGCATCCGATAGGTGTTTTTGTGTCATTGGATAAACATTTAGGTCATTTTCGTTCTCCCTACACTTAATCTTGTCCAATTAGGGTTTTTAACCAATCTTGTTCATTCAATAGGTGTGTTGTGTCATTGGATGAATATTTAGGTCATTTTCGTCCTCCCTAAACTTAATCTTGTCCAATTAGGGTTTTTAACCAATCTTGTGCATCCAATTGGTGTTTTGTGTCATTGGATGAACATTTAGGTCATTTTCGTCCTCCCTACACTTAATCTTGTTCAATTAGGGTTTCTAACCAATCTTGTGCATCCAATAGGTGTTTTGTGTCATTGGATGAACAATTAGGTCATTTTCGTCCTCCATAGGCTAATTCTTATCCAATTAGGGTTTTTAACCAATCTTGTGCATCCAATAAGTGTTTTGTGTCATTGGATGAACATTTAGGTCATTTTCGTCCTCCCTACACTTAATCTTGTCCAATTAGGGTTTTTAACCAATCTTGTGCAACCAATTGGTGTTTTGTGTCATTGGATGAACATTTAGGTCATTTTCGTCCTCCCTACACTTAATCTTGTTCAATTAGGGTTTCTAACCAATCTTGTGCATCCGATAGGTGTTTTTGTGTCATTGGATGAACAATTAGGTCATTTTCGTCCTCCCTAGGCTAATTCTTGTCCAATTAGGGTTTTTAACCAATCTTGTGCATCCAATAGGTGTTTTATGTCATTGGATGAACACTTAGGTCATTTTCGTCCTCCTTAGGCTAATTCTTATCCAATTAGGGTTTTTAACCAATCTTGTGCATCCAATAACTGTTTTGTGTCATTGGATGAACATTTAGGTCATTTTCGTCCTCCCTACACTTAATCTTGTCCAATTAGGGTTTTTAACCAATCTTGTGCAACCAATTGGTGTTTTGTGTCATTGGATGAACATTTAGGTCATTTTCGTCCTCCCTACACTTAATCTTGTTCAATTAGGGTTTCTAACCAATCTTGTGCATCCGATAGGTGTTTTTGTGTCATTGGATGAACAATTAGGTCATTTTCGTCCTCCCTAGGCTAATTCTTGTCCAATTAGGGTTTTTAACCAATCTTGTGCATCCAATAGGTGTTTTGTGTCATTGGATGAACATTTAGGTCATTTTCGTCCTCCCTACACTTAATCTTGTTCAATTAGGGTTTCTAACCAATCTTGTGCATCCGATAGGTGTTTTTGTGTCATTGGATGAACATTTAGGTCATTTTCGTCCTCCTTAGGCTAATTCTTGTCCAATTAGGTTTTTTAACCAATCTTGTGCATCCAATAGGTGTTTTGTGTCATTAATTGAACACTTAAGTCATTTTCGTCCTCCCTACACTTTATCTTGTCCAATTAGGGTTTCTAACCAATCTTGTGCATCCAATTGGTGTTTTTGTGTCATTGGATCAACAATTAGGTCATTTTCGTCCTCCCTATGATAATTCTTGTCCAATTAGGGTTTTTAACCAATCTTGTGCATCCAATAGGTGTTTTGTGTCATTGGATGTACACTTAGGTCATTTTCGTCCTCCCTACACTTTATCTTGTCCAATTAGGGTTTCTAACCAATCTTGTGCTTCCAATTGGTGTTTTTGTGTCATTGGATGAACAATTAGGTCATTTTCGTCCTCCCTATGATAATTCTTGTCCAATTAGGGTTTTTAAGCAATCTTGTGCATCCAATAGGTGTTTTGTGTCATTGGATGAACATTTAGGTCATTTTCGTCCTCCCTACACTTAATCTTGTTCAATTAGGGTTTTTGACCAATCTTGTGCATCCGACAGGTGTTTTTGTGTCATTGGATGAACAATTAGGTCATTTTCGTCCTCCCTAGGCTAATTCTTGTCCAATTAGGGTTTTTAACCAATCTTGTGAATCCAATAGGTGTTTTTTGTCATTGGATGAACTTAGGTCATTTTCATCCTCCCTACACTTTATCTTGTCCAATTAGGGTTTCTGACCAATCTTGTGCATCCAATTGGTGTTTTTGTGTCATTGGATAAACAATTAGGTCATTTTCGTCCTCTCTATGATAATTCTTGTCCAATTAGGGTTTTTAACCAATCTTGTGCATCCAATAGGTGTTTTGTGTCATTGGATGAACACTTAGGTCATTTTCGTCCTCCCTACACTTTATCTTGTCCAATTAGGGTTTCTGACCAATCTTGTGCATCCAATTGGTGTTTTTGTGTCATTGGATGAACAATTAGGTCATTTTCGTCCTCCCTATGATAATTCTTGTACAATTAGGGTTTTTAACCAATCTTGTGCATCCAATTGGTGTTTTGTGTCATTGGATGAACATTTAGGTTATTTTCGTCCTCCTTAGGCTAATTCTTATCAAATTAGGGTTTTTAACCAATCTTGTGCATCCAATAGGTGTTTTGTGTCATTGGATGAACATTTAGGTCATTTTCGTCCTCCCTACACTTAATCTTGTTCAATTAGGGTTTCTAACCAATCTTGTGCATCCGATAGGTGTTTTTGTGTCATTGGATGAACAATTAGGTCATTTTCATCCTCCCTAAGCTAATTCTTGTCCAATTAGGGTTTTTAACCAATCTTGTGCATCCAATAGGTGTTTTGTGTCATTGGATGACCAATTAGGTCATTTCTATCCTCCCTAGGCTAAATCTTGTCCATTTAGGGTTTTTAACCAATCTTGTGCATCCAATAGGTGTTTTGTGTCATTGGATGAACAATTAGGTCATTTTCGTCCTCCCTATGATAATTCTTGTCCAATTAGGGTTTTTAACCAATCTTGTGCATCCAATAGGTGTTTTGTGTCATTGGATGAACATTTAGGTCATTTTCGTCCTCCTTAGGCTAATTCTTATCCAATTTTTCACCAATCTTGTGCATCCAATAGGTGTTTTGTGTCATTGGATGAACATTTAGGTCATTTTCGTCCTCCCTACACTTAATCTTGTTCAATTAGGGTTTCTAACCAATCTTGTGCATCCGATAGGTGTTTTTGTGTCATTGGATAAACATTTAGGTGATTTTCGTCCTCCCTACACTTAATCTTGTCCAATTAGGGTTTTTAACCAATCTTGTGCATCCAATAGGTGTTTTGTGTCATTGGATGAACATTTAGGTCATTTTCGTCCTCCCTACACTTAATCTTGTTCAATTAGGGTTTCTAACCAATCTTGTGCATCCGATAGGTGTTTTTGTGTCATTGGATGAATATTTAGGTCATTTTCGTCCTCCCTACACTTAATCTTGTCCAATTAGGGTTTTTAACCAATCTTGTTCATTCAATAGGTGTGTTGTGTCATTGGATGAATATTTATGTCATTTTCGTCCTCCCTAAACTTAATCTTATCCAATTACGGTTTTAAACCAATCTTGTGCATCCAATAGGTGTTTTGTGTCATTGGATGAACATTTAGGTCATTTTCGTCCTCCTTATGCTAATTCTTATCCAATTAGGGTTTTTAACCAATCTTGTGCATCCAATAGGTGTTTTGTGTCATTGGATGAACATTTAGGTCATTTTCGTCCTCCCTACACTTAATCTTGTTCAATTAGGGTTTCTAACCAATCTTGTGCATCCGATAGGTGTTTTTGTGTTATTGGATGAACATTTAGGTCATTTTCGTCCTCCCTACACTTAATCTTGTCCAATTAGGGTTTTTAACCAATCTTTTTCATTCAATAGGTGTGTTGTGTCATTGGATGAATATTTATGTCATTTTCGTCCTCCCTAAACTTAATCTTATCCAATTACGGTTTTTAACCAATCTTGTGCATCCAATAGGTGTTTTGTGTCATTGGATGAACATTTAGGTCATTTTCGTCCTCCCTACACTTAATCTTGTTCAATTAGGGTTTCTAACCAATCTTGTGCATCCGATAGGTCTTTTTGTGTCATTGGATGAACAATTAGCTCATTTTCGCCCTCCCTAGGCTAATTCTTGTCCAATTAGGGTTTTTAAGCAATCTTGTGCATCCAATAGGTGTTTTGTGTCATTGGATGAACACTTAGGTCGTTTTCGTCCTCCCTACACTTTATCTTGTCCAATTAGGGTTTCTAACCAATCTTGTGCATCCAATAGGTGTGCTGTGTCATTGGATGAATATTTATGTCATTTTCGACCTCCCTAAACTTAATCTTATCCAATTACGGTTTTTAACCAATCTTGTGCATCCAATAGGTGTTTTGTGTCATTGGATGAACATTTAGGTCATTTTCGTCCTCCCTACACTTAATCTTGTTCAATTAGGGTTTCTAACCAATCTTGTGCATCCGATAGGTCTTTTTGTGTCATTGGATGAACAATTAGCTCATTTTCGCCCTCCCTAGGCTAATTCTTGTCCAATTAGGGTTTTTAACCAATCTTGTGCATCCAATAGGTGTTTTGTGTCATTGGATGAACATTTAGGTCATTTTCTTCCTCCTTAGGCTAATTCTTATCCAATTACGATTTTTCACCAATCTTGTGCATCCAATAGGTGTTTTGTGTCATTGGACGAACATTTAGGTCATTTTCGTCCTCCCTACACTTAATCTTGTTCAATTAGGGTTTGTGACCAATCTTGTGCATCCGACAGGTGTTTTTGTGTCATTGGATAAACAATTAGGTCATTTTCGTCCTCCCTAGGCTAATTCTTGTCCAATTAGGGTTTTTAACCAATCTTGTGCATCCAATAGGTGTTTTGTGTCATTGGATGAACACTTAGGTCATTTTCGTCCTCCTTACACTTTATCTTGTCCAATTAGGGTTTCTAACCAATCTTGTGCATCCAATTGGTGTTTTTGTGTCATTGGATGAACAATTAGGTCATTTTCGTCCTCTCTATGATAATTCTTGTCCAATTAGGGTTTTTAACCAATCTTGTGCATCCAATAGGTGTTTTGTGTCATTGGATGAACATTTAGGTCATTTTCGTCCTCCTTATGCTAATTCTTATCCAATTAGGGTTTTTAACCAATCTTGTGCATCCAGTAGGTGTTTTGTGTCATTGGATGAACATTTAGGTCATTTTCCTCCTCCCTACACTTAATCTTTTCCAATTAGGGTTTTTAACCAATCTTGTTCATTCAATAGGTGTGTTGTGTCATTGGATGAATATTTATGTCATTTTCGCTCTCCCTAAACTTAATCTTATCCAATTACGGTTTTTAACCAATCTTGTGCATCCAATAGGTGTTTTGTGTCATTGGATGAACATTTAGGTCATTTTCGTCCTCCCTAAACTTAATCTTGTCCAATTAGGGTTTCTAACAAATCTTGTGCATCCAATAGGTGTTTTGTGTCATTGGATGAACATTTAGGTCATTTTCGTCCTCCCTACACTTAATCTTGTTCAATTAGGGTTTTTGACCAATCTTGTGCATCCGACAGGTGTTTTTGTGTCATTGGATGAACAATTAGGTCATTTTCGTCCTCCCTAGGCTAATTCTTGTCCAATTAGGGTTTTTAACCAATCTTCTGAATCCAATAGGTGTTTTTTGTCATTAGATGAACTTAGGTCATTTTCGTCTTCCCTACACTTTATCTTGTCCAATTAGGGTTTCTGACCAATCTTGTGCATCCAATTGGTGTTTTTGTGTCATTGGATAAACAATTAGGTCATTTTCGTCCTCTCTATGATAATTCTTCTCCAATTAGGGTTTTTAACCAATCTTGTGCATCCAATAGGTGTTTTGTGTCATTGAATGAACGTTTAGGTCATTTTCGTCCTCCTTAGGCTAATTCTTATCCAATTAGGGTTTTTAACCAATCTTGTGCATCCATTAGGTGTTTTGTGTCATTGGATGAACATTTAGGTCATTTTCGTCCTCCTTAAACTTGTTCAATTAGGGTTTCTAACCAATCTTGTGCATCCGATAGGTGTTTTTGTGTCATTGGATGAACAATTAGGTCATTTTCGTCCTCCCTATGATAATTCTTGTCCAATTAGGGTTTTTAACCAATATAGTGCATCCAATAGGTGTTTTGTGTCAATGGATAAACATTTAGGTCATTTTCGTCCTCCTTATGCTAATTCTTATCCAATTAGGGTTTTTAACCAATCTTGTGCATCCAGTAGGTGTTTTGTGTCATTGGATGAACATTTAGGTCATTTTCGTCCTCCCTACACTTAATCTTGTTCAATTAGGGTTTCTAACCAATCTTGTGCATCCGATAGGTGTTTTTGTGTCATTGGATGAACATTTAGGTCATTTTCGTCCTCCCTACACTTTATCTTGTCCAATTAGGGTTTCTAACCAATCTTGTGCATCCAATTGGTGTTTTTGTGTCATTGGATCAACAATTAGGTCATTTTCGTCCTCCCTAGGCTTAATCTTGTCCAATTAGGGTTTTTAACCAATCTTGTTCATTCAATAGGTGTGTTGTGTCATTGGATGAATATTTAGGTCATTTTCAACCTCCCTAAACTTAATCTTATCCAATTACGGTTTTTAACCAATCTTGTGCATCCAATAGGTGTTTTGTGTCATTGGATGAACATTTACGTCATTTTCGTCCTCCCTACACTTAATCTTGTTCAATTAGGGTTTCTAACCAATCTTGTGCATCCGATAGGTGTTTTTGTGTCATTGGATGAACATTTAGGTCATTTTCGTCCTCCCTACACTTTATCTTGTCCAATTAGGGTTTCTAACCAATCTTGTGCATCCAATTGGTGTTTTTGTGTCATTGGATCAACAATTAGGTCATTTTCGTCCTCCCTAGGCTTAATCTTGTCCAATTAGGGTTTTTAACCAATCTTGTTCATTCAATAGGTGTGTTGTGTCATTGGATGAATATTTAGGTCATTTTCGTCCTCCCTAAACTTAATCTTATCCAATTACGGTTTTTAACCAATCTTGTGCATCCAATAGGTGTTTTGTGTCATTGGATGAACATTTAGGTCATTTTCGTCCTCCCTACACTTAATCTTGTTCAATTAGGGTTTCTAACCAATCCTGTGCATCCGATAGGTGTTTTTGTGTCATTGGATGAACATTTAGGTCATTTTCGTCCTCCCAACATTTAATCTTGTCCAATTAGGGTTTTCAACCAATCTTGTTCATTCAATAGGTGTGTTGTGTCATTGGATGAATATTTAGGTCATTTTCGTCCTTCCTAAACTTAATCTTGTCCAATTAGGGTTTTTAACCAATCTTGTGCATCCAATAGGTGTTTTGTGTCATTGGATGAACATTTAGGTCATTTTCGTCCTCCCTAAACTTAATCTTGTCCAACTAGGGTTTTTAAGCAATCTTGTGCATCCAATAGGTGTTTTGTGCCATTGGATGAACAATTAGGTCATTTTCGTCCTCCCTACACTTTATCTTGTCCAATTAGGGTTTCTGACCAATCATGTGCATCCAATTGGTGTTTTTGTGTCATTGGATAAACAATTAGGTCATTTTCGTCCTCTCTATGACAATTCTTGTCCAATTAGGATTTTTAACCAATCTAGTGCATCCAATAGGTGTTTTTGTGTCATTGGATGAACATTTAGGTCATTTTCGTTCTCCCTACACTTAATATTGTTCAATTAGGGTTTGTAACCAATCTTGTGCATCCGATAGGTATTTTTGTGTCATTGGATGAACATTTAGGTCATTTTCGTCCTCCCTACACTAAATCTTGTCCAATTAGGGTTTTTAACCAATCTTGTTCATTCAATAGGTGTGTTGTGTCATTGGATGAATATTTATGTCATTTTCGTCCTCCCTAAACTTAATCTTATCCAATTACGGTTTTTAACCAATCTTGTGCATCCAATAGGTGTTTTGTGTCATTGGATAAACATTTAGGTCATTTTCGTC
>JBBPBS010000166.1:52775-90942 GCA_037974835.1 Cicer judaicum
GTTGTGTCATTGGATGAATATTTATGTCATTTTCGTCCTCCCTAAACTTAATCTTATCCAATTACGGTTTTTAACCAATCTTGTGCATCCAATAGGTGTTTTGTGTCATTGGATGAACATTTAGGTCATTTTCGTCCTCCCTACACTTAATCTTGTTCAATTAGGGTTTCTAACCAATCTTGTGCATCCGATAGGTGTTTTTGTGTCATTGGATAAACATTTTGGTCATTTTCGTTCTCCCTACACTTAATCTTGTCCAATTAGGGTTTTTAACCAATCTTGTTCATTCAATAGGTGTGTTGTGTCATTGGATGAATATTTAGGTCATTTTCATCCTCCCTAAACTTAATCTTGTCCAATTAGGGTTTTTAACCAATCTTGTGCATCCAATAGGTGTTTTGAGTCATTGGATGAACATTTAGGTCATTTTCGTCCTCCCTACACTTAATCTTGTTCAATTAGGGTTTCTAACCAATCTTGTGCATCCGATAGGTGTTTTTGTGTCATTGGATGAATATTTAGGTCATTTTCGTCCTCCCTACACTTAATCTTGTCCAATTAGGGTTTTTAACCAATCTTGTTCATTCAATAGGTGTGTTGTGTCATTGGATGAATATTTATGTCATTTTCGTCCTCCCTAAACTTAATCTTATCCAATTACGGTTTTTAACCAATATTGTGCATCCAATAGGTGTTTTGTGTCATTGGATGAACATTTAAGTCATTTTCGTCCTCCCTACACTTAATCTTGTTCAATTAGGGTTTCTAACCAATCTTGTGCATCCGATAGGTGTTTTTGTGTCATTGGATAAACATTTAGGTCATTTTCGTTCTCCCTACACTTAATCTTGTCCAATTAGGGTTTTTAACCAATCTTGTTCATTCAATAGGTGTGTTGTGTCATTGGATGAATATTTAGGTCATTTTCGTCCTCCCTAAACTTAATCTTGTCCAATTAGGGTTTTTAACCAATCTTGTTTATTCAATAGGTGTGTTGTGTCATTGGATGAATATTTCTGTCATTTTCGTCCTCCCTAAACTTAATCTTATCCAATTACGGTTTTTAACCAATCTTGTGCATCCAATAGGTGTTTTGTGTCATTCGATGAACATTTAGGTCATTTTCGTCATCCCTACACTTAATCTTGTTCAATTAGGGTTTCTAACCAATCTTGTGCATCCGATAGGTGTTTTTGTGTCATTGGATAAACATTTAGGTCATTTTCGTTCTCCCTACACTTAATCTTGTCCAATTAGGGTTTTTAACCAATCTTGTTCATTCAATAGGTGTGTTGTGTCATTGGATGAATATTTAGGTCATTTTCATCCTCCCTAAACTTAATCTTGTCCAATTAGGGTTTTTAACCAATCTTGTGCATCCAATAGGTGTTTTGAGTCATTGGATGAACATTTAGGTCATTTTCGTCCTCCCTACACTTAATCTTGTTCAATTAGGGTTTCTAACCAATCTTGTGCATCCGATAGGTGTTTTTGTGTCATTGGATGAATATTTAGGTCATTTTCGTCCTCCCTACACTTAATCTTGTCCAATTAGGGTTTTTAACCAATCTTGTTCATTCAATAGGTGTGTTGTGTCATTGGATGAATATTTATGTCATTTTCGTCCTCCCTAAACTTAATCTTATCCAATTACGGTTTTAAACCAATCTTGTGCATCCAATAGGTGTTTTGTGTCATTGGATGAACATTTAGGTCATTTTCGTCCTCCTTATGCTAATTCTTATCCAATTGGGGTTTTTAACCAATCTTGTGCATCCAATAGGTGTTTTGTGTCATTGGATGAACATTTAGGTCATTTTCGTCCTCCCTACACTTAATCTTGTTCAATTAGGGTTTCTAACCAATCTTGTGCATCCGATAGGTGTTTTTGTGTCATTGGATGAACATTTAGCTCATTTTCGTCTTCCCTACACTTAATCTTGTCCAATTAGGGTTTTTAACCAATCTTGTTCATTCAATAGGTGTGTTGTGTCATTGGATGAATATTTAGGTCATTTTCGTCCTCCCTAAACTTAATCTTATCCAATTACGGTTTTTAACCAATCTTGTGCATCCAATAGGTGTTTTGTGTCATTGGATGAACATTTAGGTCATTTTCGTCCTCCCTACACTTAATCTTGTTCAATTAGGGTTTCTAACCAATCCTGTGCATCCGATAGGTGTTTTTGTGTCATTGGATGAACATTTAGGTCATTTTCGTCCTCCCAACATTTAATCTTGTCCAATTAGGGTTTTCAACCAATCTTGTTCATTCAATAGGTGTGTTGTGTCATTGGATGAATATTTAGGTCATTTTCGTCCTTCCTAAACTTAATCTTGTCCAATTAGGGTTTTTAACCAATCTTGTGCATCCAATAGGTGTTTTGTGTCATTGGATGAACATTTAGGTCATTTTCGTCCTCCCTAAACTTAATCTTGTCCAACTAGGGTTTTTAAGCAATCTTGTGCATCCAATAGGTGTTTTGTGTCATTGGATGAACAATTAGGTCATTTTCGTCCTCCCTACACTTTATCTTGTCCAATTAGGGTTTCTGACCAATCATGTGCATCCAATTGGTGTTTTTGTGTCATTGGATAAACAATTAGGTCATTTTCGTCCTCTCTATGACAATTCTTGTCCAATTAGGATTTTTAACCAATCTAGTGCATCCAATAGGTGTTTTTGTGTCATTGGATGAACATTTAGGTCATTTTCGTTCTCCCTACACTTAATATTGTTCAATTAGGGTTTGTAACCAATCTTGTGCATCCGATAGGTATTTTTGTGTCATTGGATGAACATTTAGGTCATTTTCGTCCTCCCTACACTAAATCTTGTCCAATTAGGGTTTTTAACCAATCTTGTTCATTCAATAGGTGTGTTGTGTCATTGGATGAATATTTATGTCATTTTCGTCCTCCCTAAACTTAATCTTATCCAATTACGGTTTTTAACCAATCTTGTGCATCCAATAGGTGTTTTGTGTCATTGGATAAACATTTAGGTCATTTTCGTCATCCCTACACTTAATCTTGTTCAATTAGGGTTTCTAACCAATCTTGTGCATCCGATAGGTGTTTTTGTGTCATTGGATAAACATTTAGGTCATTTTCGTTCTCCCTACACTTAATCTTGTCCAATTAGGGTTTTTAACCAATCTTGTTCATTCAATAGGTGTGTTGTGTCATTGGATGAATATTTAGGTCATTTTCGTCCTCCCTAAACTTAATCTTGTCCAATTAGGGTTTTTAACCAATCTTGTTTATTCAATAGGTGTGTTGTGTCATTGGATGAATATTTCTGTCATTTTCGTCCTCCCTAAACTTAATCTTATCCAATTACGGTTTTTAACCAATCTTGTGCATCCAATAGGTGTTTTGTGTCATTCGATGAACATTTAGGTCATTTTCGTCATCCCTACACTTAATCTTGTTCAATTAGGGTTTCTAACCAATCTTGTGCATCCGATAGGTGTTTTTGTGTCATTGGATAAACATTTAGGTCATTTTCGTTCTCCCTACACTTAATCTTGTCCAATTAGGGTTTTTAACCAATCTTGTTCATTCAATATGTGTGTTGTGTCATTGGATGAATATTTAGGTCATTTTCGTCCTCCCTAAACTTAATCTTGTCCAATTAGGGTTTTTAACCAATCTTGTTTATTCAATAGGTGTGTTGTGTCATTGGATGAATATTTCTGTCATTTTCGTCCTCCCTAAACTTAATCTTATCCAATTACGGTTTTTAACCAATCTTGTGCATCCAATAGGTGTTTTGTGTCATTGGATGAACATTTAGGTCATTTTCGTCCTCCCTACACTTAATCTTGTTCAATTAGGGTTTCTAACCAATCTTGTGCATCCGATAGGTGTTTTTGTGTCATTGGATAAACATTCAGGTGATTTTCGTCCTCCCTACACTTAATCTTGTCCAATTAGGGTTTTTAACCAATCTTGTGCATCCAATAGGTGTTTTGTGTCATTGGATGAACATTTAGGTCATTTTCGTCCTCCCTACACTTAATCTTGTCCAATTAGGGTTTTTAACCAAACTTGTGCATCCAATAGGTGTTTTGTGTCATTGGATGAACATTTAGGTCATTTTCGTCCTCCCTACACTTAATCTTGTTCAATTACGGTTTCTAACTAATCTTGTGCATCCGATAGGTGTTTTTGTGTCATTGGATGAATATTTAAGTCATTTTCGTCCTCCCTACACTTAATCTTGTCCAATTAGGGTTTTTAACCAATCTTGTTCATTCAATAGGTGTGTTGTGTCATTGGATGAATATTTATGTCATTTTCGTCCTCCCTAAACTTAATCTTATCCAATTACGGTTTTTAACCAATCTTGTGCATCCAATAGGTGTTTTGTGTCATTGGATGAACATTTAGGTCATTTTCGTCCTCCCTACACTTAATCTTGTTCAATTAGGGTTTCTAACCAATCTTGTGCATCCGATAGGTGTTTTTGTGTCATTGGATAAACATTTAGGTCATTTTCGTCCTCCCTAAACTTAATCTTGTTCAATTAGGGTTTTTAACCAATCTTGTGCATCCAATAGGTGTTTTGTGTCATTGGATGAACATTTAGGTCATTTTCGTCCTCCCTACACTTAATCTTGTTCAATTAGGGTTTCTAACCAATCTTGTGCATCCGATAGGTGTTTTTGTGTCATTGGATGAACATTTAGGTCATTTTCGTCCTCCCTACACTTAATCTTGTCCAATTAGGGTTTTTAACCAATCTTGTTCATTCAATAGGTGTGTTGTGTCATTGGATGAATATTTATGTCATTTTCGTCCTCCCTAAACTTAATCTTATCCAATTACGGTTTTTAGCCAATCTTGTGCATCCAATAGGTGTTTTGTGTCATTGGATGAACATTTAGGTCATTTTCGTCCTCCCTACACTTAATCTTGTTCAATTAGGGTTTCTAACCAATCTTGTGCATCCGATAGGTGTTTTTGTGTCATTGGATGAATATTTAGGTCATTTTCGTCCTCCCTACACTTAATCTTGTCCAATTAGGGTTTTTAACCAATCTTGTTCATTCAATAGGTGTGTTGTGTCATTGGATGAATATTTATGTCATTTTCGTCCTCCCTAAACTTAATCTTATCCAATTACGGTTTTTAACCAATCTTATGCATCCGATAGGTGTTTTGTGTCATTGGATGAACATTTAGGTCATTTTCGTCCTCCCTACACTTAATCTTGTTCAATTAGGGTTTCTAACCAATCTTGTGCATCCGATAGGTGTTTTTGTGTCATTGGATAAACATTTAGGTCATTTTCGTTCTCCCTACACTTAATCTTGTCCAATTAGGGTTTTTAACCAATCTTGTTCATTCAATAGGTGTGTTGTGTCATTAGATGAATATTTAGGTCATTTTCGTCGTCCCTAAACTTAATCTTGTCCAATTAGGGTTTTTAACCAATCTTGTGCATCCAATAGGTGTTTTGTGTCATTGGATGAACATTTAGGTCATTTTCGTCCTCCCTACACTTAATCTTGTTCAATTAGGGTTTCTAACCAATCTTGTGCATCCGATAGGTGTTTTTGTGTCATTGGATGAACATTTAGGTCATTTTCGTCCTCCCTACACTTAATCTTGTCCAATTAGGGTTTTTAACCAATCTTGTTCATTCAGTAGGTGTGTTGTGTCATTGGATGAATATTTATGTCATTTTCGTCCTCCCTAAACTTAATCTTATCCAATTACGGTTTTTAACCAATCTTGTGCATCCAATAGGTGTTTTGTGTCATTGGATGAACATTTAGGTCATTTTCGTCCTCCTTAGGCTAATTCTTATCCAATTAGGGTTTTTAACCAATCTTGTGCATCCAATAGGTGTTTTGTGTCATTGGATAAACATTTAGGTCATTTTCGTCCTCCCTACACTTAATCTTGTCCAATTAGGGTTTTTAACCAATCTTATTCATTCAATAGGTGTGTTGTGTCATTGGGTGAATATTTATGTCATTTTCGTCCTCCCTAAACTTAATCTTATCCAATTACGGTTTTTAACCAATCTTGTGCATCCAATAGGTGTTTTGTGTCATTGGATGAACATTTAGGTCATTTTCGTCCTCCCTACACTTAATCTTGTTCAATTAGGGTTTCTAACCAATCTTGTGCATCCGATAGGTGTTTTTGTGTCATTGGAGGAACATTTAGGTCATTTTCGTCCTCCCTACACTTAATCTTGTCCAATTAGGGTTTTTAACCAATCTTGTTCATTCAATAGGTGTGTTGTGTCATTGGATGAATATTTAGGTCATTTTCGTCCTCCCTAAACTTAATCTTGTCCAATTAGGGTTTTTAACCAATCTTGTGCATCCAATTGGTGTTTTGTGTCATTGGATGAACATTTAGGTCATTTTCGTCCTCCCTACACTTAATCTTGTCCAATTAGGGTTTTTAACCAATCTTGTGCATCCAATAGGTGTTTTGTGTCATTGGATGAACATTTAGGTCATTTTCGTCCTTCCTACACTTAATCTTGTTCAATTAGGGTTTCTAACCAATCTTGTGCATCCGATAGGTGTTTTTGTGTCATTGGATGAACAATTAGGTCATTTTCGTCCTCCCTAGGCTAATTCTTGTCCAATTAGGGTTTTTAACCAATCTTGTGCATCCAATAGCTGTTTTGTGTCATTGGATGAACATTTAGGTCATTTTCGTCCTCCCTATACTTAATCTTGTTCAATTAGGGTTTCTAACCAATCTTGTGCATCCGATAGGTGTTTTTGTGTCATTGGATGAACATTTAGGTCATTTTCGTCCTCCCTACACTTAATCTTGTCCAATTAGGGTTTTTAACCAATCTTGTTCATTCAATAGGTGTGTTGTGTCATTGGATGAATATTTAGGTCATTTTCGTCCTCCCTAAACTTAATCTTATCCAATTACGGTTTTTAACCAATCTTGTGCATCCAATAGGTGTTTTGTGTCATTGGGTGAACATTTAGGTCATTTTCGTCCTCCCTACACTTAATCTTGTTCAATTAGGGTTTCTAACCAATCTTGTGCATCCGATAGGTGTTTTTGTGTCATTGGATAAACATTTAGGTCATTTTCGTCCTCCCTACACTTAATCTTGTCCAATTAGGGTTTTTAACCAATCTTGTGCATCCAATAGGTGTTTTGTGTCATTGGATGAACATTTAGGTCATTTTCGTCCTCCCTGCACTTAATCTTGTTCAATTAGGGTTTCTACCCAATCTTGTACATCCGATAGGTGTTTTTGTGTCATTGGATGAACAATTAGGTCATTTTCTTCCTCCCTAGGTTAATTCTTGTCCAATTAGGGTTTTTAACAATTCTTGTGCATCCAATAGGTGTTTTGTGTCATTGGATGAACATTTAGGTCATTTTCGTCCTCCCTACACTTAATCTTGTTCAATTAGGGTTTCTAACCAATCTTGTGCATCCGATAGGTGTTTTTGTGTCATTGGATAAACATTTAGGTCATTTTCGTCCTCCCTACACTTAATCTTGTCCAATTAGGGTTTTTAACCAATCTTGTGCATCCAATAGGTGTTTTGTGTCATTGGATGACCATTTAGGTCATTTCCGTCTTCCTTATGCTAATTCTTATCCAATTAGGGTTTTTAACCAATCTTGTGCATCCAATAGGTGTTTTGTGTCATCGGATGAACATTTAGGTCATTTTCATCCTCCCTACACTTAATCTTGTTCAATTAGGGTTTCTAACCAATCTTGTGCATCCGATAGGTGTTTTTGTGTCATTGGATGAACATTTAGGTCATTTTCGTCCTCCCTACACTTAATCTTGTCCAATTAGGGTTTTTAACCAATCTTGTTTATTCAATAGGTGTGTTGTGTCATTGGATGAATATTTATGTCATTTTCGTCCTACCTAAACTTAATCTTATCCAATTACGGGTTTTAACCAATCTTGTGCATGCAATAGGTGTTTTGTGTCATTGGATGAACATTTAGGTCATTTTCGTCCTCCCTACACTTAATCTTGTTCAATTAGGGTTTCTAACCAATCTTGTGCATCCGATAGGTGTTTTTGTGTCATTGGATAAACATTTAGGTGATTTTCGTCCTCCCTACACTTAATCTTGTCCAATTAGGGTTTTTAACCAATCTTGTGCATCCAATAGGTGTTTTGTGTCATTGGATGAACATTTAGGTCATTTTCGTCCTCCCTACACTTAATCTTGTTCAATTAGGGTTTCTAACCAATCTTGTGCATCCGATAGGTGTTTTTGTGTCATTGGATGAATATTTAGGTCATTTTCGTCCTCCCTACACTTAATCTTGTCCAATTAGGGTTTTTAACCAATCTTGTTCATTCAATAGGTGTGTTGTGTCATTGGATGAATATTTATGTCATTTTCGTCCTCCCTAAACTTAATCTTATCCAATTACGGTTTTTAACCAATATTGTGCATCCAATAGGTGTTTTGTGTCATTGGATGAACATTTAAGTCATTTTCGTCCTCCCTACACTTAATCTTGTTCAATTAGGGTTTCTAACCAATCTTGTGCATCCGATAGGTGTTTTTGTGTCATTGGATAAACATTTAGGTCATTTTCGTTCTCCCTACACTTAATCTTGTCCAATTAGGGTTTTTAACCAATCTTGTTCATTCAATAGGTGTGTTGTGTCATTGGATGAATATTTAGGTCATTTTCGTCCTCCCTAAACTTAATCTTGTCCAATTACGGTTTTTAACCAATCTTGTGCATCCAATAGGTGTTTTGTGTCATTGGATGAACATTTAGGTCATTTTCGTCCTCCTTATGCTAATTCTTATCCAATTAGGGTTTTTAACCAATCTTGTGCATCCTATAGGTGTTTTGTGTCATCGGATGAACATTTAGGTCATTTTCGTCCTCCCTACACTTAATCTTGTTCAATTAGGGTTTCTAACCAATCTTGTGCATCCGATAGGTGTTTTTGTGTCATTGGATGAACATTTAGGTCATTTTCGTCCTACCTACACTTAATCTTGTCCAATTAGGGTTTTTAACCAATCTTGTTTATTCAATAGGTGTGTTGTGTCATTGGATGAATATTTATGTCATTTTCGTCCTACCTAAACTTAATCTTATCCAATTACGGTTTTTAACCAATCTTGTGAATCCAATAGGTGTTTTGTGTCATTGGATGAACATTTAGGTCATTTTCGTCCTCCCTACACTTAATCTTGTCCAATTAGGGTTTTTAACCAATCTTGTGCATCCAATAGGTGTTTTGTGTCATTCGATGAACATTTAGGTCATTTTCGTCCTCCTTATGCTAATTCTTATCCAATTAGGGTTTTTAACCAATCTTGTGCAACCAATAGGTGTTTTGTGTCATCGGATGAACATTTAGGTCATTTTCGTCCTCCCTACACTTAATCTTGTTCAATTAGGGTTTCTAACCAATCTTGTGCATCCGATAGGTGTTTTTGTGTCATTGGATGAACATTTAGGTCATTTTCGTCCTCCCTACACTTAATCTTGTCCAATTAGGGTTTTTAACCAATCTTGTTTATTCAATAGGTGTGTTGTGTCATTGGATGAATATTTATGTCATTTTCGTCCTACCTAAACTTAATCTTATCCAATTACAGTTTTTAACCAATCTTGTGAATCCAATAGGTGTTTTGTGTCATTGGATGAACATTTAGGTCATTTTCGTCCTCCCTACACTTAATCTTGTTCAATTAGGGTTTCTAACCAATCTTGTGCATCCGATAGGTGTTTTTGTGTCATTGGATAAACATTTAGGTCATTTTCGTCCTCCTTAGGCTAATTCTTATCCAATTAGGGTTTTTAACCAATCTTGTGCATCCAATAGGTGTTTTGTGTCATTGGATAAACATTTAGGTCATTTTCGTCCTCCCTACACTTAATCTTGTCCAATTAGGGTTTTTAACCAATCTTATTCATTCAATAGGTGTGTTGTGTCATTGGGTGAATATTTATGTCATTTTCGTCCTCCCTAAACTTAATCTTATCCAATTACGGTTTTTAACCAATCTTGTGCATCCAATAGGTGTTTTGTGTCATTGGATGAACATTTAGGTCATTTTCGTCCTCCCTACACTTAATCTTGTTCAATTAGGGTTTCTAACCAATCTTGTGCATCCGATAGGTGTTTTTGTGTCATTGGATGAACATTTAGGTCATTTTCGTCCTCCCTACACTTAATCTTGTCCAATTACGGTTTTTAACCAATCTTGTTCATTCAATAGGTGTGTTGTGTCATTGGATGAATATTTATGTCATTTTCGTCCTCCCTAAGCTTAATCTTATCCAATTACGGTTTTTAACCAATCTTGTGCATCCAATAGGTGTTTTGTGTCATTGGATGAACATTTAGGTCATTTTCGTCCTCCCTAAACTTAATCTTGTCCACTTAGGGTTTCTAACAAATCTTGTGCATCCAATAGGTGTTTTGTGTCATTGGATGAACATTTAGGTCATTTTCGTCCTCCCTACACTTAATCTTGTTCAATTAGGGTTTTTGACCAATCTTGTGCATCCGACAGGTGTTTTTGTGTCATTGGATGAACAATTAGGTCATTTTCGTCCTCCCTAGGCTAATTCTTGTCCAATTAGGGTTTTTAACCAATCTTGTGAATCCAATAGGTGTTTTTTGTCATTGGATGAACTTAGGTCATTTTCATCCTCCCTACACTTTATCTTGTCCAATTAGGGTTTCTGACCAATCTTGTGCATCCAATTGGTGTTTTTGTGTCATTGGATAAACAATTAGGTCATTTTCGTCCTCTCTATGATAATTCTTGTCCAATTAGGGTTTTTAACCAATCTTGTGCATCCAATAGGTGTTTTGTGTCATTGGATGAACACTTAGGTCATTTTCGTCCTCCCTACACTTTATCTTGTCCAATTAGGGTTTCTGACCAATCTTGTGCATCCAATTGGTGTTTTTGTGTCATTGGATGAACAATTAGGTCATTTTCGTCCTCCCTATGATAATTCTTGTACAATTAGGGTTTTTAACCAATCTTGTGCATCCAATTGGTGTTTTGTGTCATTGGATGAACATTTAGGTTATTTTCGTCCTCCTTAGGCTAATTCTTATCAAATTAGGGTTTTTAACCAATCTTGTGCATCCAATAGGTGTTTTGTGTCATTGGATGAACATTTAGGTCATTTTCGTCCTCCCTACACTTAATCTTGTTCAATTAGGGTTTCTGACCAATCTTCTGCATACGACAGGTGTTTTTGTGTCATTGGTTGAACAATTAGGTCATTTTCGTCCTCCCTAGGCTAATTCTTGTCCAATTAGGGTTTTTAACCAATCTTGTGCATCCAATAGGTGTTTTGTGTCATTGGATGAACACTTAGGTCATTTTCGTCCTCCCTACACTTTATCTTGTCCAATTAGGGTTTCTAACCAATCTTGTGCATCCAATTGGTGTTTTTGTGTCATTGGATCAACAATTAGGTCATTTTCATCCTCCCTATGATAATTCTTGTCCAATTAGGGTTTTTAACCAATCTTGTGCATCCAATAGGTGTTTTGTGTCATTGGATGAACACTTAGGTCATTTTCGTCCTCCCTACACTTTATCTTGTCCAATTAGGGTTTCTAACCAATCTTGTGCTTCCAATTGGTGTTTTTGTGTCATTCGATCAACAATTAGGTCATTTTCGTCCTCCCTATGATAATTCTTGTCCAATTAGGGTTTTTAACCAATCTTGTGCATCCAATAGGTGTTTTGTGTCATTGGATGAACTTAGGTCATTTTCGTCCTCCCTACACTTTATCTTGTCCAATTAGGGTTTCTGACCAATCTTGTGCATCCAATTAATGTTTTTGTGTCATTGGATGAACAATTAGGTAATTTTCGTCCTCTCTATGATAATTCTTGTCCAATTAGGGTTTTTAACCAATCTTGTGCATCCAATAGGTGTTTTGTGTCATTGGATGAACACTTAGGTCATTTTCGTCCTCCCTACACTTTATCTTGTCCAATTAGGGTTTCTGAACAATCTTGTGCATCCAATTAATGTTTTTGTGTCATTGGATGAACAATTAGGTAATTTTCGTCCTCTCTATGATAATTCTTGTCCAATTAGGGTTTTTAACCAATCTTGTGCATCCAATAGGTGTTTTGTGTCATTGGATGAACACTTAGGTCATTTTCGTCCTCCCTACACTTTATCTTGTCCAATTAGGGTTTCTAACCAATCTTGTGCATCCAATTGGTGTTTTTGTGTCATTGGATCAACAATTAGGTCATTTTCGTCCTCCCTATGATAATTCTTGTCCAATTAGGGTTTTTAACCAATCTTGTGCATCCAATAGGTGTTTTGTGTCATTGGATGAATAGTTAGGTCATTTTCGTCCTCCCTACACTTTATCTTGTCCAATTAGGGTTTTTAACCAATCTTGTTCATTCAATAGGTGTGTTGTGTCATTGGATGAATATTTAGGTCATTTTCGTCCTCCCTAAACTTAATCTTATCCAATTACGGTTTTTAACCAATCTTGTGCATCCAATAGGTGTTTTGTGTTATTGGATGAACATTTAGGTCATTTTCGTCCTCCCTACAGTTAATCTCGTTCAATTAGGGTTTTTGACCAATCTTGTGGATCCAACAGGTGTTTTTGTGTCATTGGATGAACAATTAGGTCATTTTCGTCCTCCCTAGGCTAATTCTTGTCCAATTAGGGTTTTTAACCAATCTTGTGCATCCAATAGGTGTTTTGTGTCATTGGATGAACATTTAGGTCATTTTCGTCCTCCCTACATTTAATCTTGTTCAATTAGGGTTTCTAACCAATCTTGTGCATCCGATAGGTGTTTTTGTGTCATTGGATGAACATTTAGGTCATTTTCGTCCTCCCTACACTTAATCTTGTCCAATTAGGGTTTTTAACCAATCTTGTTCATTCAATAGGTGTGTTGTGTCATTGGATAAACATTTAGGTCATTTTCGTCCTCCCTACACTTAATCTTGTCCAATTAGGGTTTTTAACCAATCTTGTGCATCCAATAGGTGTTTTGTGTCATTGGATGAACATTTAGGTCATTTTCGTCCTCCCTACACTTTATCTTTTCCAATTAGGGTTTCTAACCAATCTTGTGCATCCAATTGGTGTTTTTGTGTCATTGGATGAACAATTAGGTCATTTTCGTCCTCTCTACGATAATTCTTGTCCAATTAGGGTTTTTAACCAATCTTGTGCATCCAATAGGTGTTTTGTGTCATTGGATGAACATTTAGGTCATTTTCTTCCTCCCTACACTTAATCTTGTTCAATTAGGGTTTCTAACCAATCTTGTGCATCCGATAGGTGTTTTTGTGTCATTGGATAAACATTTAGGTCATTTTCGTTCTCCCTACACTTAATCTTGTCCAATTAGGGTTTTTAACCAATCTTGTTCATTCAATAGGTGTGTTGTGTCATTGGATGAATATTTAGGTCATTTTCGTCGTCCCTAAACTTAATCTTGTCCAATTAGGGTTTTTAACCAATCTTGTGCATCCAATAGGTGTTTTGTGTCATTGGATGAACATTTAGGTCATTTTCGTCCTCCCTACACTTAATCTTGTTCAATTAGGGTTTCTAACCAATCTTGTGCATCCGATAGGTGTTTTTGTGTCATTGGATGACCATTTAGGTCATTTTCGTCCTCCCTACACTTAATCTTGTCCAATTAGGGTTTTTAACCAATCTTGTTCATTCAATAGGTGTGTTGTGTCATTGGATGAATATTTAGGTCATTTTCGTCCTCCCTAAACTTAATCTTGTCCAATTAGGGTTTCTGACCAATCTTGTGCACCCGATAGGTGTTTTTGTGTCATTGGATGAACAATTAGGTCATTTTCGTCCTCCCTAGGCTAATTCTTGTCCAATTAGGGTTTTTAACCAATCTTGTGCATCCAATAGGTGTTTTGTGTCATTGGATGAATATTTAGGTCATTTTCGTCCTCCCTAAACTTAATCTTGTCCAATTAGGGTTTTTAAGCAATCTTGTGCATCTAATAGGTGTTTTGTGTCATTGGATGAACATTTAGGTCATTTTCGTCCTCCCTACACTTAATCTTGTTCAATTAGGGTTTCTAACCAATCTTGTGCATCCGATAGGTGTTTTTGTGTCATTGGATGAACATTTAGGTCATTTTCGTCCTCCCTACACTTAATCTTGTCCAATTAGGGTTTTTAATAAATCTTGTTCATTCAATAGGTGTCTTGTGTCATTGGATGAATATTTATGTCATTTTCGTCCTCCCTAAGCTTAATCTTATCCAATTACGGTTTTTAACCAATCTTGTGCATCCAATAGGTGTTTTGTGTCATTGGATGAACATTTAGGTCATTTTCGTCCTCCCTAAACTTAATCTTGTCCAATTAGGGTTTCTAACAAATCTTGTGCATCCAATAGGTGTTTTGTGTCATTGGATGAACATTTAGGTCATTTTCGTCCTCCCTACACTTAATCTTGTTCAATTAGGGTTTCTAACCAATCTTGTGCATCCGATAGGTGTTTTTGTGTCATTGGATGAACATTTAGGTCATTTTCGTCCTCCCTACACTTAATCTTGTCCAATTAGGGTTTTTAATAAATCTTGTTCATTCAATAGGTGTCTTGTGTCATTGGATGAATATTTATGTCATTTTCGTCCTCCCTAAGCTTAATCTTATCCAATTACGGTTTTTAACCAATCTTGTGCATCCAATAGGTGTTTTGTGTCATTGGATGAACATTTAGGTCATTTTCGTCCTCCCTAAACTTAATCTTGTCCAATTAGGGTTTCTAACAAATCTTGTGCATCCAATAGGTGTTTTGTGTCATTGGATGAACATTTAGGTCATTTTCGTCCTCCCTACACTTAATCTTGTTCAATTAGGGTTTTTGACCAATCTTGTGCATCCGACAGGTGTTTTTGTGTCATTGGATGAACAATTAGGTCATTTTCGTCCTCCCTAGGCTAATTCTTGTCCAATTAGGGTTTTTAACCAATCTTGTGAATCCAATAGGTGTTTTTTGTCATTGGATGAACTTAGGTCATTTTCATCCTCCCTACACTTTATCTTGTCCAATTAGGGTTTCTGACCAATCTTGTGCATCCAATTGGTGTTTTTGTCTCATTGGATAAACAATTAGGTCATTTTCGTCCTCTCTATGATAATTCTTGTCCAATTAGGGTTTTTAACCAATCTTGTGCATCCAATAGGTGTTTTGTGTCATTGGATGAACACTTAGGTCATTTTCGTCCTCCCTACACTTTATCTTGTCCAATTAGGGTTTCTGACCAATCTTGTGCATCCAATTGGTGTTTTTGTGTCATTGGATGAACAATTAGGTCATTTTCGTCCTCCCTATGATAATTCTTGTCCAATTAGGGTTTTTAACCAATATTGTGCATCCAATAGGTGTTTTGTGTCATTGGATAAACATGTAGGTCATTTTCGTCCTCCTTATGCTAATTCTTATCCAATTAGGGTTTTTAACCAATCTTGTGCATCCAGTAGGTGTTTTGTGTCATTGGATGAACATTTAGGTCATTTTCGTCCTCCCTACACTTAATCTTGTTCAATTAGGGTTTCTAACCAATCTTGTGCATCCGATACGTGTTTTGGTGTCATTGGATGAACATTTAGGTCATTTTCGTCCTCCCTACACTTAGTCTTGTCCAATTAGGGTTTTTAACCAATCTTGTGCATCCAATAGGTGTTTTGTGTCATTGGATGAACATTTAGGTCATTTTCGTCCTCCCTACACTTAATCTTGTTCAATTAGGGTTTCTAACCAATCTTGTGCATCCGATAGGTGTTTTTATGTCATTGGATGAACATTTAGGTCATTTTCGTCCTCCCTACACTTTATCTTGTCCAATTAGGGTTTCTAACCAATCTTGTGCATCCAATTGGTGTTTTTGTGTCATTGGATCAACAATTAGGTCATTTTCGTCCTCCCTAGGCTTAATCTTGTCCAATTAGGGTTTTTAACCAATCTTGTTCATTCAATAGGTGTGTTGTGTCATTGGATGAATATTTAGGTCATTTTCGTCCTCCCTAAACTTAATCTTATCCAATTACGGTTTTTAACCAATCTTGTGCATCCAATAGGTGTCTTGTGTCATTGGATGAACATTTAGGTCATTTTCGTCCTCCCTACACTTAATCTTGTTCAATTAGGGTTTCTAACCAATCTTGTGTATCCGATAGGTGTTTTTGTGTCATTGGATGAACATTTAGGTCATTTTCGTCCTCCTAACATTTAATCTTGTCCAATTAGGGTTTTCAACCAATCTTGTTCATTCAATAGGTGTGTTGTGTCATTGGATGAATATTTAGGTCATTTTCGTCCTTCCTAAACTTAATCTTGTCCAATTAGGGTTTTTAACCAATCTTGTGCATCCAATAGGTGTTTTGTGTCATTGGATGAACATTTAGGTCATTTTCGTCCTCCCTAAACTTAATCTTGTCCAACTAGGGTTTTTAAGCAATCTTGTGCATCCAATAGGTGTTTTGTGTCATTGGATGAACAATTAAGTCATTTTCGTCCTCCGTACACTTTATCTTGTCCAATTAGGAATTCTGACCAATCATGTGCATCCAATTGGTGTTTTTGTGTCATTGGATAAACAATTAGGTCATTTTCGTCCTCTCTATGATAATTCTTGTCCAATTAGGGTTTTTAACCAATCTTGTGCATCCAATAGGTGTTTTGTGTCATTGGATGAACACTTAGGTCATTTTCGTCCTCCCTACACTTTATCTTGGCCAATTAGGGTTTCTAACCAATCTTGTGCATCCAATTGGTGTTTTTGTGTCATTGGATGAACAATTAGGTCATTTTCGTCCTCCCTATGATAATTCTTGTCCAATTAGGGTTTTTAACCAATATTGTGCATCCAATAGGTGTTTTGTGTCATTGGATGAACATTTAGGTCATTTTCGTCCTCCCTACACTTAATCTTGTTCAATTAGGGTTTCTAACCAATCTTGTGTATCCGATAGGTGTTTTGTGTCATTGGATGAACATTTAGGTCATTTTCGTCCTCCCTACACTTAATCTTGTTCAATTAGGGTTTCTAACCAATCTTGTGCATCCGATAGGTGTTTTTATGTCATTGGATGAACATTTAGGTCATTTTCGTCTTCCCTACACTTTATCTGGTCCAATTAGGGTTTCTAACCAATCTTGTGCATCCAATTGGTGTTTTTGTGTCATTGGATCAACAATTAGGTCATTTTCGTCCTCCCTAGGCTTAATCTTGTCCAATTAGGGTTTTTAACCAATCTTGTTCATTCAATAGGTGAGTTGTGTCATTGGATGAATATTTAGGTCATTTTCGTCCTCCCTAAACTTAATCTTATCCAATTACGGTTTTTAACCAATCTTGTGCATCCAATAGGTGTTTTGTGTCATTGGATGAACATTTAGGTCATTTTTGTCCTCCCTACACTTAATCTTGTTCAATTAGGGTTTCTAACCAATCTTGTGTATCCGATAGGTGTTTTTGTGTCATTGGATGAACATTTAGGTCATTTTCGTCCTCCTAACATTTAATCTTGTCCAATTAGGGTTTTCAACCAATCTTGTTCATTCAATAGGTGTGTTGTGTCATTGGATGAATATTTAGGTCATTTTCGTCCTTCCTAAACTTAATCTTGTCCAACTAGGGTTTTTAAGCAATCTTGTGCATCCAATAGGTGTTTTGTGTCATTGGATGAACATTTAGGTCATTTTCGTCCTCCCTAAACTTAATCTTGTCCAACTAGGGTTTTTAAGCAATCTTGTGCATCCAATAGGTGTTTTGTGTCATTGGATGAACAATTAAGTCATTTTCGTCCTCCGTACACTTTATCTTGTCCAATTAGGGTTTCTGACCAATCATGTGCATCCAATTGGTGTTTTTGTGTCATTGGATAAACAATTAGGTCATTTTCGTCCTCTCTATGATAATTCTTGTCCAATTAGGGTTTTTAACCAATGTTGTGCATCCAATAGGTGTTTTGTGTCATTGGATGAACACTTAGGTCATTTTCGTCCTCCCTACACTTTATCTTGGCCAATTAGGGTTTCTAACCAATCTTGTGCATCCAATTGGTGTTTTTGTGTCATTGGATGAACAATTAGGTCATTTTCGTCCTCCCTATGATAATTCTTGTCCAATTAGGGTTTTTAACCAATATTGTGCATCCAATAGGTGTTTTGTGTCATTGGATGAACATTTAGGTCATTTTCGTCCTCCCTACACTTAATCTTGTTCAATTAGGGTTTCTAACCAATCTTGTGTATCCGATAGGTGTTTTTGTGTCATTGGATGAACATTTAGGTCATTTTGGTCCTCCCAACATTTAATCTTGTCCAATTAGGGTTTTCAACCAATCTTGTTCATTCAATAGGTGTGTTGTGTCATTGGATGAATATTTAGGTCATTTTCGTCCTTCCTAAACTTAATCTTGTCCAATTAGGGTTTTTAACCAATCTTGTGCATCCAATAGGTGTTTTGTGTCATTGGATGAACATTTAGGTCATTTTCGTCCTCCCTAAACTTAATCTTGTCCAACTAGGGTTTTTAAGCAATCTTGTGCATCCAATAGGTGTTTTGTGTCATTGGATGAACAATTAGGTCATTTTCGTCCTCCCTACACTTTATCTTGTCCAATTAGGGTTTCTGACCAATCATGTGCATCCAATTGGTGTTTTTGTGTCATTGGATAAACAATTAGGTCATTTTCGTCCTCTCTATGATAATTCTTGTCCAATTAGGGTTTTTAACCAATCTGGTGCATCCAACAGGTGTTTTTGTGTCATTGGATGAACATTTAGGTCATTTTCGTCCTCCCTACACTTAATCTTGTCCAATTAGGTTTTTTAACCAATCTTGTGCATCCAATAGGTGTTTTGTGTCATTGTATGAACATTTAGGTCTTTTTCTTCCTCCCTACACTTAATCTTGTTCAATTAGGGTTTCTACCCAATCTTGTGCATCCGATAGGCGTTTTTGTGTCATTGGATGAACAATAAGGTCATTTTCTTCCTCCCTAGGCTAATTCTTGTCCAATTAGGGTTTTTAACCAATCTTGTGCATCCAATAGGTGTTTTGTGTCATTGGATGAACATTTAGGTCATTTTCGTCCTCCCTACACTTAATCTTGTTCAATTAGGGTTTCTGACCAATCTTGTGCATCCGACAGGTGTTTTTGTGTCATTAGATGAACAATTAGGTCATTTTCGTCCTCCCTAGGCGAATTCTTGTCCAATTAGGGTTTTTAACCAATCTTGTGCATCCAATAGGTGTTTTGTGTCATTGGATGAACATTTAGGTCATTTTCGTCCTCCCTACACTTAATCTTGTTCAATTAGGGTTTCTACCCGATCTTGTGCATCCGATAGGTGTTTTTGTGTCATTGGATGAACAATAAGGTCATTTTCTTCCTCCCTAGGCTAATTCTTGTCCAATTAGGGTTTTTAACCAATCTTGTGCATCCAATAGGTGTTTTGTGTCATTGGATGAACATTTAGGTCATTTTCGTCCTCCCTACACTTAATCTTGTTCAATTAGGGTTTCTGACCAATCTTGTGCATCCGATAGGTGTTTTTGTGTCATTGGATGAACAATTAGGTCATTTTCGTCCTCCCTAGGCGAATTCTTGTCCAATTAGGGTTTTTAACCAATCTTGTGCATCCAATAGGTGTTTTGTGTCATTGGATGAACACTTAGGTCATTTTCGTCCTCCCTACACTTTATCTTGTCCAATTAGGGTTTCTGGCCAATCTTGTGCATCCAATTGGTGTTTTTGTGTCATTGGATGAACAATTAGGTCATTTTCGTCCTCCCAATGATAATTCTTGTCCAATTAGGGTTTTTAACCAATCTTGTGCATCCAATAGGTGTTTTGTGTCATTGGATGAACATTTAGGTCATTTTCGTCCTCCTTAGGCTAATTCTTATCAAATTAGGGTTTTTAACCAATCTTGTGTATCCAATAGGTGTTTTGTGTCATTCGATGAACATTTAGGTCATTTTCGTCCTCCCTACACTTAATCTTGTTCAATTAGGGTTTCTGACCAATCTTGTGCATCCGACAGGTGTTTTTGTGTCATTTGATGAACAATTAGGTCATTTTCGTCCTCCCTAGGCTAATTCATGTCCAATTAGGGTTTTTAACCAATCTTGTGCATCCAATAGGTGTTTTGTGTCATTGGATGAACACTTAGGTCATTTTCGTCCTCCCTACACTTTATCTTGTCCAATTAGGGTTTCTGACCAATCTTGTGCATCCAATTGGTGTTTTTGTGTCATTGGATGAACAATTAGGTCATTTTCGTCCTCCCTAAACTTAATCTTGTCCAATTAGGGTTTTTAACCAATCTTGTGCATCCAATAGGTGTTTTGTGTCATTGGATGAACATTTAGGTCATTTTCGTCCTCCCTAAACTTAATCTTGTCCAACTAGGGTTTTTAAGCAATCTTGTGCATCCAATAGGTGTTTTGTGTCATTGGATGAACAATTAGGTCATTTTCGTCCTCCCTACACTTTATCTTGTCCAATTAGGGTTTCTGACCAATCATGTGCATCCAATTGGTGTTTTTGTGTCATTGGATAAACAATTAGGTCATTTTCGTCCTCTCTATGATAATTCTTGTCCAATTAGGGTTTTTAACCAATCTTGTGCATCCAATAGGTGTTTTGTGTCATTGGATGAACACTTAGGTCATTTTCGTCCTCCCTACACTTTATCTTGTCCAATTAGGGTTTCTGACCAATCTTGTGCATCCAATTGGTGTTTTTGTGTCATTGGATGAACAATTAGGTCATTTTCGTCCTCCCTATGATAATTCTTGTCCAATTAGGGTTTTTAACAAATATTGTGCATCCAATAGGTGTTTTGTGTCATTGGATGAACATTTAGGTCATTTTTGTCCGCCCTACACTTAATCTTGTTCAATTAGGGTTTCTAACCAATCTTGTGCATCCGATAGGTGTTTTTCTGTCATTGGATGAACATTTAGGTCATTTTCGTCCTCCCTACACTTAATCTTGTCCAATTATTGTTTTTAACCAATCTTGTTCATTCAATAGGTGTGTTGTGTCATTGGATGAATATTTACGTCATTTTCGCTCTCCCTAAACTTAATCTTATCCAATTACGCTTTTTAACCAATCTTGTGCATCCAATAGGTGTTTTGTGTCATAGGATGAACATTTAGGTCATTTTCGTCCTCCCTACACTTAATCTTGTTCAATTAGGGTTTCTAACCAATCTTGTGTATCCGATAGGTGTTTTTGTGTCATTGGATGAACATTTAGGTCATTTTCGTCCTCCCAACATTTAATCTTGTCCAATCAGGGTTTTCAACCAATCTTGTTCATTCAATAGGTGTGTTGTGTCATTGGATGAATATTTAGGTCATTTTCGTCCTCCCTAAACTTAATCTTGTCCAATTAGGGTTTTTAACCAATCTTGTGCATCCGATAGGTGTTTTGTGTCATTGGATGAACATTTAGGTTATTTTCGTCCTCCCTAAACTTAATCTTGTCCAATTAGGGTTTTTAAGCAATCTTGTGCATCCAATAGGTGTGTTTTGTGTCATTGGATGAACATTTAGGTCATTTTTGTCCTCCCTACACTTAATCTTGTTCAATTAGGGTTTCTGACCAATCTTGTGCATCCGACAGGTGTTTTTGTGTCATTGGATGAACAATTAGGTCATTTTCGTCCTCTCTATGATAATTCTTGTCCAATTAGGGTTTTTAACCAATCTTGTGCATCCAATAGGTGTTTTGTGTCATTGGATGAACACTTAGGTCATTTTCGTCCTCCCTACACTTTATCTTGTCCAATTAGGGTTTCTGACCAATCTTGTGCATCCAATTGGTGTTTTTGTGTCATTGGATGAACAATTAGGTCATTTTCGTCCTCCCTATGATAATTCTTGTCCAATTAGGGTTTTTAACCAATATTGTGCATCCAATAGGTGTTTTGTGTCATTGGATAAACATGTAGGTTATTTTCGTCCTCCTTATGCTAATTCTTATCCAATTAGGGTTTTTAACCAATCTTGTGCATCCAGTAGGTGTTTTGTGTCATTGGATGAACATTTAGGTCATTTTCGTCCTCCCTACACTTAATCTTGTTCAATTAGGGTTTCTAACCAATCTTGTGCATCCGATACGTGTTTTTGTGTCATTGGATGAACATTTAGGTCATTTTCGTCCTCCCTACACTTAGTCTTGTCCAATTAGGGTTTTTAACCAATCTTGTGCATCCAATAGGTGTTTTGTGTCATTGGATGAACATTTAGGTCATTTTCGTCCTCCCTACACTTAATCTTGTTCAATTAGGGTTTCTACCCGATCTTGTGCATCCGATAGGTGTTTTTGTGTCATTGGATGAACAATAAGGTCATTTTCTTCCTCCCTAGGCTAATTCTTGTCCAATTAGGGTTTTTAACCAATCTTGTGCATCCAATAGGTGTTTTGTGTCATTGGATGAACATATAGGTCATTTTCGTCCTCCTTAGGCGAATTCTTATCCAATTAGGGTTTTTAACCAATCTTGTGTATCCAATAGGTGTTTTGTGTCATTGGATGAACATTTAGGTCATTTTCGTCCTCCCTAAACTTAATCTTGTCCAATTAGGGTTTTTAACCAATCTTGTGCATCCAATAGGTGTTTTGTGTCATTGGATGAACATTTTAGGTCATTTTCGACCTCCCTACACTTTATCTTTTCCAATTAGGGATTCTAACCAATCTTGTGCATCCAATTGGTGTTTTTGTGTCATTGGATGAACAATTAGGTCATTTTCGTCCTCCCTATGATAATTCTTGTCCAATTAGGGTTTTTAACCAATCTGGTGCATCCAATAGGTGTTTTGTGTCATTGGATGAACATTTAGGTCATTTTCGTCCTCCGTAGGCTAATTCTTATCCAATTAGGGTTTTTAACCAATCTTGTGCATCCAATAGGTGTTTTGTGTCATTGGATGAACATTTAGGTAATTTTCGTCCTCCCTACACTTAATCTTGTTCAATTAGGGTTTCTGACCAATCTTGTGCATCCGATAGGTGTTTTTTGTGTCATTGGATGAACAATTAGGTCATTTTCGTCCTTCCTGTGATAATTCTTGTCCAATTAGGGTTTTTAACCAATCTTGTGCATCCAATAGGTGTTTTGTGTCATTGGATGAACATTTAGGTCATTTTCGTCCTCCTTATGCTAATTCTTATCCAATTAGGGTTTTTAACCAATCTTGTGCATCCAGTAGGTGTTTTGTGTCATTGGATGAACATTTAGGTCATTTTCGTCCTCCCTACACTTAATCTTGTTCAATTAGGGTTTCTAACCAATCTTGTGCATCCGATAGGTGTTTTTGTGTCATTGGATGAACATTTAGGTCATTTTCGTCCTCCCTACACTTAATCTTGTCCAATTAGGGTTTTTTGACCAATCTTGTTCATTCAATATGTGTGTTGTGTCATTGGATGAATATTTATGTCATTTTCGCTCTCCCTATACTTAATCTTATCAAATTACGGTTTTTAACCAATCTTGTGCATCCAATAGGTGTTTTGTGTCATTGGATGAACATTTAGGTCATTTTCGTCCTCCCTACACTTAATCTTGTTCAATTAGGGTTTCTAACCAATCTTGTGTATCCGATAGGTGTTTTAGTGTCATTGGATGAACATTTAGGTCATTTTCGTCCTCCCTACACTTAATCTTGTCCAATTAGGGTTTTTAACCAATCTTGTTCATTCAATAGGTGTGTTGTGTCATTGGATGAATATTTATGTCATTTTCGCTCTCCCTAAACTTAATCTTATCCAATTAGGGTTTTTAACCAATCTTGTTCATTCAATAGGTGTGTTGTGTCATTGGATGAATATTTATGTCATTTTCGCTCTCCCTAAACTTAATCTTATCCAATTACGGTTTTTAACCAATCTTGTGCATCCAATAGGTGTTTTGTGTCATTGGATGAACATTTAGGTCATTTTCGTCCTCCCTACACTTAATCTTGTTCAATTAGGGTTTCTAACCAATCTTGTGTATCCGATAGGTGTTTAAGTGTCATCGGATGAACATTTAGGTCATTTTCGTCCTCCCTACACTTAATCTTGTCCAATTAGGGTTTTTAACCAATCTTGTTCATTCAATAGGTGTGTTGTGTCATTGGATGAATATTTATGTCATTTTCGCTCTCCCTAAACTTAATCTTATCCAATTACGGTTTTTAACCAATCTTGTGCATCCAATAGGTGTTTTGTGTCATTGGATGAACATTTAGGTCATTTTCGTCCTCCCTACACTTAATCTTGTTCAATTAGGGTTTCTAACCAATCTTGTGCATCTGATAGGTGTTTTTGTGTCATTGGATGAACATTTAGGTCATTTTCGTCCTCCCTACACTTTATCTTGTCCAATTAGGGTTTCTAACCAATCTTGTGCATCCAATTGGTGTTTTTGTGTCATTGGATCAACAATTAGGTCATTTTCGTCCTCCCTAGGCTTAATCTTGTCCAATTAGGGTTTTTAACCAATCTTGTTCATTCAATAGGTGTGTTGTGTCATTGGATGAATATTTAGGTCATTTTCAACCTCCCTAAACTTAATCTTATCCAATTACGGTTTTTAACCAATCTTGTGCATCCAGTAGGTGTTTTGTGTCATTGGATGAACATTTAGGTCATTTTCGTCCTCCCTACACTTAATCTTGTTCAATTAGGGTTTCTAACCAATCTTGTGCATCCGATAGGTGTTTTTGTGTCATTGGATGAACATTTAGGTCATTTTCGTCCTCCCTACACTTAATCTTGTCCAATTAGGGTTTTTAACCAATCTTGTTCGTTCAATAGGTGTGTTGTGTCATTGGAGGAATATTTAGGTCATTTTCGTCCTCCCTAAACTTAATCTTATCCAATTACGGTTTTTAACCAATCTTGTGCATCCAATAGGTGTTTTGTGTCATTGGATGAACATTTAGGTCATTTTCGTCCTCCCTACACTTAATCTTGTCCAATTAGGGTTTTTAACCAATCTTGTTCATTCAATAGGTGTTTTGTGTCATTGGATGAACATTTAGGTCATTTTCGTCCTCCCTACACTTAATCTTGTTCAATTAGGGTTTCTAACCAATCTTGTGCATCCGATAGGTGTTTTTGTGTCATTGGATGAACATTTAGGTCATTTTCGTCCTCCCTACACTTAATCTTGTCCAATTAGGGTTTTTAACCAATCTTTTGCATCCAATAGGTGTTTTGTGTCATTGGATGAACATTTAGGTCATTTTCGTCCTCCCTACACTTAATCTTGTTCAATTAGGGTTTCTATCCGATCTTGTGCATCCGATAGGTGTTTTTGTGTCATTGGATGAACAATAAGGTCATTTTCTTCCTCCCTAGGCTAATTCTTGTCCAATTAGGGTTTTTAACCAATCTTGTGCATCCAATAGGTGTTTTGTGTCATTGGATGAACATTTAGGTCATTTTCGTCCTCCTTATGCTAATTCTTATCCAATTAGGGTTTTTAACCAATCTTGTGCATCCAAAAGGTGTTTTGTGTCATTGGATGAACATTAGGTCATTTTCGTCCTCCCTACACTTAATCTTGTTCAATTAGGGTTTCTAACCAATCTTGTGCATCCGATAGGTGTTTTTGTGTCATTGGATGAACATTTAGGTCATTTTCGTCCTCCCTACACTTAATCTTGTCCAATTAGGGTTTTTAACCAATCTTGTTCATTCAATAGGTGTGTTGTGTCATTTGATGAATATTTATGTCATTTTCGTCCTACCTAAGCTTAATCTTATCCAATTACGGTTTTTAACCAATCTTGTGCATCCTATAGGTGTTTTGTGTCATTGGATGAACATTTAGGTCATTTTCGTCGTCCCTAAACTTAATCTTGTCCACTTAGGGTTTTTAACCAATCTTGTGCATCCAATAGGTGTTTTGTGTCATTGGATGAACATTTAGGTCATTTTCGTCCTCCCTACACTTAATCTTGTTCAATTAGGGTTTCTAACCAATCTTGTGCATCCGATAGGTGTTTTTCTGTCATTGGATGAACATTTAGGTCATTTTCGTCCTCCCTACACTTAATCTTGTCCAATTAGGGTTTTTAACCAATCTTGTTCATTCAATAGGTGTGTTGTGTCATTGGATGAATATTTATGTCATTTTCGCTCTCCCTAAACTTAATCTTATCCAATTAGGGTTTTTAACCAATCTTGTGCATCCAATAGGTGTTTTGTGTCATTGGATGAACATTTAGGTCATTTTCGTCCTCCCTACACTTAATCTTGTTCAATTAGGGTTTCTAACCAATCTTGTGCATCTGATAGGTGTTTTTGTGACATTGGATGAACATTTAGGTCATTTTCGTCCTCCCAACACTTAATCTTGTCCAATTAGGGTTTTTAACCAATCTTGTTCATTCAATAGGTGTGTTGTGTCATTGGATGAATATTTAGGTCATTTTCGTCCTCCCTAAACTTAATCTTATCCAATTACGGTTTTTAACCAATCTTGTGCATCCAATAGGTGTCTTGTGTCATTGGATGAACATTTAGGTCATTTTCGTCCTCCCTACACTTAATCTTGTTCAATTAGGGTTTCTAAGCAATCTTGTGTATCCGATAGGTGTTTTTGTGTCATTGGATGAACATTTAGGTCATTTTCGTCCTCCTAACATTTAATCTTGTCCAATTAGGGTTTTCAACCAATCTTGTTCATTCAATAGGTGTGTTGTGTCATTGGATGAATATTTAGGTCATTTTCGTCCTTCCTAAACTTAATCTTGTCCAATTAGGGTTTTTAACCAATCTTGTGCATCCAATAGGTGTTTTGTGTCATTGGATGAACATTTAGGTCATTTTCGTCCTCCCTAAACTTAATCTTGTCCAACTAGGGTTTTTAAGCAATCTTGTGCATCCAATAGGTGTTTTGTGTCATTGGATGAACAATTAAGTCATTTTCGTCCTCCGTACACTTTATCTTGTCCAATTAGGAATTCTGACCAATCATGTGCATCCAATTGGTGTTTTTGTGTCATTGGATAAACAATTAGGTCATTTTCGTCCTCTCTATGATAATTCTTGTCCAATTAGGGTTTTTAACCAATCTTGTGCATCCAATAGGTGTTTTGTGTCATTGGATGAACACTTAGGTCATTTTCGTCCTCCCTACACTTTATCTTGGCCAATTAGGGTTTCTAACCAATCTTGTGCATCCAATTGGTGTTTTTGTGTCATTGGATGAACAATTAGGTCATTTTCGTCCTCCCTATGATAATTCTTGTCCAATTAGGGTTTTTAACCAATATTGTGCATCCAATAGGTGTTTTGTGTCATTGGATGAACATTTAGGTCATTTTCGTCCTCCCTACACTTAATCTTGTTCAATTAGGGTTTCTAACCAATCTTGTGTATCCGATAGGTGTTTTTGTGTCATTGGATGAACATTTAGGTCATTTTGGTCCTCCCAACATTTAATCTTGTCCAATTAGGGTTTTCAACCAATCTTGTTCATTCAATAGGTGTGTTGTGTCATTGGATGAATATTTAGGTCATTTTCGTCCTTCCTAAACTTAATCTTGTCCAATTAGGGTTTTTAACCAATCTTGTGCATCCAATAGGTGTTTTGTGTCATTGGATGAACATTTAGGTCATTTTCGTCCTCCCTAAACTTAATCTTGTCCAACTAGGGTTTTTAAGCAATCTTGTGCATCCAATAGGTGTTTTGTGTCATTGGATGAACAATTAGGTCATTTTCGTCCTCCCTACACTTTATCTTGTCCAATTAGGGTTTCTGACCAATCATGTGCATCCAATTGGTGTTTTTGTGTCATTGGATAAACAATTAGGTCATTTTCGTCCTCTCTATGATAATTCTTGTCCAATTAGGGTTTTTAACCAATCTTGTGCATCCAATAGGTGTTTTGTGTCATTGGATGAACACTTAGGTCATTTTCGTCCTCCCTACACTTTATCTTGTCCAATTAGGGTTTCTGACCAATCTTGTGCATCCAATTGGTGTTTTTGTGTCATTGGATGAACAATTAGGTCATTTTCGTCCTCCCTATGATAATTCTTGTCCAATTAGGGTTTTTAACAAATATTGTGCATCCAATAGGTGTTTTGTGTCATTGGATGAACATTTAGGTCATTTTTGTCCGCCCTACACTTAATCTTGTTCAATTAGGGTTTCTAACCAATCTTGTGCATCCGATAGGTGTTTTTCTGTCATTGGATGAACATTTAGGTCATTTTCGTCCTCCCTACACTTAATCTTGTCCAATTATTGTTTTTAACCAATCTTGTTCATTCAATAGGTGTGTTGTGTCATTGGGTGAATATTTACGTCATTTTCGCTCTCCCTAAACTTAATCTTATCCAATTACGCTTTTTAACCAATCTTGTGCATCCAATAGGTGTTTTGTGTCATAGGATGAACATTTAGGTCATTTTCGTCCTCCCTACACTTAATCTTGTTCAATTAGGGTTTCTAACCAATCTTGTGTATCCGATAGGTGTTTTTGTGTCATTGGATGAACATTTAGGTTATTTTCGTCCTCCCAACATTTAATCTTGTCCAATCAGGGTTTTCAACCAATCTTGTTCATTCAATAGGTGTGTTGTGTCATTGGATGAATATTTAGGTCATTTTCGTCCTCCCTAAACTTAATCTTGTCCAATTAGGGTTTTTAACCAATCTTGTGCATCCGATAGGTGTTTTGTGTCATTGGATGAACATTTAGGTCATTTTCGTCCTCCCTAAACTTAATCTTGTCCAATTAGGGTTTTTAAGCAATCTTGTGCATCCAATAGGTGTGTTTTGTGTCATTGGATGAACATTTAGGTCATTTTCGTCCTCCCTACACTTAATCTTGTTCAATTAGGGTTTCTGACCAATCTTGTGCATCCGACAGGTGTTTTTGTGTCATTGGATGAACAATTAGGTCATTTTCGTCCTCTCTATGATAATTCTTGTCCAATTAGGGTTTTTAACCAATCTTGTGCATCCAATAGGTGTTTTGTGTCATTGGATGAACACTTAGGTCATTTTCGTCCTCCCTACACTTTATCTTGTCCAATTAGGGTTTCTGACCAATCTTGTGCATCCAATTGGTGTTTTTGTGTCATTGGATGAACAATTAGGTCGTTTTCGTCCTCCCTATGATAATTCTTGTCCAATTAGGGTTTTTAACCAATATTGTGCATCCAATAGGTGTTTTGTGTCATTGGATAAACATGTAGGTTATTTTCGTCCTCCTTATGCTAATTCTTATCCAATTAGGGTTTTTAACCAATCTTGTGCATCCAGTAGGTGTTTTGTGTCATTGGATGAACATTTAGGTCATTTTCGTCCTCCCTACACTTAATCATGTTCAATTAGGGTTTCTAACCAATCTTGTGCATCCGATACGTGTTTTTGTGTCATTGGATGAACATTTAGGTCATTTTCGTCCTCCCTACACTTAGTCTTGTCCAATTAGGGTTTTTAACCAATCTTGTGCATCCAATAGGTGTTTTGTGTCATTGGATGAACATTTAGGTCATTTTCGTCCTCCCTACACTTAATCTTGTTCAATTAGGGTTTCTACCCGATCTTGTGCATCCGATAGGTGTTTTTGTGTCATTGGATGAACAATAAGGTCATTTTCTTCCTCCCTAGGCTAATTCTTGTCCAATTAGGGTTTTTAACCAATCTTGTGCATCCAATAGGTGTTTTGTGTCATTGGATGAACATATAGGTCATTTTCGTCCTCCTTAGGCTAATTCTTATCCAATTAGGGTTTTTAACCAATCTTGTGTATCCAATAGGTGTTTTGTGTCATTGGATGAACATTTAGGTCATTTTCGTCCTCCCTAAACTTAATCTTGTCCAATTAGGGTTTTTAACCAATCTTGTGCATCCAATAGGTGTTTTGTGTCATTGGATGAACATTTTAGGTCATTTTCGACCTCCCTACACTTTATCTTTTCCAATTAGGGATTCTAACCAATCTTGTGCATCCAATTGGTGTTTTTGTGTCATTGGATGAACAATTAGGTCATTTTCGTCCTCCCTATTATAATTCTTGTCCAATTAGGGTTTTTAACCAATCTGGTGCATCCAATAGGTGTTTTGTGTCATTGGATGAACATTTAGGTCATTTTCGTCCTCCGTAGGCTAATTCTTATCCAATTAGGGTTTTTAAACAATCTTGTGCATCCAATAGGTGTTTTGTGTCATTGGATGAACATTTAGGTCATTTTCGTCCTCCCTACACTTAATCTTGTTCAATTAGGGTTTCTGACCAATCTTGTGCATCCGATAGGTGTTTTTTGTGTCATTGGATGAACAATTAGGTCATTTTCGTCCTCCCTATGATAATTCTTGTCCAATTAGGGTTTTTAACCAATCTTGTGCATCCAATAGGTGTTTTGTGTCATTGGATGAACATTTAGGTCATTTTCGTCCTCCTTATGCTAATTCTTATCCAATTAGGGTTTTTAACCAATCTTGTGCATCCAGTAGGTGTTTTGTGTCATTGGATGAACATTTAGGTCATTTTTGTCCGCCCTACACTTAATCTTGTTCAATTAGGGTTTCTAACCAATCTTGTGTATCCGATAGGTGTTTTTGTGTCATTGGATGAACATTTAGGTCATTTTCGTCCTCCCAACATTTAATCTTGTGCAATTAGGGTTTTCAACCAATCTTGTTCATTCAATAGGTGTGTTGTGTCATTGGATGAATATTTAGGTCATTTTCGTCCTCCCTAAACTTAATCTTGTCCAATTAGGGTTTTTAACCAATCTTGTGCATCCGATAGGTGTTTTGTGTCATTGGATGAACATTTAGGTCATTTTCGTCCTCCCTAAACTTAATCTTGTCCAATTAGGGTTTTTAAGCAATCTTGTGCATCCAATAGGTGTGTTTTGTGTCATTGGATGAACATTTAGGTCATTTTCGTCCTCCCTACACTTAATCTTGTTCAATTAGGGTTTCTGACCAATCTTGTGCATCCGACAGGTGTTTTTGTGTCATTGGATGAACAATTAGGTCATTTTCGTCCTCCCTAGGCTAATTCTTGTCCAATTAGGGTTTTTAACCAATCTTGTGCATCCAATAGGTGTTTTGTGTCATTGGATGAACACTTAGGTAATTTTCGTCCTCCCTACACTTTATCTTGTCCAATTAGGGTTTCTGACCAATGTTGTGCATCCAATTGGTGTTTTTGTGTCATTGGATGAACAATTAGGTCATTTTCGTCCTCCCTATGATAATTCTTGTCCAATTAGGGTTTTTAACCAATCTTGTGCATCCAATAGGTGTTTTGTGTCATTGGATGAACATTTAGGTCATTTTCGTCCTCCTTAAGCTAATTCTTATCAAATTAGGGTTTTTAACCAATCTTGTGCATCCAATAGGTGTTTTGTGTCATTCGATGAACATTTAGGTCATTTTCGTCCTCCCTACACTTAATCTTGTTCAATTAGGGTTTCTGACCAATCTTGTGCATCCGACAGGTGTTTTTGTGTCATTTGATGAACAATTAGGTCATTTTCGTCCTCCCTAGGCTAATTCATGTCCAATTAGGGTTTCTAACCAATCTTGTGCGTCCGACAGGTGTTTTTGTGTCATTGGATGAACAATTAGGTCATTTTCGTCCTCCCTACACTTTATCTTGTCCAAATAGGGTTTCTGACCAATCTTGTGCATCCAATTGGTGCTTTTGTGTCATTGGATGAACAATTAGGTCATTTTCGTCCTCCCTATGATAATTCTTGTCCAATTAGGGTTTTTAACCAATCTTGTGCATCCAATAGGTGTTTTGTGTCATTGGATGAACACTTAGGTCATTTTCGTCCTCCTTATGCTAATTCTTATCCAATTAGGGTTTTTAACCAATCTTGTGCATCGAGTAGGTGTTTTGTGTCATTGGATGAACATTTAGGTCATTTTCGTCCTCCCTACACTTAATCTTGTTCAATTAGGGTTTCTAACCAATCTTGTGCATCCGATAGGTGTTTTTGTGTCATTGGATGAACATTTAGGTCATTTTCGTCCTCCCTACACTTAATCTTGTCCAATTAGGGTTTGTAACCAATCTTGTTCATTCAATAGGTGTGTTGTGTCATTGGATGAATATTTATGTCATTTTCGCTCTCCCTAAACTTAATCTTATCCAATTACGGTTTTTAACCAATCTTGTGCATCCAATAGGTGTTTTGTGTCATAGGATGAACATTTAGGTCATTTTCGTCCTCCCTACACTTAATCTTGTTCAATTAGGGTTTCTAACCAATCTTGTGTATCCGATAGGTGTTTTTGTGTCATTGGATGAACATTTAGGTCATTTTCGTCCTCCCAACATTTAATCTTGTCCAATTAGGGTTTTCAACCAATCTTGTTCATTCAATAGGTGTGTTGTGTCATTTGATGAATATTTAGGTCATTTTCGTCCTCCCTAAACTTAATCTTGTCCAATTAGGGTTTTTAACCAATCTTGTGCATCCGATAGGTGTTTTGTGTCATTGGATGAACATTTAGGTCATTTTCGTCCTCCCTAAACTTAATCTTGTCCAATTAGGGTTTTTAAGCAATCTTGTGCATCCAACAGGTGTGTCTTGTGTCATTGGATGAACATTTAGGTCATTTTCGTCCTCCCTAATCTTAATCTTGTTCAATTAGGGTTTCTGACCAATCTTGTGCATCCGACAGGTGTTTTTGTGTCATTGGATGAACAATTAGGTCATTTTCGTCCTCCCTAGGCTAATTCTTGTCCAATTAGGGTTTTTAACCAATCTTGTGCATCCAATAGGTGTTTTGTGTCATTGGATGAACACTTAGGTCATTTTCGTCCTCCCTACACTTTATCTTGTCCTATTAGGGTTTCTAACCAATCTTGTGCATCCAATTGGTGTTTTTGTTGTGTTTTTGGATCAACAATTAGGTCATTTTCGTCCTCCCTAAACTTAATCTTGTCCAATTAGGGTTTTTAAGCAATCTTGTGCATCCAATAGGTGTTTTGTGTCATTGGATGAACACTTAGGTCATTTTCGTCCTCCCTACACTTTATCTTGTCCAATTAGGGTTTCTAACCAATCTTGTGCATCCAATTGGTGTTTTTGTGTCATTGGATGAACAATTAGGTCATTTTCGTCCTCCCGATGATAATTCTTGTCCAATTAGGGTTTTTAACCAATCTTGTGCATCCAATAGGTGTTTTGTGTCATTGGATGAACATTTAGGTCATTTTCGTCCTCCTTAGGCTAATTCTTATCCAATTAGGGTTTTTAACCAATCTTGTGCATCCAATAGGTGTTTTTTGTTATTGGATGAACATTTAGGTCATTTTCGTCCTCCCTACACTTAATCTTGTTCAATTAGGGTTTCTAACCAATCTTGTGCATCCGATAGGTGTTTTTGTGTCATTGGATGAACAATTAGGTCATTTTCGTCCTCCCTAGGCTAATTCTTGTCCAATTAGGGTTTTTAACCAATCTTGTGCATCCAATAGGTGTGTTGTGTCATTGGATGAATATTTAGGTCATTTTCGTCCTCCCTAAACTTAATCTTGTCCAATTAGGGTTTTTAACCAATCTTGTGCATCCGATAGGTGTTTTGTGTCATTGGATGAACATTTAGGTCATTTTCGTCCTCCCTAAACTTAATCTTGTCCAATTAGGGTTTTTAAGCAATCTTGTGCATCCAATAGGTGTGTTTTGTGTCATTGGATGAACATTTAGGTCATTTTTGTCCTCCCTACACTTAATCTTGTTCAATTAGGGTTTCTGACCAATCTTGTGCATCCGACAGGTGTTTTTGTGTCATTGGATGAACAATTAGGTCATTTTCGTCCTCCCTAGGCTAATTCTTGTCCAATTAGGGTTTTTAACCAATTTTGTGCATCCAATAGGTGTTTTGTGTCATTGGATGAACGCTTAAGTCATTTTCGTCCTCCCTACACTTTATCTTGTCCAATTAGGGTTTCTAACCAATCTTGTGCATCCAATAGGTGTTTTGTGTCATTGGATGAACATTTAGGTCATTTTCGTCCTCCTTAGGCTAATTCTTATCCAATTAGGGTTTTTAACCAATCTTGTGCATCCAATAGGTGTTTTGTGTCATTGGATGAACATTTAGGTCATTTTCGTCCTCCCTGCACTTAATCTTGTTCAATTAGGGTTTCTACCCAATCTTGTGCATCCGATAGGTGTTTTTGTGTCATTGGATGAACATTTAGGTCATTTTCGTCCTCCCTACACTTATTCTTGTCCAATTAGGGTTTTTAACCAATCTTGTGCATCCAATAGGTGTTTTGTGTCATTGGATGAACATTTAGGTCATTTTCATCCTCTTTAGGCTAATACTTATCCAATTAGGGTTTCTAACCAATCTTGTGCATCCAATAGGTGTTTTGTGTCATTGGATGAACATTTAGGTCATTCTCGTCCTCCTTAGGCTAATTCTTATCCAATTAGGGTTTTTAACCAATCTTGTGCATCCAATAGGTGTTTTGTGTCATTGGATGAACATTTAGGTCATTTTCGTCCTCCCTAAACTTAATCTTGTCCAATTAGGGTTTTTAACCAATCTTGTGCATCCAATAGGTGTTTTATGTCATTGGATGAACATTTAGGTCATTTTCGTCCTCCCTAAACTTAATCTTGTCCAATTAGGGTTTTTAAGCAATCTTGTCCATCCAATAGGTGTTTTGTGTCATTGGATGAACATTTAGGTCATTTTCGTCCTCCCTACACTTAATCTTGTTCAATTAGGGTTTCTGACCAATCTTGTGCATCCGAAAGGTGTTTTTGTGTCATTGGATGAACAATTAGGTCATTTTCGTCCTCTCTATGATAATTCTTGTCCAATTAGGGTTTTTAACCAATCTTGTGCATCCAATAGGTGTTTTGTGTCATTGGATGAACATTTAGGTCATTTTCGTCCTCCCTGCACTTAATCTTGTTCAATTAGGGTTTATGACCAATCTTGTGCATCCGACAGGTGTTTTTGTGTCATTGGATGAACAATTAGGTCATTTTCGTCCTCCCTAGGCTAATTCTTGTCCAATTAGGGTTTTTAACCAATCTTGTGCATCCAATAGGTGTTTTGTGTCATTGGATGAACTTAGGTCATTTTCGTCCTCCCTACACTTTATCTTGTCCAATTAGGGTTTCTGAACAATCTTGTGCATCCAATTGGTGTTTTTGTGTCATTGGATGAACAATTTGGTTATTTTCATCCTCTCTATGATAATTCTTGTCCAATTAGGGTTTTTAACCAATCTTGTGCATCCAATAGGTGTTTTGTGTCATTGGATGAACATTTAGGTCATTTTCGTCCTCCTTAGGCTAATTCTTATCCAATTAGGGTTTTTAACCAATCTTGTGCATCCAATAGGTGTTTTGTGTCATTGGATGAACATTTAGGTCATTTTCGTCCTCCTTAGGCTAATTCTTATCCAATTAGGGTTTTTAACCAATCTTGTGCATCCAATAGGTGTTTTGTGTCATTGGATGAACATTTAGGTCATTTTCGTCCTCCCTAAACTTATTCTTGTCCAATTAGGGTTTTTAACCAATCTTGTGCATCCAATAGGTGTTTTGTGTCATTGGATGAACATTTTAGGTCATTTTCGACCTCCCTACACTTTATCTTTTCCAATTAGGGATTCTAACCAATCTTGTGCATCCAATTGGTGTTTTTGTGTCATTGGATGAACAATTAGGTCATTTTCGTCCTCCCTATGATAATTCTTGTCCAATTAGGGTTTTTAACCAATCTTGTGCATCCAATAGGTGTTTTATGTCATTGGATGAACATTTAGGTCATTTTCGTCCTCCTTATGCTAATTCTTATCCAATTAGGGTTTCTAACCAATCTTGTGCATCCAATAGGTGTTTTGTGTCATTGGATGAACATTTAGGTCATTTTCGTCCTCCCTAAACTTAATCTTGTCCAATTAGGGTTTTTAACCAATCTTGTGCATCCAATAGGTGTTTTGTGTCATTGGATGAACATTTTAGGTCATTTTCGACCTCCCTACACTTTATCTTTTCCAATTAGGGATTCTAACCAATCTTGTGCATCCAATTGGTGTTTTTGTGTCATTGGATGAACAATTAGGTCATTTTCGTCCTCCCTATGATAATTCTTGTCCAATTAGGGTTTTTAACCAATCTGGTGCATCCAATAGGTGTTTTGTGTCATTGGATGAACATTTAGGTCATTTTCGTCCTCCTTAGGCTAATTCTTATCCAATTAGGGTTTTTAACCAATCTTGTGCATCCAATTGGTGTTTTTGTGTCATTGGATGAACAATTAGGTCATTTTCGTCCTCCCTATGATAATTCTTGTCCAATTAGGGTTTTTAACCAATATTGTGCATCCAATAGGTGTTTTGTGTCATTGGATGAACATTTAGGTCATTTTCGTCCTCCCTACACTTAATCTTGTTCAATTAGGGTTTCTAACCAATCTTGTGTATCCGATAGGTGTTTTTGTGTCATTGGATGAACATTTAGGTCATTTTCGTCTTCCCAACATTTAATCTTGTCCAATTAGGGTTTTCAACCAATCTTGTTCATTCAATAGGTGTGTTGTGTCATTGGATGAATATTTAGGTCATTTTCGTCCTTCCTAAACTTAATCTTGTCCAATTAGGGTTTTTAACCAATCTTGTGCATCCAATAGGTGTTTTGTATCATTGGATGAACATTTAGGTCATTTTCGTCCTCCCTAAACTTAATCTTGTCCAACTAGGGTTTTTAAGCAATCTTGTGCATCCAATAGGTGTTTTGTGTCATTGGATGAACAATTAGGTCATTTTCGTCCTCCCTACACTTTATCTTGTCCAATTAGGGTTTCTGACCAATCATGTGCATCCAATTGGTGTTTTTGTGTCATTGGATAAACAATTAGGTCATTTTCGTCCTCTCTATGATAATTCTTGTCCAATTAGGGTTTTTAACCAATCTGGTGCATCCAACAGGTGTTTTTGTGTCATTGGATGAACATTTAGGTCATTTTCGTCCTCCCTACACTTAATCTTGTCCAATTAGGTTTTTTAACCAATCTTGTGCATCCAATAGGTGTTTTGTGTCATTGTATGAACATTTAGGTCTTTTTCTTCCTCCCTACACTTAATCTTGTTCAATTAGGGTTTCTACCCAATCTTGTGCATCCGATAGGTGTTTTTGTGTCATTGGATGAACAATAAGGTCATTTTCTTCCTCCCTAGGCTAATTCTTGTCCAATTAGGGTTTTTAACCAATCTTGTGCATCCAATAGGTGTTTTGTGTCATTGGATGAACATTTAGGTCATTTTCGTCCTCCCTACACTTAATCTTGTTCAATTAGGGTTTCTGACCAATCTTGTGCATCTGACAGGTGTTTTTGTGTCATTGGATGAACAATTAGGTCATTTTCGACCTCCCTAGGCTAATTCTTGTCCAATTAGGGTTTTTAACCAATCTTGTGCATCCAATAGGTGTTTTGTGTCATTGGATGAACACTTAGGTAATTTTCGTCCTCCCTACACTTTATCTTGTCCAATTAGGGTTTCTGACCAATCTTGTGCATCCAATTGGTGTTTTTGTGTCATTGGATGAACAATTAGGTCATTTTCGTCCTCCCTATGATAATTCTTGTCCAATTAGGGTTTTTAACCAATCTTGTGCATCCAATAGGTGTTTTGTGTCATTGGATGAACATTTAGGTCATTTTCGTCCTCCTTAAGCTAATTCTTATCAAATTAGGGTTTTTAACCAATCTTGTGCATCCAATAGGTGTTTTTACTTGTCCAATTAGGGTTTTTACTTGTCCAATTAGGGTTTTTAACCAATCTTGTGCATCCAATAGGTGTTTTGTGTCATTGGATGAACATTTAGGTCATTTTCGTCCTCCTTAAGCTAATTCTTATCAAATTAGGGTTTTTAACCAATCTTGTGCATCCAATAGGTGTTTTGTGTCATTCGATGAACATTTAGGTCATTTTCGTCCTCCCTACACTTAATCTTGTTCAATTAGGGTTTCTGACCAATCTTGTGCATCCGACAGGTGTTTTTGTGTCATTTGATGAACAATTAGGTCATTTTCGTCCTCCCTAGGCTAATTCATGTCCAATTAGGGTTTTTAACCAATCTTGTGCATCCAATAGGTGTTTTGTGTCATTGGATGAACGCTTAGGTCAT
>JBBPBS010000167.1:13981-28305 GCA_037974835.1 Cicer judaicum
GGTTAAAAACCCTAATTGGACAAGAATAAGCCTAGGGAGCACGAAAAGGACCTAATTGTTCATCCAATGACACAAACACACCTATTAGATGCACAAGATTGGTTAGAAACCCTAATTGGACAAGAATTAGCCTAGGGAGGACGAAAATGACCTAATTGTTCATCCAATGACACAAAAACACCTATTGGTTGCACAAGATTGGTTAGAAACCCTAATTGGACAAGATTAAGTGTAGGGAGGACGAAAATGATCTAAATATTCATCCAATGACACAAAAACACCTATTGGATGCACAAGATTGGTTAAAAACCCTAATTGGACAAGATTAAGTGTAGGGAGGACGAAAATGATCTAAATATTCATCCAATGACACAAAAACACCTATTGGATGCACAAGATTGGTTAAAAACCCTAATTGGACAAGATTAAGTGTAGGGAGGACGAGAATGACCTAAATGTTCATCCAATGACACAAAACACCTATTGGATGCACAAGATTGGTTAGAAACCCTAATTGGACAAAATTAAGTGTAGGGAGGACGAAAATGATCTAAATATTCATCCAATGACACAAAAACACCTATTGGATGCACAAGATTGGTTAAAAACCCTAATTGGACAAGATTAACTTTAGGAAGGACGAAAATGACCTAATTGTTCATCCAATGACACCAAATACCTATTGGATGCACAAGATTTGTTAGAAACCCTAATTGGACAAGCATAAGCCTAGGGAGGACGAAAATGACCTAATTGTTCATCCAATGGCACAAAAACACCCATTGGATGCACAAGATTGATTAGAAACCCTAATTGGACAAGATTAAGTGTAGGAAGGACGAAAATGACCTAAATGTTCATCCAATGACACAAAAACACCTGTTGGATGCAAATGATTGGTTAAAAACCCTAATTGGACAAGAATTAACCTAGGGAGGACGAAAATGACCTAATTGTTCATCCAATGACACAACACACCTATTGGTTGCACAAGATTGGTTAGAAACCCTAATTGGACAAGATTAAGTATAGGGAGGACGAAAATTACCTAAATATTCTTCCAATGACACAAAAAGACCTATTGGATGCACAAGATTGGTTAAAAACCCAAATTGGACAAGATTATGTGTAGGAAGGACGAAAATGACCTAAATGTTCATCCAATGACACAAAACACCTATTGGATGCACAAGATTGGTTAAAAACCCTAATTGGACAAGAATAAGCCTAGGGAAGACGAAAATGACCTAATTATTCATCCAATGACACTAACACACCTATTGGATGCACAAGATTGGTTAGAAACCCTAATTGGACAAGATTAGGTATAGGGAGGACGAAAATGACCAAAATGTTCATCCAATGATGCAAAACACCTATTGGATGCACAAGATTGGTTAAAAACCCTAATTGGACAAAAATTAGCCTAGGGAGGACGAAAATGACCTAAATGTTCATCCTATGACACAAAAACACCTGTTGGATACACAGGATTGGTTAAAAACCCTAATTGGACAAGAATTAGCATAGGGAGGACGAAAATGACCCAATTGTTTATCCAATGACACAAAAACACCTATTGGTTGCACAAGATTGGTTAGAAACCCTAATTGGACAAGATTAAGTATAAGGAGGACGAAAATGACCTAAATATTCATCCAATGACACAAAAACACCTATTGGATGCACAAGATTGGTTAAAAACCCTAATTGGACAAATTTAAGTGTAGGGAGGACGAAAATGACCTAATTGTTCATCCAATGACACAAAAACACCTATTGGTTGCACAACATTGGTTAGAAACCCTAATTGGACAAGATTAAGTGTAGGGAGGACGAAAATGACCTAAATATTCATCCAATGACACAAAAACAACTATAGGATGCACAAGATTGGTTAAATACCCTAATTGGACAAGATTAAGTATAGGGAGGACGAAAATGACCTAAATATTCATCCAATGACACAAAAACACCTATTGGATGCACAAGATTGGTTAAAAACCCTAATTGGACAAGATTAAGTGTAGGGAGGACGAAAATGACCTAAATGTTCATCCAATGACACAAAAACACCTGTTGGATGCACAGGATTGGTTAAAAATCCTAATTGGACAAGAATTAGCCTAGGGAGGACGAAAATGACCTAATTGTTCATCCAATGACACAAAAACACCTATTGGTTGCACAAGATTAGTTTGAAACCCTAATTGGACGAGATTAAGTATAGGGAGGACGAAAATGACCTAAATATTCATCCAATGACACAAAAACACCTATTGGATGCACAAGATTGGTTAAAAACCCTAATTGGACAAGATTAAGTGTAGGGAGGACGAAAATGACCTAAATGTTCATCCAATGACACAAAAACACCTGTTGGATGCACAGGATTGGTTAAAAATCCTAATTGGACAAGATTAAGTGTAGGGAGGACGAAAATGACCTAAATGTTCATCCAATGACACAAAAACACCTGTTGGATGCACAGGATTGGTTAAAAATCCTAATTGGACAAGAATTAGCCAAGGGAGGACGAAAATGACCTAATTGTTCATCCAATGACACAAAAACACCTATTGGTTGCACAAGATTGATTAGAAACCCTAATTGGACAAGATTAAGTATAGGGTGGACGAAAATGACCTAAATATTCATCCAATGACACAAAAACACCTATTGGATGCACAAGATTGGTTAAAAACCCTAATTGGACAAGATTAAGTGTAGGGAGGACGAAAATGACCTAAATGTTCATCCAATGACACAAAAACACCTGTTGGATGCACAGGATTGGTTAAAAATCCTAATTGGACAAGATTAAGTGTAGGGAGGACGAAAATGACCTAAATGTTCATCCAATGACACAAAAACACCTGTTGGATGCACAGGATTGGTTAAAAATCCTAATTGGACAAGAATTAGCCTAGGGAGGACGAAAATGACCTAATTGTTCATCCAATGACACAAAAACACCTATTGGTTGCACAAGATTGGTTTGAAACCCTAATTGGACGAGATTAAGTATAGGGACGACGAAAATGACCTAAATATTCATCCAATGACACAAAAACACCTATTGGATGCACAAGATTGGTAAAAAACCCTAATTGGACGAGATTAAGTGTAGGGAGGACGAAAATGACCTAAATGTTCATCCAATGACACAAAAACACCTGTTGGATGCACAGGATTGGTTAAAAATCCTAATTGGACAAGAATTAGCCTAGGGAGGACGAAAATGACCTAATTGTTCATCCAATGACACAAAAACACCTATTGGTTGCACAAGATTGGTTAGAAACCCTAATTGGACAAGATTAAGTATAGGGAGGACGAAAATGACCTAAATATTCATCCAATGACACAAAAACACCTATTGGATGCACAAGATTGGTTAAAAACCCTAATTGGACAAGATTAAATGTAGGGAGGACGAAAATGACCTAAATGTTCATCCAATGACACAAAAACACCCATTGGAAGCACAAGGTTGGTTAAAAACCCTAATTGGACAAGATTAAGTGTAGGGAGGATGAAAATGACCTAAATGTTCATCCAATGACACAAAAACACCTGTTGGATGCACAGGATTGGTTAAAAATCCTAATTGGACAAGAATTAGCCTAGGGAGGACGAAAATGACCTAATTGTTCATCCAATGACACAAAAACACCTATTGGTTGCACAACATTGGTTAGAAACCCTAATTGGACAAGATTAAGTATAGGGAGGACGAAAATGACCTAAATATTCATCCAATGACACAAAAAAACCTATTGGATGCACAAGATTGGTTAAAAACCCTAATTTGACAAGATTAAGTGTAGGGAGGACGAAAATGACCTAAATGTTCATCCAATGACACAAAAACACTTGTTGGATGCACAGGATTGGTTAAAAACCCTAATTGGACAAGAATTAGCTTAGGGAGGACGAAAATGACCTAATTGTTTATCCAATGACACAAAAACACCTATTGGTTGCACAAGATTGGTTAGAAACCCTAATTGGACAAGATTAAGTGTAGGGAGGACGAAAATGACCTAAATATTCATCCAATGACACAAAAACAACTATTGGATGCACAAGATTGGTTAAAAACCCTAATTGGACAAGATTAAGTTTAGGAAGGACGAAAATGACCTAAGTGTTCATCCAATGACACCAATCACCTATTGGATGTACAAGATTGGTTAGAAACCCAAATTGGATAGGCATAAGCTTAGGGAGGACGAAAATGACGTAATTGTTCATCCAATGGCACAAAAACACTCATTGGATGCACAAGATTGGCTAAAAACCGTAATTGGACAAGAATTAGCCTAGGGAGGACGAAAATGACCTAATTGTTCATCCAATGACACAAAAACACCTATTGGTTGCACAAGATTGGTTAGAAACCCTAATTGGACAAGATTAAGTGTAGGGAGGACGAAAATGACCTAAATATTCATCCAATGACACAAAAACAACTATTGGATGCACAAGATTGGTTAAATACCCTAATTGGACAAGATTAAGTATAGGGAGGACGAAAATGACCTAAATATTCATCCAATGACACAAAAACACCTATTGGATGCACAAGATTGGTTAAAAACCCTAATTGGACAAGATTAAGTGTAGGGAGGACGAAAATGACCTAAATGTTCATCCAATGACACAAAAACACTTGTTGGATACACAGGAGTGGTTAAAAACCCTAATTGGACATGAATTAACTTAGGGAGGACGAAAATGACCTAATTGTTTATCCAATGACACAAAAACACCTATTGGTTGCACAAGATTGGTTAGAAACCCTAATTGGACAAGATTAAGTATAGGGAGGACGAAAATGACCTAAATATTCATCCAATGACACAAAAACACCTATTGGATGCACAAGATTGGTTAAAAACCCTAATTGGACAAGATTAAGTGTAGGGAGGACGAAAATGACCTAAATGTTCATCCAATGACACAAAAATACTTGTTGGATGCAGAGGATTGGTTAAAAACCCTAATTAGACAAGAATTAGCTTAGGGAGGACGAAAATGACCTAATTGTTTATCCAATGACACAAAAACACCTATTGGTTGCACAACATTGGTTAGAAACCCTAATTGGACAAGATTAAGTGTAGGGAGGACGAAAATGACCTAAATATTCATCCAATGACACAAAAACACCTATTGGATGCACAAGATTGGTTAAAAACCCTAATTGGACAAGATTAAATGTAGGGAGGACGAAAATGACCTAAATGTTCATCCAATGACACAAAAACACCCATTGGAAGCACAAGGTTGGTTAAAAACCCTAATTGGACAAGATTAAGTGTAGGGAGGACGAAAATGACCTAAATGTTCATCCAATGACACAAAAACACCTGTTGGATGCACAGGATTGGTTAAAAATCCTAATTGGACAAGAATAAGCCTAGGGAGGACGAAAATGACCTAATTGTTCATCCAATGACACAAAAACACCTATTGGTTGCACAAGATTGGTTAGAAACCCTAATTGGACAAGATTAAGTATAGGGAGGACGAAAATGACCTAAATATTCATCCAATGACACAAAAACACCTATTGGATGCACAAGATTGGTTAAAAACCCTAATTGGACAAGATTAAGCGTAGGGAGGACGAAAATGACCTAAATGTTCATCCAATGACACAAAAACACCTGTTGGATGCACAGGATTGGTTAAAAACCCTAATTGGACAAGAATTAGCCTAGGGAGGACGAAAATGACCTAATTGTTCATCCAATGACACAAAAACACCTATTGGTTGCACAAGATTGGTTAGAAACCCTAATTGGACAAGATTAAGTATAGGGAGGACGAAAATGACCTAAATATTCATCCAATGACACAAAAACACCTATTGGATGCACAAGATTGGTTAAAAACCCTAATTGGACAAGATTAACTGTAGGGAGGACGAAAATGACCTAAATGTTCATCCAATGACACAAAAACACCTGTTGGATGCACAGGATTGGTTAAAAATCCTAATTGGACAAGAATTAGCCTAGGGAGGACGAAAATGACCTAATTGTTCATCCAACGACACAAAAACACCTATTGGTTGCACAAGATTGGTTAGAAACCCTAATTGGACAAGATTAAGTATAGGGAGGACGAAAATGACCTAAATATTCATCCAATGACACAAAAACACCTATTGGATGCACAAGATTGGTTAAAAACCCTAATTGGACAAGATTAAGTATAGGGAGGACGAAAATGACCTAAATATTCATCCAATGACACAAAAACACCTATTGGATGCACAAGATTGGTTAAAAACCCTAATTGGACAAGATTAAGTGTAGGGAGGACGAAAATGACCTAAATGTTCATCCAATGACACAAAAATACTTGTTGGATGCACAGGATTGGTTAAAAACCCTACTTGGACAAGAATTAGCTTTGGGAGGACGAAAATGACCTAATTGTTTATCCAATGACACAAAAACACCTATTGGTTGCACAACATTGGTTAGAAACCCTAATTGGACAAGATTAAGTGTAGGGAGGACGAAAATGACCTAAATATTCATCCAATGACACAAAAACAACTATTGGATGCACAAGATTGGTTAAAAACCCTAATTGGACAAGATTAAGTATAGGGAGGACGAAAATGACCTAAATATTCATCCAATGACACAAAAACACCTATTGGATGCACAAGATTGGTTAAAAACCCTAATTGGACAAGATTAAGTGTAGGGAGGACGAAAATGACCTAAATGTTCATCCAATGAAACAAAAATACTTGTTGGATGCACAGGATTGGTTAAAAACCCTAATTGGACAAGAATTAGCTTTGGGAGGACGAAAATGACCTAATTGTTTATCCAATGACACAAAAACACCTATTGGTTGCACAAGATTGGTTAGAAACCCTAATTGGACAAGATTAAGTGTAGGGAGGACGAAAATGACCTAAATATTCATCCAATGACACAAAAACACCTATTGGATGCACAAGATTGGTTAAAAACCCTAATTGGACAAGATTAACTTTAGGAAGGACGAAAATGACCTAAATGTTCATCCAATGACACCAAATACCTATTGGATGCACAAGATTGGTTAGAAACCCTAATTGGACAAGCATAAGCCTAGGGAGGATGAAAATGACCTAATTGTTCATCCAATGGCACAAAAACACCCATTGGATGCACAAGATTGGCTAAAAACCCTAATTGGACAAGAATTAGCCTAGGGTGGACGAAAATGACCTAATTGTTCATCCAATGACACAAAAACACCTATTGGATGCACAAGATTGGTTAGAAACCCTAATTGGACAAGATTAAGTGTAGGGAGGACGAAAATGACCTAAATAGTAATCCAATGACACAAAAACAACTATTGGATGCACAAGATTGGTTAAAAACCCTAATTGGACAAGATTAAGTTGAGGAAGGACGAAAATGACCTAAATGTTCATCCAATGACACCAAACACCTATTGGATGTACAAGATTGGTTAGAAACCCTAATTCGACAAGCATAAGCCTAGGGAGGACGCAAATGACCTAATTGTTCATCCAATGGCACAAAAACACCCATTGGATGCACAAGATTGGCTAAAAACCCTAATTGGACAAGAATTAGCCTAGGGTGGACGAAAATGACCTAATTGTTCATCCAATGACACAAAAACACCTATTGGATGCACAAGATTGGTTAAAAACCCTAATTGGACAAGATTAAGTGTAGGAAGGACTAAAAGGACCTAAATGTTCATCCACTGACACAAAAACACTTGTTGGATGCACAGGATTGGTTAAAAACCCTAATTGGACAAGAATTAGCATAGGGAGGACGAAAATGACCTAATTGTTGATCCAATGACACAAAAACACGTATTGGTTGCACAAGATTGGTTAAAAACACTAATTGGACAAGATTAAGTGTAGGGAGGACGAAAATTACCTAAATATTAATCCAATGACACAAAAACAACTATTGGATGCACAAGATTGGTTAAAAACCCTAATTGGACAAGATTAAGTTTAGGAAGGACGAAAATGACCTAAATGTTCATCCAATGACACCAAACACCTATTGGATGTACAAGATTGGTTATAAACCCTAATTGGACAAGCATAAGCCTAGGGAGGACGAAAATGACCTAATTGTTCATCCAATGGCACAAAAACACCCATTGGATGCATAAGATTGGCTAAAAACCCTAATTGGACAAGAATTAGCCTAGGGTGGACGAAAATGACCTAATTGTTCATCCAATGACACAAAAACACCTATTGGATGCACAAGATTGGTTAGAAACCCTAATTGGACAAGATTAAGTGTAGGGAGGACTAAAAGGACCTAAATGTTCATCCAATGACACAAAAACACTTGTTGGATGGACAGGATTGGTTAAAAACCCTAATTGGACAAGAATTAGCATAGGGAGGACGAAAATGACCTAATTGTTGATCCAATGACACAAAAACACCTATTGGTTGCACAAGATTGGTTAGAAACCCTAATTGGACAAGATTAAGTGTAGGGAGGACGAAAATGACCTAAATAGTAATCCAATGACACAAAAACAACTATTGGATGCACAAGATTGGTTAAAAACCCTAATTGGACAAGATTAAGTTTAGGAAGGACGAAAATGACCTAAATGTTCATCCAATGACACCAAACACCTATTGGATGTACAAGATTGGTTAGAAACCCTAATTGGACAAGATTAAGTGTAGGGAGGACTAAAAGGACCTAAATGTTCATCCAATGACACAAAAACACTTGTTGGATGGACAGGATTGGTTAAAAACCCTAATTGGACAAGAATTAGCATAGGGAGGACGAAAATGACCTAATTGTTGATCCAATGACACAAAAACACCTATTGGTTGCACAAGATTGGTTAGAAACCCTAATTGGACAAGATTAAGTGTAGGGAGGACGAAAATGACCTAAATAGTAATCCAATGACACAAAAACAACTATTGGATGCACAAGATTGGTTAAAAACCCTAATTGGACAAGATTAAGTTGAGGAAGGACGAAAATGACCTAAATGTTCATCCAATGACACCAAACACCTATTGGATGTACAAGATTGGTTAGAAACCCTAATTCGACAAGCATAAGCCTAGGGAGGACGCAAATGACCTAATTGTTCATCCAATGGCACAAAAACACCCATTGGATGCACAAGATTGGCTAAAAACCCTAATTGGACAAGAATTAGCCTAGGGTGGACGAAAATGACCTAATTGTTCATCCAATGACACAAAAACACCTATTGGATGCACAAGATTGGTTACAAACCCTAATTGGACAAGATTAAGTGTAGGAAGGACTAAAAGGACCTAAATGTTCATCCACTGACACAAAAACACTTGTTGGATGCACAGGATTGGTTAAAAACCCTAATTGGACAAGAATTAGCATAGGGAGGACGAAAATGACCTAATTGTTGATCCAATGACACAAAAACACGTATTGGTTGCACAAGATTGGTTAAAAACACTAATTGGACAAGATTAAGTGTAGGGAGGACGAAAATTACCTAAATATTAATCCAATGACACAAAAACACCTATTGGATGCACAAGATTGGTTAAAAACCCTAATTGGACAAGATTAAGTTTAGGAAGGACGAAAATGACCTAAATGTTCATCCAATGACACCAAACACCTATTGGATGTACAAGATTGGTTATAAACCCTAATTGGACAAGCATAAGCCTAGGGAGGACGAAAATGACCTAATTGTTCATCCAATGGCACAAAAACACTCATTGGATGCACAAGATTGGCTAAAAACCCTAATTGGACAAGAATTAGCCTAGGTTGGACGAAAATGACCTAATTGTTCATCCAATGACACAAAAACACCTATTGGATGCACAAGATTGGTTAGAAACCCTAATTGGACAAGATTAAGTGTAGGGAGGACGAAAATGACCTAAATATTCATCCAATGACACAAAAACACCTATTGGATGCACAAGATTGGTTAAAAACCCTAATTGGACAAGAATTAGCATAGGGAGGACGAAAATGACCTAATTGTTGATCCAATGACACAAAAACACCTATTGGTTGCACAAGATTAGTTAAAAACCCTAATTGGACAAGATTAAGTGTAGGGAGGACGAAAATGACCTAAATATTAATCCAATGACACAAAAACAACTATTGGATGCACAAGATTGGTTAAAAACCCTAATTGGACAAGATTAAGTTTAGGAAGGACGAAAATGACCTAAATGTTCATCCAATGACACCAAACACCTATTGGATGTACAAGATTGGTTAGAAACCCTAATTCGACAAGCATAAGCCTAGGGAGGACGCAAATGACCTAATTGTTCATCCAATGGCACAAAAACACCCATTGGATGCACAAGATTGGCTAAAAACCCTAATTGGACAAGAATTAGCCTAGGGTGGACGAAAATGACCTAATTGTTCATCCAATGACACAAAAACACCTATTGGATGCACAAGATTGGTTACAAACCCTAATTGGACAAGATTAAGTGTAGGAAGGACTAAAAGGACCTAAATGTTCATCCACTGACACAAAAACACTTGTTGGATGCACAGGATTGGTTAAAAACCCTAATTGGACAAGAATTAGCATAGGGAGGACGAAAATGACCTAATTGTTGATCCAATGACACAAAAACACCTATTGGTTGCACAAGATTGGTTAAAAACCCTAATTGGACAAGATTAAGTGTAGGGAGGACGAAAATGACCTAAATATTAATCCAATGACACAAAAACAACTATTGGATGCACAAGATTGGTTAAAAACCCTAATTGGACAAGGTTAAGTTTAGGAAGGACGAAAATGACCTAAATGTTCATCCAATGACACCAAATACCTATTGGATGCAGAAGATTGGTTAGAAACCCTAATTGGACAAGCATAAGCCTAGGGAGGACGAAAATGACCTAATTGTTCATCCAATGGCAGAAAAACACCCATTGGATGCACAAGATTGGCTAAAAACCCTAATTGGATAAGAATTAGCCTAGGGTGGACGAAAATGACCTAATTGTTCATCCAATGACACAAAAACACCTATTGGATGCACAAGATTGGTTAGAAACCCTAATTGGACAAGATTAAGTGTAGGGAGGACGAAAATGACCTAAATATTAATCCAATGACACAAAAACAACTATTGGATGCACAATATTGGTTAAAAACCCTAATTGGACAAGATTAAGTTTAGGAAGGACGAAAATGACCTAAATGTTCATCCAATGATACCAAATACCTATTGGATGCAGAAGATTGGTTAGAAACCCTAATTTGACAAGCATAAGCCTAGGGAGGACGAAAATGACCTAATTGTTCATCCAATGGCAGAAAAACACCCATTGGATGCACAAGATTGGCTAAAAACCCTAATTGGACAAGAATTAGCCTAGGGTGGACGAAAATGACCTAATTGTTCATCCAATGACACAAAAACACCTATTGGATGCACAAGATTGGTTAGAAACCCTAATTGGACAAGATTAAGTGTAGGGAGGACGAAAAGGACCTAAATGTTCATCCAATGACACAAAAACACGTGTTGGATGCACAGGATTGGTTAAAAACCTTAATTGGTCAAGAATTAGCCTAGGGAGGACGAAAATGACCTAATTGTTCATCCAATGACACAAAAACACCTATTAGTTGAACAAGATTGGTTAGAAACCATAATTGGACAAGATTAAGTATAGGGAGGACGAAAATGACCTAAATATTCATCCAATGACACAAAAAGACCTATTGGATGCACAAGATTGGTTAAAAACCCTAATTGGACAAGATTATGTGTAGGAAGGATGAAAATGACCTAAATGTTCATCCAATGACACAAAACACCTACTGGATGCACAAGATTGGTTAAAAACCCTAATTGGACAAGATTAGGTATTGGGAGGACGAAAATGACCAAAATGTTCATCCAATGACGCAAAACACCTATTGGATGCACAAGATTGGTTAAAAACCCTAATTGGTTAAAAATTAGCCTAGGGAGGACGAAAATGACCTAAATGTTCATCCAATGACACAAAAACACCTGTTGGATGCACAGGATTGGTTAAAATCCCTAATTGGACAAGAATTAGCATAGGGAGGACGAAAATGACCTAATTATTAATCCAATGACACAAAAACACCTATTGGTTGCACACGATTGGTTAGAAACCCTAATTGGACAAGATTAAGTATAGGGAGGACGAAAATGATCTAAATATTCATCCAATGACACAAAAACACCTATTGGATGCACAAGATTGGTTAAAAACCCTAATTGGACAAGATTAAGTGTAGGGAGGACGAAAATGACCTAAATGTTCATCCAATGACACAAAACACCTATTGGATGCACAAGATTGGTTAGAAACCCTAATTGGACAAAATTAAGTGTAGGGAGGACGAAAATGATCTAAATATTCATCCAATGACACAAAAACACCTATTGGATGCACAAGATTGGTTAAAAACCCTAATTGGACAAGATTAACTTTAGGAAGGACGAAAATGACCTAATTGTTCATCCAATGACACCAAATACCTATTGGATGCACAAGATTTGTTAGAAACCCTAATTGGACAAGCATAAGCCTAGGGAGGACGAAAATGACCTAATTGTTCATCCAATGGCACAAAAACACCCATTGGATGCACAAGATTGATTAGAAACCCTAATTGGACAAGATTAAGTGTAGGAAGGACGAAAATGACCTAAATGTTCATCCAATGACACAAAAACACCTGTTGGATGCAAAGGATTGGTTAAAAACCCTAATTGGACAAGAATTAACCTAGGGAGGACGAAAATGACCTAATTGTTCATCCAATGACACAACACACCTATTGGTTGCACAAGATTGGTTAGAAACCCTAATTGGACAAGATTAAGTATAGGGAGGACGAAAATTACCTAAATATTCATCCAATGACACAAAAAGACCTATTGGATGCTCAAGATTGGTTAAAAACCCAAATTGGACAAGATTATGTGTAGGAAGGACGAAAATGACCTAAATGTTCATCCAATGACACAAAACACCTATTGGATGCACAAGATTGGTTAAAAACCCTAATTGGACAAGAATAAGCCTAGGGAAGACGAAAATGACCTAATTATTCATCCAATGACACTAACACACCTATTGGATGCACAAGATTGGTTAGAAACCCTAATTGGACAAGATTAGGTATAGGGAGGACGAAAATGACCAAAATGTTCATCCAATGACGCAAAACACCTATTGGATGCACAAGATTGGTTAAAAACCCTAATTGGACAAAAATTAGCCTAGGGAGGACGAAAATGACCTAAATGTTCATCCTATGACACAAAAACACCTGTTGGATACACAGGATTGGTTAAAAACCCTAATTGGACAAGAATTAGCATAGGGAGGACGAAAATGACCCAATTGTTTATCCAATGACACAAAAACACCTATTGGTTGCACAAGATTGGTTAGAAACCCTAATTGGACAAGATTAAGTATAAGGAGGACGAAAATGACCTAAATATTCATCCAATGACACAAAAACACCTATTGGATGCACAAGATTGGTTAAAAACCCTAATTGGACAAATTTAAGTGTAGGGAGGACGAAAATGACCTAATTGTTCATCCAATGACACAAAAACACCTATTGGTTGCACAACATTGGTTAGAAACCCTAATTGGACAAGATTAAGTGTAGGGAGGACGAAAATGACCTAAATATTCATCCAATGACACAAAAACAACTATTGGATGCACAAGATTGGTTAAATACCCTAATTGGACAAGATTAAGTATAGGGAGGACGAAAATGACCTAAATATTCATCCAATGACACAAAAACACCTATTGGTTGCACAAGATTGGTTAGAAACCCTAATTGGACAAGATTAAGTGTAGGGGGGACGAAAATGATCTAAATGTTCATCCAATGACACAAAAACACCTATTGGATGTACAAGATTGGTTAGAAACCCTAATTGGACAAGATTAAGTGTAGGGGGGACGAAAATGATCTAAATGTTCATCCAATGACACAAAAACACCTATTGGATGTACAAGATTGGTTAAAAACCCTAATTGGACAAGATTAAGTGTAGGGAGGACGAAAATGACCTAAATATTCATCCAATGACACAAAACACCTATTGGATGCACAAGATTGGTTAGAAACCCTAATTGGACAAGATTAAGTATAGGGAGGACGAAAATGACCTAAATATTCATCCAATGACACAAAAACACCTATTGGATGCACAAGATTGGTTAAAAACCCTAATTGGACAAATTTAAGTTTAGGGAGGACGAAAA
>JBBPBS010000167.1:39271-68212 GCA_037974835.1 Cicer judaicum
GAAAATGACCTAAATATTCATCCAATGACACAAAAACACCTATTGGATGCACAAGATTGGTTAAAAACCCTAATTGGACAAATTTAAGTTTAGGGAGGACGAAAAAGACCTAATTGTTCATCCAATGGCACAAAAACACCCATTGGATGCACAAGATTGGCTAAAAACCCTAATTGGACAAGAATTAGCCTAGGGAGGACGAAAATGACCTAATTGTTCATCCAATGACACAAAAACACCTATTGGATGCACAAGATTGGTTAGAAACCCTAATTGGACAAGATTAAGTGTAGGGAGGACGAAAAGGACCTAAATGTTCATCCAATGACACAAAAACACGTGTTGGATGCACAGGATTGGTTAAAAACCTTAATTGGTCAAGAATTAGCCTAGGGAGGACGAAAATGACCTAATTGTTCATCCAATGACACAAAAACACCTATTAGTTGAACAAGATTGGTTAGAAACCATAATTGGACAAGATTAAGTATAGGGAGGACGAAAATGATCTAAATATTCATCCAATGACACAAACCCCTATTGGATGCACAAGATTGGTTAAAAACCCTAATTGGACAAGAATTAGCCTAGGGTGGACGAAAATGACCTAATTGTTCATCCAATGACACAAAAACACCTATTGGATGCACAAGATTGGTTAGAAACCCAAATTGGACAAGATTAAGTGTAAGGAGAACGAAAATGACCTAAATGTTCATCCAATGACACAAAACACCTATTGGATGCAGAAGATTGGTTAAAAACCCTAATTGGACAAGATTAAGTCTAAGGAGGATGAAAATGACCTAATTGTTCATCCAATGACACAAAAACACCTATTGGATGCACAAGATTGGTTAAAAACCCTAATTGGACAAGATTAAGTGTAGGGAGGACGAAAATGACCTAAATGTTCATCCAATGACACAAAAACACTTGTTGGATGCACAGGATTGGTTAAAAACCCTAATTGGACAAGAATTAGCTTAGGGAGGACGAAAATGACCTAATTGTTTATCCAATGACACAAAAACACCTATTGGATGCACAAGATTGGTTAGAAACCCTAATTGGACAAGATTAAGTGTAGGGAGGACGAAAATGACCTAAATATTCATCCAATGACACAAAAACAACTATTGGATGCACAAGATTGGTTAAAAACCCTAATTGGACAAGATTAAGTATAGGGAGGACGAAAATGACCTAAATATTCATCCAATGACACAAAAACACCTATTGGATGCACAAGATTGGTTAAAAACCCTAATTGGACAAGATTAAGTGTAGGGAGGACGAAAATGACCTAAATGTTCATCCAATGACACAAAAATACTTGTTGGATGCACAGGATTGGTTAAAAACCCTAATTGGACAAGAATTAGCTTTGGGACGACGAAAATGACCTAATTGTTTATCCAATGACACAAAAACACCTATTGGTTGCACAACATTGGTTAGAAACCCTAATTGGACAAGATTAAGTGTAGGGAGGACGAGAATGACCTAAATATTCATCCAATGACACAAAAACAAGTATTGGATGCACAAGATTGGTTAAAAACCCTAATTGGACAAGATTAAGTATAGGGAGGACGAAAATGACCTAAATATTCATCCAATGACACAAAAACACCTATTGGATGCACAAGATTGGTTAAAAACCCTAATTGGACAAGATTAAGTGTAGGGAGGACAAAAATGACCTAAATGTTCATCCAATGACACAAAAATACTTGTTGGATGCACAGGATTGGTTAAAAACCCTAATTGGACAAGAATTAGCTTAGGGAGGACGAAAATGACCTAATTGTTTATCCAATGACACAAAAACACCTATTGGATGCACAACATTGGTTAGAAACCCTAATTGGACAAGATTAAGTGTAGGGAGGACGAAAATGACCTAAATATTCATCCAATGACACAAAAACACCTATTGGATGCACAAGATTGGTTAAAAACCCTAATTGGACAAGATTAAATGTAGGGAGGACGAAAATGACCTAAATGTTCATCCAATGACACAAAAACACCCATTGGAAGCACAAGGTTGGTTAAAAACCCTAATTGGACAAGATTAAATGTAGGGAGGACGAAAATGACCTAAATGTTCATCCAATGACACAAAAACACCCATTGGAAGCACAAGGTTGGTTAAAAACCCTAATTGGACAAGATTAAGTGTAGGGAGGATGAAAATGACCTAAATGTTCATCCAATGACACAAAAACACCTGTTGGATGCACAGGATTGGTTAAAAATCCTAATTGGACAAGAATTAGCCTAGGGAGGACGAAAATGACCTAATTGTTCATCCAATGACACAAAAACACCTATTGGTTGCACAACATTGGTTAGAAACCCTAATTGGACAAGATTAAGTATAGGGAGGACGAAAATGACCTAAATATTCATCCAATGACACAAAAAAACCTATTGGATGCACAAGATTGGTTAAAAACCCTAATTTGACAAGATTAAGTGTAGGGAGGACGAAAATGACCTAAATGTTCATCCAATGACACAAAAACACTTGTTGGATGCACAGGATTGGTTAAAAACCCTAATTGGACAAGAATTAGCTTAGGGAGGACGAAAATGACCTAATTGTTTATCCAATGACACAAAAACACCTATTGGTTGCACAACATTGGTTAGAAACCCTAATTGGACAAGATTAAGTGTAGGGAGGACGAAAATGACCTAAATATTCATCCAATGACACAAAAACAACTATTGGATGCACAAGATTGGTTAAAAACCCTAATTGGACAAGATTAAGTATAGGGAGGACGAAAATGACCTAAATATTCATCCAATGACACAAAAACACCTATTAGATGCACAACATTGGTTAAAAACCCTAATTGGACAAGATTAAGTGTAGGGAGGACGAAAATGACCTAAATGTTCATCCAATGACACAAAAACACCTGTTGCATGCACAAGATTGGTTAAAAATCCTAATTGGACAAGAATTAGCCTAGGGAGGACGAAAATGACCTAATTGTTCATCCAATGACACAAAAACACCTATTGGTTGCACAAGATTGGTTAGAAACCCTAATTGGACAAGATTAAGTATAGGGTGGACGAAAATGACCTAAATATTCATCCAATGACACAAAAACACCTATTGGATGTACAAGATTGGTTAAAAACCCTAATTGGACAAGATTAAGTGTAGGGAGGACGAAAATGACCTAAATGTTCATCCAATGACACAAAAACACTTGTTGGATGCACAGGATTGGTTAAAAACCCAAATTGGACAAGAATTAGCTTAGGGAGGACGAAAATGACCTAATTGTTTATCCAATGACACAAAAACACCTATTGGTTGCACAAGATTGGTTAGAAACCCTAATTGGACAAGATTAAGTATAGGGAGGACGAAAATGACCTAAATATTCATCCAATGACACAAAAACACCTATTGGATGCACAAGATTGGTTAAAAACCCTAATTGGACAAGATTAAGTGTAGGGAGGACGAAAATGACCTAAATGTTCATCCAATGACACAAAAACACCTATTGGTTGCACAAGATTGGTTAGAAACCCTAATTGGACAAGATTAAGTGTAGGGAGGACGAAAAGGACCTAAATGTTCATCCAATGACACAAAAACACCTGTTGGATGCACAGGATTGGTTAAAAACCCTAATTGGACAAGAATTAGCGTAGGGAGGACGAAAATGACCTAATTGTTCATCCAATGACACAAAAACACCTATTGGTTGCACAAGATTGGTTAGAAACCCTAATTGGACAAGATTAAGTGTAGGGAGGACGAAAATGACCTAAATATTCATCCAATGACACAAAAACACCTATTGGATGCACAAGATTGGTTAAAAACCCTAATTGGACAAGATTAAGTGTAGGGAGGACGAAAATGACCTAAATGTTCATCCAATGACACAAAAATACTTGTTGGATGCACAGGATTGGTTAAAAACCCTAATTGGACAAGAATTAGCCTAGGGAGGACGAAAATGACCTAATTGTTCATCCAATGACACAAAAACACCTATTGGTTGCACAAGATTGGTTAGAAACCCTAATTGGACGAGATTAAGTATAGGGAGGACGAAAATGACCTAAATATTCATCCAATGACACAGAAACACCGATTGGATGCACAAGATTGGTTAAAAACCCTAATTGGACAAGATTAAGTGTAGGGAGGACGAAAATGACCTAAATGTTCATCCAATGACACCAAACACCTATTGGATGTACAAGATTGGTTAGAAACCCAAATTAGACAAGCATAAGCCTAGGGAGGACGAAAATGACGTAATTGTTCATCCAATGGCACAAAAACACTCATTGGATGCACAAGATTGGCTAAAAACCGTAATTGGACAAGAAATAGGCTAGGTTGGACGAAAATGACCTAATTGTTCATCCAATGACACAAAAACACCTATTGGATGCACAAGATTGGTTAGAAACCCTAATTGGACAAGATTAAGTGTAGGGAGGACGAAAATGACCTAAATATTCATCCAATGACACAAAACACCTATTGGATGCACAAGATTGGTTAAAAACCCTAATTGGACAAGAATTAGCCTAGGGAGGACGAAAATGACCTAATTGTTCATCCACTGACACAAAAACACCTATTGGATGCACAAGATTGGTTAGAAACCCTAATTGGACATAATTAAGTTTAGGGACGACGAAAATGACTTAAATGTTAATCCAATGACACAAAACACCTATTGGATGCACAAGATTGGTTAAAAACCCTAATTGGACAAGATTAAGTGTAGGGAGGACGAAAATGACCTAAACATTCATCCAATGACACAAAAACACCTATTGGATGCACAAGATTGGTAAAAAACCCTAATTGGACAAGAATTAGCCTAGGGAGGACGAAAATGACCTAATTGTTGATCCAATGACAGAAAAACACCTATTGGATGCACAAGATTGGTTAGAAACCCTAATTGGACAAGATTAAGTTTAGGGACGACGAAAATGACCTAAATGTTAATCCAATGACACAAAACACCTATTGGATGCACAAGATTGGTTAAAAACCCTAATTGGACAAGATTAAGTGTAGGGAGGACGAAAATATTCTAAACATTCATCCAATGACACAAAAACACCTGTTGGATGCACAAGATTGGTTAAAAACCCTAATAGGACAAGATTAAGTGTAGGGAGGACGAAAATCACTTAAATGTTGATCCAATGACACAAGACACCTATTGGATGCACAAGATTGGTTAAAAACCCTAATTGGACAAGAATTAGCCTAGGGAGGACGAAAATGACCTAATTGTTCATCCAATGACTCAAAAACACCGGTTGGATGCTCAAGATTGGTTAGAAACCCTAATTGGACAAGCATAAGCCTAGGGAGGATGAAAATGACCTAAATGTTTATCCGATGACACAAAAACACCTATTGGATGCACAAGTTTGGTTAAAAACCCTAATTGGACAAGATTATTGTGTGGACGACGAAAATGACCTAAATATTCATCCAATGACACAAAAACACCTATTGGATACACAAGTTTGGTTAAAAACCCTAATTGGACAAGATTAAGTGTAGGGAGGACGAAAATGACCTAAATGTTCATCCAATGACACAAAAACACCTATTGGATGCACAAGATTGGTTAAAAACCCTAATTGGACAAGATTAAGTGTAGGGAGGACGAAAATGACCTAAATATTCATCCAATGACACAAAACACCTATTGGATGCACAAGATTGGTTCAAAACCCTAATTGGACAAGAATTAGCCTAGGGAGGACGAAAATGACCTAATTGTTCATCCAATGACACAAAAACACCTATTGGATGCACAAGATTGCTTAGAAACCCTAATTGGACAAGATTAAGTGTAGGGAGGACGAAAATGACCTAAATGTTCATCCAATGACACAAAAACACCTATTGGATGCACAAGATTGGTTAAAAACCCTAATTGGACAAGATTAAGTGTAGGGAGGACGAAAATGACCTAATTGTTCATCCAATGACACAAAAACACCTATTGGTTGCACAAGATTGGTTAGAAACCCTAATTGGACAAGATTAAGTATAGGGTGGACGAAAATGACCTAAATATTCATCCAATGACACAAAAACACCTATTGGATGCACAAGATTGGTTAAAAACCCTAATTGGACAAGATTAAGTGTAGGGAGGACGAAAATGACCTAATTGTTCATCCAATGACACAAAAACACCTATTGGTTGCACAAGATTAGTTTGAAACCCTAATTGGACGAGATTAAGTATAGGGAGGACGAAAATGACCTAAATATTCATCCAATGACACAAAAACACCTATTGGATGCACAAGATTGGTTAAAAACCCTAATTGGACAAGATTAAGTGTAGGGAGGACGAAAATGACCTAAATGTTCATCCAATGACACAAAAACACCTGTTGGATGCACAGGATTGGTTAAAAATCATAATTGGACAAGAATTAGCCTAGGGAGGACGAAAATGACCTAATTGTTCATCCAATGACACAAAAACACCTATTGGTTGCACAAGATTGGTTAGAAACCCTAATTGGACAAGATTAAGTATAGGGTGGACGAAAATGACCTAAATATTCATCCAATGACACAAAAACACCTATTGGATGCACAAGATTGGTTAAAAACCCTAATTGGACAAGATTAAGTGTAGGGAGGACGAAAATGACCTAAATGTTCATCCAATGACACAAAAACACCTGTTGGATGCACAGGATTGGTTAAAAATCCTAATTGGACAAGATTAAGTGTAGGGAGGACGAAAATGACCTAAATGTTCATCCAATGACACAAAAACACCTGTTGGATGCACAGGATTGGTTAAAAATCCTAATTGGACAAGAATTAGCCTAGGGAGGACGAAAATGACCTAATTGTTCATCCAATGACACAAAAACACCTATTGGTTGCACAAGATTAGTTTGAAACCCTAATTGGACGAGATTAAGTATAGGGAGGACGAAAATGACCTAAATATTCATCCAATGACACAAAAACACCTATTGGATGCACAAGATTGGTTAAAAACCCTAATTGGACAAGATTAAGTGTAGGGAGGACGAAAATGACCTAAATGTTCATCCAATGACACAAAAACACCTGTTGGATGCACAGGATTGGTTAAAAATCCTAATTGGACAAGATTAAGTGTAGGGAGGACGAAAATGACCTAAATGTTCATCCAATGACACAAAAACACCTGTTGGATGCACAGGATTGGTTAAAAATCCTAATTGGACAAGAATTAGCCAAGGGAGGACGAAAATGACCTAATTGTTCATCCAATGACACAAAAACACCTATTGGTTGCACAAGATTGATTAGAAACCCTAATTGGACAAGATTAAGTATAGGGTGGACGAAAATGACCTAAATATTCATCCAATGACACAAAAACACCTATTGGATGCACAAGATTGGTTAAAAACCCTAATTGGACAAGATTAAGTGTAGGGAGGACGAAAATGACCTAAATGTTCATCCAATGACACAAAAACACCTGTTGGATGCACAGGATTGGTTAAAAATCCTAATTGGACAAGAATTAGCCTAGGGAGGACGAAAATGACCTAATTGTTCATCCAATGACACAAAAACTCCTATTGGTTGCACAAGATTGGTTAGAAACCCTAATTGGACAAGATTAAGTATAGGGTGGACGAAAATGACCTAAATATTCATCCAATGACACAAAAACAACTATTGGATGCACAAGATTGGTTAAAAACCCTAATTGGACAAGATTAAGTATAGGGAGGACGAAAATGACCTAAATATTCATCCAATGACACAAAAACACCTATTGGATGCACAAGATTGGTTAAAAACCCTAATTGGACAAGATTAAGTGTAGGGAGGACGAAAATGACCTAAATGTTCATCCAATGACACAAAAATACTTGTTGGATGCACAGGATTGGTTAAAAACCCTAATTGGACAAGAATTAGCTTTGGGACGACGAAAATGACCTAATTGTTTATCCAATGACACAAAAACACCTATTGGTTGCACAACATTGGTTAGAAACCCTAATTGGACAAGATTAAGTGTAGGGAGGACGAGAATGACCTAAATATTCATCCAATGACACAAAAACAAGTATTGGATGCACAAGATTGGTTAAAAACCCTAATTGGACAAGATTAAGTATAGGGAGGACGAAAATGACCTAAATATTCATCCAATGACACAAAAACACCTATTGGATGCACAAGATTGGTTAAAAACCCTAATTGGACAAGATTAAGTGTAGGGAGGACAAAAATGACCTAAATGTTCATCCAATGACACAAAAACACCTATTGGATGCACAGGATTGGTTAAAAACCCTAATTGGACAAGATTAAGTGTAGGGAGGACGAAAATGACCTAAATATTCATCCAATGACACAAAAACAACTATTGGATGCACAAGATTGGTTAAAAACCCTAATTGGACAAGATTAAGTATAGGGAGGACGAAAATGACCTAAATATTCATCCAATGACACAAAAACACCTATTGGATGCACAAGATTGGTTAAAAACCCTAATTGGACAAGATTAAGTGTAGGGAGGACAAAAATGACCTAAATGTTAATCCAATGACACAAAAATACTTGTTGGATGCACAGGATTGGTTAAAAACCCTAATTGGACAAGAATTAGCTTAGGGAGGACGAAAATGACCTAATTGTTTATCCAATGACACAAAAACACCTATTGGTTGCACAACATTGGTTAGAAACCCTAATTGGACAAGATTAAGTGTAGGGAGGACGAAAATGACCTAAATATTCATCCAATGACACAAAAACAACTATTGGATGCACAAGATTGGTTAAAAACCCTAATTGGACAAGATTAAGTATAGGGAGGACGAATATGACCTAAATATTCATCCAATGACACAAAAACACCTATTAGATGCACAACATTGGTTAAAAACCCTAATTGGACTAGATTAAGTGTAGGGAGGACGAAAATGACCTAAATGTTCATCCAATGACACAAAAACACCTGTTGCATGCACAGGATTGGTTAAAAATCCTAATTGGACAAGAATTAGCCTAGGGAGGACGAAAATGACCTAATTGTTCATCCAATGACACAAAAACACCTATTGGTTGCACAAGATTGGTTAGAAACCCTAATTGGACAAGATTATGTATAGGGAGGACGAAAATGACCTACATATTCATCCAATGACACAAAAACACCTATTGGATGCACAAGATTGGTTAAAAACCCTAATTGGACAAGATTAAGTATAGGGAGGACGAAAATGACCTAAATATTCATCCAATGACACAAAAACATCTATTGGATGCACAAGATTGGTTAAAAACCCTAATTGGACAAGATTAAGTGTAGGGAGGACGAAAATGACCTAAATGTTCATCCAATGACACAAAAACACCTATTGGATGCACAGGATTGGTTAAAAAACCTAATTGGACAAGAATAAGCCTAGGGAGGACGAAAATGACCTAATTGTTCATCCAATGACACAAAAACACCTATTGGTTGCACAAGATTGGTTAGAAACCCTAATTGGACAAGATTAAGTATAGGGAGGACGAAAATGACGTAAATATTCATCCAATGACACAAAAACACCTATTGGATGCACAATATTGGTTAAAAACCCTAATTGGACAAGATTAAGTGTAGGGAGGACGAAAATGACCTAAATGTTCATCCAATGACACAAAAATACTTGTTGGATGCACAGGATTGGTTAAAAACCCTAATTGGACAAGAATTAGCCTAGGGAGGACGAAAATGACCTAATTGTTTATCCAATGACACAAAAACACCTATTGGTTGCACAAGATTGGTTAGAAACCCTAATTGGACAAGATTAAGTGTAGGGAGGACGAAAATGACCTAAATGTTCATCCAATGACACAAAAACACCTGTTGGATGCACAGGATTGGTTAAAAATCCTAATTGGACAAGAATTAGCCTAGGGAGGACGAAAATGACCTAATTGTTCATCCAATGACACAAAAACACCTATTGGTTGCACAAGATTGGTTAAAAACCCTAATTGGACAAGATTAAGTATAGGGAGGACGAAAATGACCTAAATATTCATCCAATGACACAAAAACACCTATTGGATGCACAAGATTGGTTAAAAACCCTAATTGGACAAGATTAAGTATAGGGAGGACGAAAATGACCTAAATATTCATCCAATGACACAAAAACATCTATTGGATGCACAAGATTGGTTAAAAACCCTAATTGGACAAGATTAAGTGTAGGGAGGACGAAAATGACCTAAATGTTCATCCAATGACACAAAAACACCTATTGGATGCACAGGATTGGTTAAAAAACCTAATTGGACAAGAATAAGCCTAGGGAGGACGAAAATGACCTAATTGTTCATCCAATGACACAAAAACACCTATTGGTTGCACAAGATTGGTTAGAAACCCTAATTGGACAAGATTAAGTATAGGGAGGACAAAAATGACGTAAATATTCATCCAATGACACAAAAACACCTATTGGATCCACAATATTGGTTAAAAACCCTAATTGGACAAGATTAAGTGTAGGGAGGACGAAAATGACCTAAATGTTCATCCAATGACACAAAAATACTTGTTGGATGCACAGGATTGGTTAAAAACCCTAATTGGACAAGAATTAGCTTAGGCAGGACGAAAATGACCTAATTGTTTATCCAATGACACAAAAACACCTATTGGTTGCACAACATTGGTTAGAAACCCTAATTGGACAAGATTAAGTGTAGGGAGGACGAAAATTACCTAAATATTCATCCAATGACACAAAAACAACTATTGGATGCACAAGATTGGTTAAAAACCCTAATTGGACAAGATTAAGTATAGGGAGGACGAAAATGACCTAAATATTCATCCAATGACACAAAAACACCTATTGGATGCACAAGATTGGTTAAAAACCCTAATTGGACAAGATTAAGTGTAGGGAGGACGAAAATGACCTAAATCTTCATCCAATGACACAAAAACACCTGTTGGATGCACATGATTGGTTAAAAATCCTAATTGGACAAGAATTAGCCTAGGGAGGACGAAAATGACCTAATTGTTCATCCAATGACACAAAAACACCTATTGGTTGCACAAGCATGGTTAGAAACCCTAATTGGACAAGATTAAGTATAGGGAGGACGAAAATGACCTAAATATTCATCCAATGACACAAAAACACCTATTGGATGCACAAGATTGGTTAAAAACCCTAATTGGACAAGATTAAGTGTAGGGAGGACGAAAATGACCTAAATGTTCATCCAATGACACAAAAACACCTATTGGATGCACAGGATTGGTTAAAAAACCTAATTGGACAAGAATAAGCCTAGGGAGGACGAAAATGACCTAATTGTTCATCCAATGACACAAAAACACCTATTGGTTGCACAAGATTGGTTAGAAACCCTAATTGGACAAGATTAAGTATAGGGAGGACGAAAATGACCTAAATATTCATCCAATGACACAAAAACAACTATTGGATGCACAAGATTGGTTAAAAACCCTAATTGGACAAGATTAAGTGTAGGGAGGACGAAAATGACCTAAATATTCATCCAATGACACAAAAACACCTATTGGATGCACAAGATTGGTTAAAAACCCTAATTGGACAAGATTAAGTGTAGGGAGAACGAAAATGACCTAAATGTTCATCCAATGACACAAAAACACGTGTTGGATGCACAGGATTGGTTAAAAACCCTAATTGGACAAGATTTAGCTTAGGGAGGACGAAAATGACCTAATTGTTTATCCAATGACACAAAAACACCTATTGGTTGCACAAGATTGGTTAGAAACCCTAATTGGACAAGATTAAGTGCAGGGAGGACGAAAATGACCTAAATATTCATCCAATGACAAAAACACCTATTGGATGCACAAGATTGGTTAAAAACCCTAATTGGACAAGATTAAGTGTAGGGAGAACGAAAATGACCTAAATGTTCATCCAATGACACAAAAACACCTGTTGGATGCACAGGATTGGTTAAAAACCCTAATTGGACAAGATTAAGTGTAGGGAGGACGAAAATGACCTAAATATTCATCCAATGACACAAAAACACCTATTGGATGCACAAGATTGGTTAAAAACCCTAATTGGACAAGATTAAGTGTAGGGAGGACGAAAATGACCTAAATGTTCATCCAATGACACAAAAATACTTGTTGGATGCACAGGATTGGTTAAAAACCCTAATTGGACAAGAATTAGCTTTGGGAGGACGAAAATGACCTAATTGTTCATCCAATGACACAAAAACACCTATTGGTTGCACAACATTGGTTAGAAACCCTAATTGGACAAGATTAAGCCTAGGGAGGACGAAAATGACCTAATTGTTCATCCAATGACACAAAAACACCTATTGGTTGCACAAGATTGGTTAAAAACCCTAATTGGACAAGATTAAGTATAGGGAGGACGAAAATGACCTAAATATTCATCCAATGACACAAAAACACCTAATGGATGCACAAGATTGGTTAAAAACCCTAATTGGACAAGATTAAGTATAGGGAGGACGAAAATGACCTAAATATTCATTCAATGACACAAAAACACCTATCGGATGCACAAGATTGGTTAAAAACCCTAATTGGACAAGATTAAGTGTAGGGAGGACGAAAATGACCTAAATGTTCATCCAATGACACAAAAACACCTGTTGGATGCACAGGATTGGTTAAAAATCCTAATTGGACAAGAATTAGCCTAGGGAGGACGAAAATGACCTAATTGTTCATCCAATGACACAAAAACACCTATTGGTTGCACAAGATTAGTTTGAAACCCTAATTGGACGAGATTAAGTATAGGGAGGACGAAAATGACCTAAATATTCATCCAATGACACAAAAACACCTATTGGATGCACAAGATTGGTTAAAAACCCTAATTGGACAAGATTAAGTGTAGGGAGGACGAAAATGACCTAAATGTTCATCCAATGACAAAAAAACACCTGTTGGATGCACAGGATTGGTTAAAAATCCTAATTGGACAAGATTAAGTGTAGGGAGGACGAAAATGACCTAAATGTTCATCCAATGACACAAAAACACCTGTTGGATGCACAGGATTGGTTAAAAATCCTAATTGGACAAGAATTAGCCTAGGGAGGACGAAAATGACCTAATTGTTCATCCAATGACACAAAAACACCTATTGGTTGCACAAGATTAGTTTGAAACCCTAATTGGACGAGATTAAGTATAGGGAGGACGAAAATGACCTAAATATTCATCCAATGACACAAAAACACCTATTGGATGCACAAGATTGGTTAAAAACCCTAATTGGACAAGATTAAGTGTAGGGAGGACGAAAATGACCTAAATGTTCATCCAATGACACAAAAACACCTGTTGGATGCACAGGATTGGTTAAAAATCCTAATTGGACAAGATTAAGTGTAGGGAGGACGAAAATGACCTAAATGTTCATCCAATGACACAAAAACACCTGTTGGATGCACAGGATTGGTTAAAAATCCTAATTGGACAAGAATTAGCCAAGGGAGGACGAAAATGACCTAATTGTTCATCCAATGACACAAAAACACCTATTGGTTGCACAAGATTGATTAGAAACCCTAATTGGACAAGATTAAGTATAGGGTGGACGAAAATGACCTAAATATTCATCCAATGACACAAAAACACCTATTGGATGCACAAGATTGGTTAAAAACCCTAATTGGACAAGATTAAGTGTAGGGAGGACGAAAATGACCTAAATGTTCATCCAATGACACAAAAACACCTGTTGGATGCACAGGATTGGTTAAAAATCCTAATTGGACAAGAATTAGCCTAGGGAGGACGAAAATGACCTAATTGTTCATCCAATGACACAAAAACTCCTATTGGTTGCACAAGATTGGTTAGAAACCCTAATTGGACAAGATTAAGTATAGGGTGGACGAAAATGACCTAAATATTCATCCAATGACACAAAAACACCTATTGGATGCACAAGATTGGTTAAAAACCCTAATTGGACAAGATTAAGTGTAGGGAGAACGAAAATGACCTAAATGTTCATCCAATGACACAAAAACACGTGTTGGATGCACAGGATTGGTTAAAAACCCTAATTGGACAAGATTTAGCTTAGGGAGGACGAAAATGACCTAATTGTTTATCCAATGACACAAAAACACCTATTGGTTGCACAAGATTGGTTAGAAACCCTAATTGGACAAGATTAAGTGCAGGGAGGACGAAAATGACCTAAATATTCATCCAATGACAAAAACACCTATTGGATGCACAAGATTGGTTAAAAACCCTAATTGGACAAGATTAAGTGTAGGGAGAACGAAAATGACCTAAATGTTCATCCAATGACACAAAAACACCTGTTGGATGCACAGGATTGGTTAAAAACCCTAATTGGACAAGATTAAGTGTAGGGAGGACGAAAATGACCTAAATATTCATCCAATGACACAAAAACACCTATTGGATGCACAAGATTGGTTAAAAACCCTAATTGGACAAGATTAAGTGTAGGGAGGACGAAAATGACCTAAATGTTCATCCAATGACACAAAAATACTTGTTGGATGCACAGGATTGGTTAAAAACCCTAATTGGACAAGAATTAGCTTTGGGAGGACGAAAATGACCTAATTGTTCATCCAATGACACAAAAACACCTATTGGTTGCACAACATTGGTTAGAAACCCTAATTGGACAAGATTAAGCCTAGGGAGGACGAAAATGACCTAATTGTTCATCCAATGACACAAAAACACCTATTGGTTGCACAAGATTGGTTAAAAACCCTAATTGGACAAGATTAAGTATAGGGAGGACGAAAATGACCTAAATATTCATCCAATGACACAAAAACACCTATTGGATGCACAAGATTGGTTAAAAACCCTAATTGGACAAGATTAAGTGTAGGGAGGACGAAAATGACCTAAATGTTCATCCAATGACACAAAAACACTTGTTGGATGCACAGGATTGGTTAAAAACCCTAATTGGACAAGAGTTAGCTTAGGGAGGACGAAAATGACCTAATTGTTTATCCAATGACACAAAAACACCTATTGGTTGCACAAGATTGGTTAGAAACCCTAATTGGACAAGATTAAGTGTAGGGAGGACGAAAATGACCTAAATATTCATCCAATGACACAAAAACACCTATTGGATGCACAAGAATGGTTAAAAACCCTAATTGGACAAGATTAAGTGTAGGGAGGACGAAAATGACCTAAACATTCATCCAATGACACAAAAACACCTATTGGATGCACAAGATTGGTTAGAAACCCTAATTGGACAAGATTAAGTGTAGGGAGGACGAAAATGACCTAAATGTTCATCCAATGACACAAAAACACCTATTGGATGCACAAGATTGGTTAAAAACCCTAATTGGACAAGATTAAGTGTAGGGAGGACGAAAATGACCTAAATGTTCATCCAATGACACAAAAACACCTGTTGGATGCACATGATTGGTTAAAAATCCTAATTGGACAAGAATTAGCCTAGGGAGGACGAAAATGACCTAATTGTTCATCCAATGACACAAAAACACCTATTGGTTGCACAAGATTGGTTAGAAACCCTAATTGGACAAGATTAAGTATAGGGAGGACGAAAATAACCTAAATATTCATCCAATGACACAAAAACACCTATTGGATGCACAAGATTGGTTAAAAACCCTAATTGGACAAGATTAAGTGTAGGGAGGACGAAAATGACCTAAATGTTCATCCAATGACACAAAAACACTTGTTGGATGCACAGGATTGGTTAAAAACCCTAATTGGACAAGAATTAGCTTAGGGAGGACGAAAATGACCTAATTGTTTATCCAATGACACAAAAACACCTATTGGATGCACAAGATTGGTTAGAAACCCTAATTGGACAAGATTAAGTGTAGGGAGGACGAAAATGACCTAAATATTCATCCAATGACACAAAAACAACTATTGGATGCACAAGATTGGTTAAAAACCCTAATTGGACAAGATTAAGTATAGGGAGGACGAAAATGACCTAAATATTCATCCAATGACACAAAAACACCTATTGGATGCACAAGATTGGTTAAAAACCCTAATTGGACAAGATTAAGTGTAGGGAGGACGAAAATGACCTAAATGTTCATCCAATGACACAAAAATACTTGTTGGATGCACAGGATTGGTTAAAAACCCTACTTGGACAAGAATTAGCTTTGGGAGGACGAAAATGACCTAATTGTTTATCCAATGACACAAAAACACCTATTGGTTGCACAACATTGGTTAGAAACCCTAATTGGACAAGATTAAGTGTAGGGAGGACGAAAATGACCTAAATATTCATCCAATGACACAAAAACAACTATTGGATGCACAAGATTGGTTAAAAACCCTAATTGGACAAGATTAAGTATAGGGAGGACGAAAATGACCTAAATATTCATCCAATGACACAAAAACACCTATTGGATGCACAAGATTGGTTAAAAACCCTAATTGGACAAGATTAAGTGTAGGGAGGACGAAAATGACCTAAATGTTCATCCAATGACACCAAACACCTATTGGATGTACAAGATTGGTTAGAAACCCAAATTAGACAAGCATAAGCCTAGGGAGGACGAAAATGACGTAATTGTTCATCCAATGGCACAAAAACACTCATTGGATGCACAAGATTGGCTAAAAACCGTAATTGGACAAGAAATAGGCTAGGTTGGACGAAAATGACCTAATTGTTCATCCAATGACACAAAAACACCTATTGGATGCACAAGATTGGTTAGAAACCCTAATTGGACAAGATTAAGTGTAGGGAGGACGAAAAGGACCTAAATATTCATCCAATGACACAAAAACAACTATTGGATGCACAAGATTGGTTAAAAACCCTAATTGGACAAGATTAAGTTTAGGAAGGACGAAAATGACCTAAGTGTTCATCCAATGACACCAAACACCTATTGGATGTACAAGAATTGTTAGAAACCCAAATTGGACAGGCATAAGCCTAGGGAGGACGAAAATGACGTAATTGTTCATCCAATGGCACAAAAACACTCATTGGAAGCACAAGATTGGCTAAAAACCGTAATTGGACAAGAAATAGGCTAGGTTGGACGAAAATGACCTAATTGTTCATCCAATGACACAAAAACACCTATTGGATGCACAAGATTGGTTAGAAACCCTAATTGGACAAGATTAAGTGTAGGGAGGACGAAAAGGACCTAAATGTTCATCCAATGACACAAAAACACCTGTTGGATGCACAGGATTGGTTAAAAACCCTAATTGGACAAGAATTAGCCTAGGGAGGACGAAAATGACCTAATTGTTCATCCAATGACACAAAAACACCTATTGGTTGCACAAGATTGGTTAAAAACCCTAATTGGACAAGATTAAGTGTAGGGAGGACGAAAATGACCTAAATGTTCATCCAATGACACAAAAACACCTGTTGGATGCACAGGATTGGTTAAAAATCCTAATTGGACAAGATTAAGTGTAGGGAGGACGAAAATGACCTAAATGTTCATCCAATGACACAAAAACACCTGTTGGATGCACAGGATCGGTTAAAAATCCTAATTGGACAAGAATTAGCCTAGGGAGGACGAAAATGACCTAATTGTTCATCCAATGACACAAAAACACCTATTGGTTGCACAAGATTGGTTAAAACCCCTAATTGGACAAGATTAAGTGTAGGGAGGACGAAAATGACCTAAATGTTCATCCAATGACACAAAAACACGTGTTGGATGCACAGGATTGGTTAAAAACCCTAATTGGACAAGAATTAGCTTAGGGAGGACGAAAATGACCTAATTGTTTATCCAATGACACAAAAACACCTATTGGTTGCACAAGATTGGTTAGAAACCCTAATTGGACAAGATTAAGTGTAGGGAGGACGAAAATGACCTAAATATTCATCCAATGACACAAAAACACCTACTGGATGCACAAGATTGGTTAAAAACCCTAATTGGACAAGATTAAGTGTAGGGAGGACAAAAATGACCTAAATGTTCATCCAATGACACAAAAACACCTATTGGATGCACAGGATTGGTTAAAAACCCTAATTGGACAAGATTAAGTGTAGGGAGGACGAAAATGACCTAAATGTTCATCCAATGACACAAAAACACGTGTTGGATGCACAGGATTGGTTAAAAACCCTAATTGGACAAGAATTAGCTTAGGGAGGACGAAAATGACCTAATTGTTTATCCAATGACACAAAAACACCTATTGGTTGCACAAGATTGGTTAGAAACCCTAATTGGACAAGATTAAGTGTAGGGAGGACGAAAATGACCTAAATATTCATCCAATGACACAAAAACACCTATTGGATGCACAAGATTGGTTAAAAACCCTAATTGGACAAGATTAAGTGTAGGGAGGATGAAAATGACCTAAATGTTCATCCAATGACACAAAAACACCTGTTGGATGCACAGGATTGGTTAAAAACCCTAATTGGACAAGATTAAGTGTAGGGAGGACGAAAATGACCTAAATATTCATCCAATGACACAAAAACACCTATTGGATGCACAAGATTGGTTAAAAACCCTAATTGGACAAGATTAAGTGTAGGGAGGACGAAAATGACCTAAATGTTCATCCAATGACACAAAAATACTTGTTGGATGCACAGGATTGGTTAAAAACCCTAATTGGACAAGAATTAGCTTTGGGAGGACGAAAATGACCTAATTGTTTATCCAATGACACAAAAACACCTATTGGTTGCACAAGATTGGTTAGAAACCCTAATTGGACAAGATTAAGTGTAGGGAGGACGAAAATGACCTAAATGTTCATCCAATGACACAAAAACACCTGTTGGATGCACAAGATTGGTTAAAAATCCTAATTGGACAAGAATTAGCCTCGGGAGGACGAAAATGACCTAATTGTTCATCCAATGACACAAAAACACCTATTGGTTGCACAAGATTGGTTAGAAACCCTAATTGGACGAGATTAAGTATAGGGAGGACGAAAATGACCTAAATATTCATCCAATGACACAGAAACACCGATTGGATGCACAAGATTGGTTAAAAACCCTAATTGGACAAGATTAAGTGTAGGGAGGACGAAAATGACCTAAATGTTCATCCAATGACACCAAACACCTATTGGATGTACAAGATTGGTTAGAAACCCAAATTAGACAAGCATAAGCCTAGGGAGGACGAAAATGACGTAATTGTTCATCCAATGGCACAAAAACACTCATTGGATGCACAAGATTGGCTAAAAACCGTAATTGGACAAGAAATAGGCTAGGTTGGACGAAAATGACCTAATTGTTCATCCAATGACACAAAAACACCTATTGGATGCACAAGATTGGTTAGAAACCCTAATTGGACAAGATTAAGTGTAGGGAGGACGAAAAGGACCTAAATGTTCATCCAATGACACAAAAACACCTGTTGGATGCACAGGATTGGTTAAAAATCCTAATTGGACAAGAATTAGCCTAGGAAGGACGAAAATGACCTAATTGTTCATCCAATGACACAAAAACACCTATTGGTTGCACAAGATTGGTTAGAAACCCTAATTGGACAAGATTAAGTGTAGGGAGGACGAAAATGACCTAAATATTCATCCAATGACATAAAAACAACTATTTGATGCACAAGATTGGTTAAAAACCCTAATTGGACAAGATTAAGTTTAGGAAGGACGAAAATGACCTAAATATTCATCCAATGACACAAAAACAACTATTGGATGCACAAGATTGGTTAAAAACCCTAATTGGACAAGATTAAGTGTAGGGAGGACGAAAATGACCTAAATGTTCATCCAATGACACAAAAACACTTGTTGGATGCACAAGATTGGTTAAAAACCCTAATTGGACAAGAATTAGCCTAGGGAGGACGAAAATGACCTAATTGTTCATCCAATGACACAAAAACACCTATTGGTTGCACAAGATTGGTTAGAAACCCTAATTGGACAAGATTAAGTGTAGGGTGGACGAGAATGACCTAAATATTCATCCAATGACACAAAAACACCTATTGGATGCACAAGATTGGTTAAAAACCCTAATTGGACAAGATTAAGTGTAGGGAGGACGAAAATGACCTAAATGTTCATCCAATGACACAAAAACACCTGTTGGATGCACAAGATTGGTTAAAAATCCTAATTGGACAAGAATTAGCCTAGGGAGGACGAAAATGGCCTAATTGTTCATCCAATGACACAAAAACACCTATTGGTTGCACAAGATTGGTTAGAAACCCTAATTGGACAAGATTAAGTATAGGGAGGACGAAAATGACCTAAATATTCATCCAATGACACAAAAACACCTATTGGATGCACAAGATTGGTTAAAAACCCTAATTGGACAAGATTAAGTGTAGGGAGGACGAAAATGACCTAAATGTTCATCCAATGACACAAAAACACCTATTGGTTGCACAAGATTGGTTAGAAACCCTAATTGGACAAGATTAAGTGTAGGGAGGACGAAAAGGACCTAAATGTTCATCCAATGACACAAAAACACCTGTTGGATGCACAGGATTGGTTAAAAACCCTAATTGGACAAGAATTAGCGTAGGGAGGACGAAAATGACCTAATTGTTCATCCAATGACACAAAAACACCTATTGGTTGCACAAGATTGGTTAGAAACCCTAATTGGACAAGATTAAGTGTAGGGAGGACGAAAATGACCTAAATATTCATCCAATGACACAAAAACACCTATTGGATGCACAAGATTGGATAAAAACCCTAATTGGACAAGATTAAGTGTAGGGAGGACGAAAATGACCTAAATATTCATCCAATGACACAAAAACACCTATTGGATGCACCAGATTGGATAAAAACCCTAATTGGACAAGATTAAGTGTAGGGAGGACGAAAATGACCTAAATGTTCATCCAATGACACAAAAACACCTGTTGGATGCACAGGATTGGTTAAAAATCCTAATTGGACAAGAATAAGCCTAGGGAGGACGAAAATGACCTAATTGTTCATCCAATGACACAAAAACACCTATTGGTTGCACAAGATTGGTTAGAAACCCTAATTGGACAAGATTAAGTATAGGGTGGACGAAAATGACCTAAATATTCATCCAATGACACAAAAACACCTATTGGATGCACAAGATTGGTTAAAAACCCTAATTGGACAAGATTAAGTATAGGGAGGACGAAAATGACCTAAATATTCATCCAATGACACAAAAACACCTATTGGATGCACAAGATTGGTTAAAAACCCTAATTGGACATGATTAAGTGTAGGGAGGACGAAAATGACCTAAATGTTCATCCAATGACACAAAAATACTTGTTGGATGCACAGGATTGGTTAAAAACCCTAATTGGACAAGAATTAGCTTTGGGAGGACGAAAATGACCTAATTGTTCATCCAATGACACAAAAACACCTATTGGTTGCACAACATTGGTTAGAAACCCTAATTGGACAAGATTAAGCCTAGGGAGGACGAAAATGACCTAATTGTTCATCCAATGACACAAAAACACCTATTGGTTGCACAAGATTGGTTAAAAACCCTAATTGGACAAGATTAAGTATAGGGAGGACGAAAATGACCTAAATATTCATCCAATGACACAAAAACACCTATTGGATGCACAAGATTGGTTAAAAACCCTAATTGGACAAGATTAAGTGTAGGGAGGACGAAAATGACCTATATGTTCATCCAATGACACAAAAACACCTGTTGGATGCACAGGATTGGTTAAAAATCCTAATTGGACAAGAATTAGCCTAGGGAGGACGAAAATGACCTAATTGTTCATCCAATGACACAAAAACACCTATTGGTTGCACAAGATTGGTTAGAAACCCTAAGTGGACAAGATTAAGTATAGGGAGGACGAAAATGACCTAAATATTCATCCAATGACACAAAAACACCTATTGGATGCACAAGATTGGTTAAAAACCCTAATTGGACAAGATTAAGGGTAGGGAGGACAAAAATGACCTAAATGTTCATCCAATGACACAAAAACACCTGTTGGATGCACAGGATTGGTTAAAAATCCTAATTGGACAAGAATTAGCCTAGGGAGGACGAAAATGACCTAATTGTTCATCCAATGACACAAAAACACCTATTGGTTGCACAAGATTGGTTAGAAACCCTAATTGGACAAGATTAAGTATAGGGTGGACGAAAATGACCTAAATATTCATCCAATGACACAAAAACACCTATTGGAGGCACAAGATTGGTTAAAAACCCTAATTGGACAAGATTAAGTGTAGGGAGGACGAAAATGACCTAAATGTTCATCCAATGACACAAAAACACCTGTTGGATGCACAGGATTGGTTAAAAATCCTAATTGGACAAGAATTAGCCTAGGGAGGACGAAAATGACCTAATTGTTCATCCAATGACACAAAAACACCTATTGGTTGCACAAGATTGGTTAGAAACCCTAAGTGGACAAGATTAAGTATAGGGAGGACGAAAATGACCTAAATATTCATCCAATGACACAAAAACACCTATTAGATGCACAAGATTGGTTAAAAACCCTAATTGGACAAGATTAAGTGTAAGGAGGACAAAAATGACCTAAATGTTCATCCAATGACACAAAAATACTTGTTGGATGCACAGGATTGGTTAAAAACCCTAATTGGACAAGAATTAGCTTAGGGAGGACGAAAATGACCTAATTGTTTATCCAATGACACAAAAACACCTATTGGTTGCACAAGATTGGTTAGAAACCCTAATTGGACAAGATTAAGTGTAGGGAGGACGAAAATGACCTAAATATTCATCCAATGACACAAAAATACTTATTGGATGCACAAGATTGGTTAAAAACCCTAATTGGACAAGATTAAGTGTAGGGAGGACGAAAATGACCTAAATGTTCATCCAATGACACAAAAACACTTGTCGGATGCACAGCATTGGTTAAAAACCCTAATTGGACAAGAATTAGCTTAGGGAGGACGAAAATGACCTAATTGTTTATCCAATGACACAAAAACACCTATTGGTCGCACAAGATTGGTTAGAAACCCTAATTGGACAAGATTAAGTGTAGGGAGTACGAAAATGACCTAAATATTCATCCAATGACACAAAAACAACTATTGGATGCACAAGATTGGTTAAAAACCCTAATTGGACAAGATTAAGTTTAGGGAGGACGAAAATGACCTAAATGTTCATCCAATGACACAAAAACACCTGTTGGATGCACAGGATTGGTTAAAAATCCTAATTGGACAAGAATTAGCCTAGGGAGGACGAAAATGACCTAATTGTTCATCCAATGACACAAAAACACCTATTGGTTGCACAAGATTGGTTTGAAACCCTAATTGGACAAGATTAAGCCTAGGGAGGACGATAATGACCTAATTGTTCATCCAATGACACAAAAACACTTGTCGGATGCACAGGATTGGTTAAAAACCCTAATTGGACAAGAATTAGCCTAGGGAGGACGAAAATGACCTAATTGTTCATCAAATGACACAAAAACCCCTATTGGTTGCACAAGATTGGTTAGAAACCCTAATTGGACGAGATTAAGTGTAGGGTGGACGAGAATGACCTAAATATTCATCCAATGACACAAAAACACCTATTGGATGCACAAGATTGGTTAAAAACCCTAATTGGACAAGATTAAGTGTAGGGAGGACGAAAATGACCTAAATGTTCATCCAATGACACAAAAACACCTGTTGGATGCACAAGATTGGTTAAAAATCCTAATTGGACAAGAATTAGCCTAGGGAGGACGAAAATGGCCTAATTGTTCATCCAATGACACAAAAACACCTATTGGTTGCACAAGATTGGTTAGAAACCCTAATTGGACAAGATTAAGTATAGGGAGGACGAAAATGACCTAAATATTCATCCAATGACACAAAAACACCTATTGGATGCACAAGATTGGTTAAAAACCCTAATTGGACAAGATTAAGTGTAGGGAGGACGAAAATGACCTAAATGTTCATCCAATGACACAAAAACACCTATTGGTTGCACAAGATTGGTTAGAAACCCTAATTGGACAAGATTAAGTGTAGGGAGGACGAAAAGGACCTAAATGTTCATCCAATGACACAAAAACACCTGTTGGATGCACAGGATTGGTTAAAAACCCTAATTGGACAAGAATTAGCGTAGGGAGGACGAAAATGACCTAATTGTTCATCCAATGACACAAAAACACCTATTGGTTGCACAAGATTGGTTAGAAACCCTAATTGGACAAGATTAAGTATAGGGAGGACAAAAATGACCTAAATATTCATCCAATGACACAAAAACACCTATTGGATGCACAAGATTGGTTAAAACCCCTAATTGGACAAGATTAAGTGTAGGGAGGAAGAAAATGACCTAAATATTCATCCAATGACACAAAAACACCTATTGGATGCACAAGATTGGTTAAAAACCCTAATTGGACAAGATTAAGTGTAGGGAGGACGAAAATGACCTAAATGTTCATCCAATGACACAAAAACACCTGTTGGATGCACAGGATTGGTTAAAAACCCTAATTTTACAAGAATTAGCCTAGGGAGGAAGAAAATGACCTAATTGTTCATCCAATGACACAAAAACACCTATTGGTTGCACAAGATTGGTTAGAAACCCTAATTGGACAAGATTAAGTATAGGGAGGACAAAAATGACCTAAATATTCATCCAATGACACAAAAACACCTATTGGATGCACAAGATTGGTTAAAACCCCTAATTGGACAAGATTAAGTGTAGGGAGGACGAAAATGACCTAAATGTTCATCCAATGACACAAAAACACTTGTTGGATGCACAGGATTGGTTAAAAACCCTAATTGGACAAGAATTAGCTTAGGGAGGACGAAAATGACCTAATTGTTTATCCAATGACACAAAAACACCTATTGGTTGCACAAGATTGGTTGGAAACCCTAATTGGACAAGATTAAGTGTAGGGAGGACGAAAATGACCTAAATATTCATCCAATGACACAAAAACAACTATTGGATGCACAAGATTGGTGAAAAACCCTAATTGGACAAGATTAAGTTTAGGAAGGACGAAAATGACCTAAGTGTTCATCCAATGACACCAAACACCTATTGGATGTACAAGATTGGTTAGAAACCCAAATTGGACAAGCATAAGCCTCGGGAGGACGAAAATGACGTAATTGTTCATCCAATGGCACAAAAACACTCATTGGATGCACAAGATTGGCTAAAAACCGTAATTGGACAAGAAATAGGCTAGGTTGGACGAAAATGACCTAATTGTTCATCCAATGACACAAAAACACCTATTGGATGCACAAGATTGGTTAGAAACCCTAATTGGACAAGATTAAGTGTACGGAGGACGAAAAGGACCTAAATGTTCATCCAATGACACAAAAACACCTGTTGGATGCACAGGATTGGTTAAAAACCCTTATTGGACAAGAATTAGCCTAGGGAGGACGAAAATGACCTAATTGTTCATCCAATGACACATAAACACCTATTGGTTGCACAAGATTGGTTAGAAACCCTAATTGGACAAGATTAAGTGTAGGGAGGACGAAAATGACCTAAATATTCATCCAATGACACAAAAACAACTATTGGATGCACAAGATTGGTTAAAAACCCTAATTGGACAAGATTAAGTGTAGGGAGGACGAAAATGACCTAAATGTTCATCCAATGACACAAAAACACCTGTTGGATGCACAGGATTGGTTAAAAACCCTAATTGGACAAGATTAAGTGTAGGGAGGACGAAAATGACCTAAATATTCATCCAATGACACAAAAACACCTATTGGATGCACAAGATTGGTTAAAAACCCTAATTGGACAAGATTAAGTGTAGGGAGGACGAAAATGACCTAAATGTTCATCCAATGACACAAAAATACTTGTTGGATGCACAGGATTGGTTAAAAACCATAATTGGACAAGAATTAGCTTTGGGAGGACGAAAATGACCTAATTGTTTATCCAATGACACAAAAACACCTATTGGTTGCACAACATTGGTTAGAAACCCTAATTGGACAAGATTAAGTGTAGGGAGGACGAAAATGACCTAAATATTCATCCAATGACACAAAAACAACTATTGGATGCACAAGATTGGTTAGAAACCCTAATTGGACAAGATTAAGTGTAGGGAGGACGAAAATGACCTAAATATTCATCCAATGACACAAAAACACCTATTGGATGCACAAGATTGGTTAAAAACCCTAATTGGACAAGATTAAGTGTAGGGAGGACGAAAATGACCTAAATGTTCATCCAATGACACAAAAACACCTATTGGATGCACAAGATTGGTTAAAAACCCTAATTGGACAAGATTAAGTATAGGGAGGACGAAAATGACCTAAATATTCATCCAATGACACAAAAACACCTATTGGATGCACAAGATTAGTTAAAAACCCTAATTGGACAAGATTAAGTGTAGGGAGGACGAAAATGACCTAAATGTTCATCCAATGACACAAAAACACCTGTTGGATGCATAGGATTGGTTAAAAACCCTAATTGGACAAGAATTAGCCTAGGGAGGACGAAAATGACCTAATTGTTCATCCAATGACACAAAAACACCTATTGGTTGCACAAGATTGGTTTGAAACCCTAATTGGACGAGATTAAGTATAGGGAGGACGAAAATGACCTAAATATTCATCCAATGACACAAAAACACCTATTGGATGCACAAGATTGGTTAAAAACCCTAATTGGACAAGATTAAATGTAGGGAGGACGAAAATGACCTAAATGTTCATCCAATGACACAAAAACACCTGTTGGATGCACAGGATTGGTTAAAAATCCTAATTGGACAAGAATTAGCCTAGGGAGGACGAAAATGACCTAATTGTTCATCCAATGACACAAAAACACCTATTGGTTGCACAAGATTGGTTAGAAACCCTAATTGGACAAGATTAAGTATAGGGTGGACGAAAATGACCTAAATATTCATCCAATGACACAAAAACAACTATTGGATGCACAAGATTGGTTAAAAACCCTAATTGGACAAGATTAAGTATAGGGAGGACGAAAATGACCTAAATATTCATCCAATGACACAAAAACACCTATTGGATGCACAAGATTGGTTAAAAACCCTAATTGGACAAGATTAAGTGTAGGGAGGACGAAAATGACCTAAATGTTCATCCAATGAAACAAAAATACTTGTTGGATGCACAGGATTGGTTAAAAACCCTAATTGGACAAGAATTAGCTTTGGGAGGACGAAAATGACCTAATTGTTTATCCAATGACACAAAAACACCTATTGGTTGCACAAGATTGGTTAGAAACCCTAATTGGACAAGATTAAGTGTAGGGAGGACGAAAATGACCTAAATATTCATCCAATGACACAAAAACAACTATTGGATGCACAAGATTGGTTAAAAACCCTAATTCGACAAGATTAAGTATAGGGAGGACGAAAATGACCTAAATATTCATCCAATGACACAAAAACACCTATTGGATGCACAAGATTGGTTAAAAACCCTAATTGGACAAGATTAAGTGTAGGGAGGACGAAAATGACCTAAATGTTCATCCAATGACACAAAAACACCAGTTGGATGCACAGGATTGGTTAAAAATCCTAATTGGACAAGAATTAGCCTAGGGAGGACGAAAATGACCTAATTGTTCATCCAATGACACAAAAACACCTATTGGTTGCACAAGATTGGTTAGAAACCCTAATTAGACAAGATAAAGTATAGGGAGGACGAAAATGACCTAAATATTCATCCAATGACACAAAAACACCTATTGGATGCACAAGATTGGTTAAAAACCCTAATTGGACAAGATTAAGTGTAGGGAGGACGAAAATGACCTAAATGTTCATCCAATGACACAAAAACACTTGTTGGATGCACAGGATTGGTTAAAAACCCTAATTGGACAAGAATTAGCTTAGGGAGGACGAAAATGACCTAATTGTTTATCCAATGACACAAAAACACCTATTGGATGCACAAGATTGGTTAGAAACCCTAATTGGACAAGATTAAGTGTAGGGAGGACGAAAATGACCTAAATATTCATCCAATGACACAAAAACAACTATTGGATGCACAAGATTGGTTAAAAACCCTAATTGGACAAGATTAAGTATAGGGAGGACGAAAATGACCTAAATATTCATCCAATGACACAAAAACACCTATTGGATGCACAAGATTGGTTAAAAACCCTAATTGGACAAGATTAAGTGTAGGGAGGACGAAAATGACCTAAATATTCATCCAATGACACAAAAACACTTGTTGGATGCACAGGATTGGTTAAAAACCCTAATTGGACAAGAATTAGCTTAGGGAGGACGAAAATGACCTAATTGTTTATCCAATGACACAAAAACACCTATTGGTTGCACAAGATTGGTTAGAAACCCTAATTGGACAAGATTAAGTGTAGGGAGGACGAAAATGACCTAAATATTCATCCAATGACACAAAAACAACTATTGGATGCACATGATTGGTTAAAAACCCTAATTGGACAAGATTAAGTATAGGGAGGACGAAAATGACCTAAATATTCATCCAATGACACAAAAACACCTATTGGATGCACAAGATTGGTTAAAAACCCTAATTGGACAAGATTAAGTGTAGGGAGGACGAAAATGACCTAAATATTCATCCAATGACACAAAAACACCTGTTGGATGCACAGGATTGGTTAAAAACCCTAATTGGACAAGAATTAGCCTAGGGAGGACGAAAATGACCTAATTGTTCATCCAATGACACAAAAACACCTATTGGTTGCACAAGATTG
>JBBPBS010000167.1:68397-124567 GCA_037974835.1 Cicer judaicum
CACAAGATTGGTTAAAAACCCTAATTGGACAAGATTAAGTGTAGGGAGGACGAAAATGACCTAAATGTTCATCCAATGACACAAAAACACCTGTTGGATGCACAGGATTGGTTAAAAATCCTAATTGGACAAGAATTAGCCTAGGGAGGACGAAAATGACCTAATTGTTCATCCAATGACACAAAAACACCTATTGGTTGCACAAGATTGGTTAGAAACCCTAATTAGACAAGATAAAGTATAGGGAGGACGAAAATGACCTAAATATTCATCCAATGACACAAAAACAACTATTGGATGCACAAGATTGGTTAAAAACCCTAATTGGACAAGATTAAGTATAGGGAGGACGAAAATGACCTAAATATTCATCCAATGACACAAAAACACCTATTGGATGCACAAGATTGGTTAAAAACCCTAATTGGACAAGATTAAGTGTAGGGAGGACGAAAATGACCTAAATGTTCATCCAATGACACAAAAACACCTGTTGGATGCATAGGATTGGTTAAAAATCCTAATTGGACAAGAATTAGCCTAGGGAGGACGAAAATGACCTAATTGTTCATCCAATGACACAAAAACACCTATTGGTTGCACAAGATTGGTTAGAAACCCTAATTGGACGAGATTAAGTATAGGGAGGACGAAAATGACCTAAATATTCATCCAATGACACAAAAACACCTATTGGATGCACAAGATTGGTTAAAAACCCTAATTGGACAAGATTAAGTGTAGGGAGGACGAAAATGACCTAAATGTTCATCCAATGACACAAAAACACCTGTTGGATGCACAGGATTGGTTAAAAATCCTAATTGGACAAGAATTAGCCTAGGGAGGACGAAAATGACCTAATTGTTCATCCAATGACACAAAAACTCCTATTGGTTGCACAAGATTGGTTAGAAACCCTAATTGGACAAGATTAAGTATAGGGTGGACGAAAATGACCTAAATATTCATCCAATGACACAAAAACAACTATTGGATGCACAAGATTGGTTAAAAACCCTAATTGGACAAGATTAAGTATAGGGAGGACGAAAATGACCTAAATATTCATCCAATGACACAAAAACACCTATTGGATGCACAAGATTGGTTAAAAACCCTAATTGGACAAGATTAAGTGTAGGGAGGACGAAAATGACCTAAATGTTCATCCAATGACACAAAAACACCAGTTGGATGCACAGGATTGGTTAAAAATCCTAATTGGAAAAGAATTAGCTTAGGGAGGACGAAAATGACCTAATTGTTTATCCAATGACACAAAAACACCTATTGGTTGCACAAGATTGGTTAGAAACCCTAATTGGACAAGATTAAGTGTAGGGAGGACGAAAATGACCTAAATATTCATCCAATGACACAAAAACAACTATTGGATGCACAAGATTGGTTAAAAACCCTAATTGGACAAGATTAAGTATAGGGAGGACGAAAATGACCTAAATATTCATCCAATGACACAAAAACACCTATTGGATGCACAAGATTGGTTAAAAACCCTAATTGGACAAGATTAACTGTAGGGAGGACGAAAATGACCTAAATGTTCATCCAATGACACAAAAACACCTGTTGGATGCACAGGATTGTTTAAAAATCCTAATTGGACAAGAATTAGCCTAGGGAGGACGAAAATGACCTAATTGTTCATCCAATGACACAAAAACACCTATTGGTTGCACAAGATTGGTTAGAAACCCTAATTGGACAAGATTAAGTGTAGGGAGGACGAAAATGACCTAAATATTCATCCAATGACACAAAAACACCTATTGGATGCACAAGATTGGTTAAAAACCCTAATTGGACAAGATTAAGTGTAGGGAGGACGAAAATGACCTAAATGTTCATCCAATGACACAAAAACACCTGTTGGATGCACAAGATTGGTTAAAAACCCTAATTGGACAAGATTAAGTGTAGGGAGGACGAAAATGACCTAAATATTAATCCAATGACACAAAAACACCTATTGGATGCACAAGATTGGTTAAAAACCCTAATTGGACAAGATTAAGTGTAGGGAGGACGAAAATGACCTAAATGTTCATCCAATGACACAAAAATACTTGTTGGATGCACAGGATTGGTTAAAAACCCTAATTGGACAAGAATTAGCTTAGGCAGGACGAAAATGACCTAATTGTTTATCCAATGACACAAAAACACCTATTGGTTGCACAACATTGGTTAGAAACCCTAATTGGACAAGATTAAGTGTAGGGAGGACGAAAATTACCTAAATATTCATCCAATGACACAAAAACAACTATTGGATGCACAAGATTGGTTAAAAACCCTAATTGGACAAGATTAAGTATAGGGAGGACGAAAATGACCTAAATATTCATCCAATGACACAAAAACACCTATTGGATGCACAAGATTGGTTAAAAACCCTAATTGGACAAGATTAAGTGTAGGGAGGACGAAAATGACCTAAATCTTCATCCAATGACACAAAAACACCTGTTGGATGCACATGATTGGTTAAAAATCCTAATTGGACAAGAATTAGCCTAGGGAGGACGAAAATGACCTAATTGTTCATCCAATGACACAAAAACACCTATTGGTTGCACAAGATTGGTTAGAAACCCTAATTGGACAAGATTAAGTATAGGGAGGACGAAAATGACCTAAATATTCATCCAATGATACAAAAACAACTATTGGATGCACAAGATTGGTTAAAAACCCTAATTGGACAAGATTAAGTATAGGGAGGACGAAAATGACCTAAATATTCATCCAATGACACAAAAACACCTATTGGATGCACAAGATTGGTTAAAAACCCTAATTGGACAAGTTTAAGTGTAGGGAGGACGAAAATGACCTAAATGTTCATCCAATGACACAAAAACACCTGTTGGATGCACAGGATTGGTTAAAAACCCTAATTGGACAAGAATTAGCCTAGGGAGGACGAAAATGACCTAATTGTTCATCCAATGACACAAAAACACCTATTGGTTGCACAAGATTGGTTAGAAACCCTAATTGGACAAGATTAAGTATAGGGAGGACGAAAATGACCTAAATATTCATCCAATGACACAAAAACAACTATTGGATGCACAAGATTGGTTAAAAACCCTAATTGGACAAGATTAAGTATAGGGAGGACGAAAATGACCTAAATGTTCATCCAATGACACAAAAACACCTATTGGATGCACAAGATTGGTTAAAAACCCTAATTGGACAAGATTAAGTGTAGGGAGGACGAAAATGACCTAAATGTTCATCCAATGACACAAAAACACCTGTTGGATGCACAGGATTGGTTAAAAATCCTAATTGGACAAGAATTAGCTTAGGGAGGACGAAAATGACCTAATTGTTTATCCAATGACACAAAAACACCTATTGGTTGCACAACATTGGTTAGAAACCCTAATTGGACAAGATTAAGTGTAGGGAGGACGAAAATGACCTAAATATTCATCCAATGACACAAAAACAACTATTGGATGCACAAGATTGGTTAGAAACCCTAATTGGACAAGATTAAGTGTAGGGAGGACGAAAATGACCTAAATATTCATCCAATGACACAAAAACACCTATTGGATGCACAAGATTGGTTAAAAACCCTAATTGGACAAGATTAAGTGTAGGGAGGACGAAAATGACCTAAATGTTCATCCAATGACACAAAAACACTTGTTGGATGCACAGGATTGGTTAAAAACCCTAGTTGGACAAGAATTAGCTTTGGGAGGACGAAAATGACCTAATTGTTTATCCAATGACACAAAAACACCTATTGGTTGCACAAGATTGGTTAGAAACCCTAATTGGACAAGATTAAGTATAGGGAGGACAAAAATGACCTAAATATTCATCCAATGACACAAAAACACCTATTGGATGCACAAGATTGGTTAAAACCCCTAATTGGACAAGATTAAGTGTAGGGAGGACGAAAATGACCTAAATGTTCATCCAATGACACAAAAACACTTGTTGGATGCACAGGATTGGTTAAAAACCCTAATTGGACAAGAATTAGCTTTGGGAGGACGAAAATGACCTAATTGTTTATCCAATGACACAAAAACACCTATTGGTTGCACAACATTGGTTAGAAACCCTAATTGGACAAGATTAAGTGTAGGGGGGACGAAAAGCACCTAAATATTCATCCAATGACACAAAAACACCTATTGGATGCACAAGATTGGTTAAAAACCCTAATTGGACAAGATTAAGTGTAGGGAGGACGAAAATGACCTAAATATCCATCCAATGACACAAAACACCTATTGGATGCACAAGATTGGTTAGAAACCCTAAATGGGCAAGAATAAGTGTAGGGAGGACGAAAATGATCTAAATATTCATCCAATGACACAAAAACACCTATTGGATGCACAAGATTGGTTAAAAACCCTAATTGGACAAGATTAAGTTTAGGAAGGACGAAAATGACCTAAATGTTCATCCAATGACACCAAACACCTATTGGATGCACAAGATTGGTTAGAAACGCTAATTGGACAAGCATAAGCCAAGGGAGGACGAAAATGACCTAATTGTTCATCCAATGGCACAAAAACACGCATTGGATGCACAAGATTGGCTAAAAACACTAATTGGACAAGAATTAGCCTAGGGTGGACGAAAATGACCTAATTGTTCATCCAATGACACAAAAACACCTATTGGATGCACAAGATTGGTTAGAAACCCTAATTGGACAAGATTAAGTGTAGGGAGGACGAAAACGACCTAAATGTTCATCCAATGACACAAAAACACTTGTTGGATGCACAGGATTGGTTAAAAACCCGAATTGGACAAGAATTAGCTTAGGGAGGACGAAAATGACCTAATTGTTTATCCAATGACACAAAAACACCTATTGGTTGCACAAGATTGGTTAGAAACCCTAATTGGACAAGATTAAGTGTAGGGAGGACGAAAATGACCTAAATATTCATCCAATGACACAAAAACACCTATTGGATGCACCAGATTGGTTAAAAACCCTAATTGGACAAGATTAAGTGTAGGGAGGACGAAAATGACCTAAATGTTCATCCAATGACACAAAAACACTTGTTGGATGCACAGGATTGGTTAAAAACCCTAATTGGACAAGAATTAGCTTAGGGAGGACGAAAATGACCTAATTGTTTATCCAATGACACAAAAACACCTATTGGTTGCACAAGATTGGTTAGAAACCCTAATTGGACAAGATTAAGTGTAGGGAGGACGAAAATGACCTAAATATTCATCCAATGACACATAAACACATATTGGATGCACAAGATTGGTTAAAAACCCTAATTGGACAAGATTAAGTGTAGGGAGGACGAAAATGACCTAAATGTTCATCCAATGACACAAAAACACCTGTTGGATGCATAGGATTGGTTAAAAACCCTAATTGGACAAGAATTAGCCTAGGGAGGACGAAAATGACCTAATTGTTCATCCAATGACACAAAAACACCTATTGGTTGCACAAGATTGGTTTGAAACCCTAATTGGACGAGATTAAGTATAGGGAGGACGAAAATGACCTAAATATTCATCCAATGACACAAAAACACCTATTGGATGCACAAGATTGGTTAAAAACCCTAATTGGACAAGATTAAGTGTAGGGAGGACGAAAATGACGTAAATGTTCATCCAATGACACAAAAACACCTGTTGGATGCACAGGACTGGTTAAAAATCATAATTGGACAAGAATTAGCCTAGGGACGACGAAAATGACCTAATTGTTCATCCAATGACACAAAAACACCTATTGGTTGCACAAGATTGGTTAGAAACCCTAATTGGACAAGATTAAGTGTAGGGAGGACGAAAATGACCTAAATATTCATCCAATGACACAAAAACACCTATTGGATGCACAAGATTGGTTAAAAACCCTAATTGGACAAGATTAAGTGTAGGGAGGACGAAAATGACCTAAATGTTCATCCAATGACACAAAAACACCTGTTGGATGCACAGGATTGGTTAAAAACCCTAATTGGACAAGATTAAGTGTAGGGAGGACGAAAATGACCTAAATATTAATCCAATGACACAAAAACACCTATTGGATGCACAAGATTGGTTAAAAACCCTAATTGGACAAGATTAAGTGTAGGGAGGACGAAAATGACCTAAATGTTCATCCAATGACACAAAAATACTTGTTGGATGCACAGGATTGGTTAAAAACCCTAATTGGACAAGAATTAGAATTGGGAGGACGAAAATGACCTAATTGTTCATCCAATGACACAAAAACACCTATTGGTTGCACAACATTGGTTAGAAACCCTAATTGGACAAGATTAAGCCTAGGGAGGACGAAAATGACCTAATTGTTCATCCAATGACACAAAAACACTTGTCGGATGCACAGGATTGGTTAAAAACCCTAATTGGACAAGAATTAGCCTAGGGAGGACGAAAATGACCCAATTGTTCATCAAATGACACAAAAACACCTATTGGTTGCACAAGATTGGTTAGAAACCCTAATTGGACGAGATTAAGTGTAGGGTGGACGAGAATGACCTAAATATTCATCCAATGACACAAAAACACCTATTGGATGCACAAGATTGGTTAAAAACCCTAATTGGACAAGATTAAGTGTAGGGAGGACGAAAATGACCTAAATGTTCATCCAATGACACAAAAACACTTGTTGGATGCACAGGATTGGTTAAAAACCCTAATTGGACAAGAATTAGCTTAGGGAGGACGAAAATGACCTAATTGTTTATCCAATGACACAAAAACACCTATTGGATGCACAAGATTGGTTAGAAACCCTAATTGGACAAGATTAAGTGTAGGGAGGACGAAAATGACCTAAATATTCATCCAATGACACAAAAACACCTATTGGATGCACAAGATTGGTTAAAAACCCTAATTGGACAAGATTAAGTGTAGGGAGGACGAAAATGACCTAAATGTTCATCCAATGACACAAAAACACTTGTCAGATGCACAGGATTGGTTAAAAACCCTAATTGGACAAGAATTAGCTTAGGGAGGACGAAAATGACCTAATTGTTTATCCAATGACACAAAAACACCTATTGGTTGCACAAGATTGGTTAGAAACCCTAATTGGACAAGATTAAGTGTAGGGAGGACGAAAATGACCTAAATATTCATCCAATGACACAAAAACAACTATTGGATGCACAAGATTGGTTAAAAACCCTAATTGGACAAGATTAAGTTTAGGAAGGACGAAAATGACCTAAGTGTTCATCCAATGACACCAAACACCTATTGGATGTACAAGATTGGTTAGAAACCCAAATTGGACAAGCATAAGCCTCGGGAGGACGAAAATGACGTAATTGTTCATCCAATGGCACAAAAACACTCATTGGATGCACAAGATTGGCTAAAAACCGTAATTGGACAACAAATAGGCTTGGTTGGACGAAAATGACCTAATTGTTCATCCAATGACACAAAAACACCTATTGGATGCACAAGATTGGTTAGAAACCCTAATTGGACAAGATTAAGTGTAGGGAGGACGAAAAGGACCTAAATGTTCATCCAATGACACAAAAACACTTGTTGGATGCACAGGATTGGTTAAAAACCCTAATTGGACAAGAATTAGCTTTGGGAGGACGAAAATGACCTAATTGTTTATCCAATGACACAAAAACACCTATTGGTTGCACAACATTGGTTAGAAACCCTAATTGGACAAGATTAAGTGTAGGGAGGACGAAAATGACCTAAATATTCATCCAATGACACAAAAACAACTATTGGATGCACAAGATTGGTTAAAAACCCTAATTGGACAAGATTAAGTATAGGGAGGACGAAAATGACCTAAATATTCATCCAATGACACAAAAACACCTATTGGATGCACAAGATTGGTTAAAAACCCTAATTGGACAAGATTAAGTGTAGGGAGGACGAAAATGACATAAATATTCATCCAATGACACAAAAACACCTGTTGGATGCACAGGATTGGTTAAAAATCCTAATTGGACAAGAATTAGCCTAGGGAGGACGAAAATGACCTAATTGTTCATCAAATGACACAAAAACACCTATTGGTTGCACAAGATTGGTTAGAAACCCTAATTGGACAAGATTAAGTATAGGGAGGACGAAAATGACCTAAATATTCATCCAATGACACAAAAACAACTATTGGATGCACAAGATTGGTTAAAAACCCTAATTGGACAAGATTAAGTATAGGGAGGACGAAAATGACCTAAATATTCATCCAATGACACAAAAACACCTATTGGATGCACAAGATTGGTTAAAAACCCTAATTGGACAAGATTAAGTGTAGGGAGGACGAAAATGACCTAAATGTTCATCCAATGACACAAAAACACCAGTTGGATGCACAGGATTGGTTAAAAATCCTAATTGGACAAGAATAAGCCTAGGGAGGACGAAAATGACCTAATTGTTCATCCAATGACACAAAAACACCTATTGGTTGCACAAGATTGGTTTGAAACCCTAATTGGACAAGATTAAGCCTAGGGAGGACGATAATGACCTAATTGTTCATCCAATGACACAAAAACACTTGTCGGATGCACAGGATTGGTTAAAAAACCTAATTGGACAAGAATTAGCCTAGGGAGGACGAAAATGACCTAATTGTTCATCAAATGACACAAAAACCCCTATTGGTTGCACAAGATTGGTTAGAAACCCTAATTGGACGAGATTAAGTGTAGGGTGGACGAGAATGACCTAAATATTCATCCAATGACACAAAAACACCTATTGGATGCACAAGATTGGTTAAAAACCCTAATTGGACAAGATTAAGTGTAGGGAGGACGAAAATGACCTAAATGTTCATCCAATGACACAAAAACACCTGTTGGATGCACAAGATTGGTTAAAAACCCTAATTGGACAAGATTAAGTGTAGGGAGGACGAAAATGACCTAAATGTTCATCCAATGACACAAAAACACCTGTTGGATGCACAGGACTGGTTAAAAATCCTAATTGGACAAGAATTAGCCTAGGGAGGACGAAAATGACCTAATTGTTCATCCAATGACACAAAAACACCTATTGGTTGCACAAGATTGGTTAGAAACCCTAATTGGACAAGATTAAGTGTAGGGAGGACGAAAATGACCTAAATATTCATCCAATGACACAAAAACACCTATTGGATGCACAAGATTGGTTAAAAACCCTAATTGGACAAGATTAAGTGTAGGGAGGACGAAAATGACCTAAATGTTCATCCAATGACACAAAAACACCTGTTGGATGCACAAGATTGGTTAAAAACCCTAATTGGACAAGATTAAGTGTAGGGAGGACGAAAATGACCTAAATATTAATCCAATGACACAAAAACACCTATTGGATGCACAAGATTGGTTAAAAACCCTAATTGGACAAGATTAAGTGTAGGGAGGACGAAAATGACCTAAATGTTCATCCAATGACACAAAAATACTTGTTGGATGCACAGGATTGGTTAAAAACCCTAATTGGACAAGAATTAGCTTAGGCAGGACGAAAATGACCTAATTGTTTATCCAATGACACAAAAACACCTATTGGTTGCACAACATTGGTTAGAAACCCTAATTGGACAAGATTAAGTGTAGGGAGGACGAAAATTACCTAAATATTCATCCAATGACACAAAAACAACTATTGGATGCACAAGATTGGTTAAAAACCCTAATTGGACAAGATTAAGTATAGGGAGGACGAAAATGACCTAAATATTCATCCAATGACACAAAAACACCTATTGGATGCACAAGATTGGTTAAAAACCCTAATTGGACAAGATTAAGTGTAGGGAGGACGAAAATGACCTAAATCTTCATCCAATGACACAAAAACACCTGTTGGATGCACATGATTGGTTAAAAATCCTAATTGGACAAGAATTAGCCTAGGGAGGACGAAAATGACCTAATTGTTCATCCAATGACACAAAAACACCTATTGGTTGCACAAGATTGGTTAGAAACCCTAATTGGACAAGATTAAGTATAGGGAGGACGAAAATGACCTAAATATTCATCCAATGACACAAAAACACCTATTGGATGCACAAGATTGGTTAAAAACCCTAATTGGACAAGATTAAGTGTAGGGAGGACGAAAATGACCTAAATATTCATCCAATGACACAAAAACACCTATTGGATGCACCAGATTGGATAAAAACCCTAATTGGACAAGATTAAGTGTAGGGACGACGAAAATGACCTAAATATTCATCCAATGACACAAAAACACCTATTGGATGCACCAGATTGGATAAAAACCCTAATTGGACAAGATTAAGTGTAGGGAGGACGAAAATGACCTAAATGTTCATCCAATGACACAAAAACACCTGTTGGATGCACAGGATTGGTTAAAAATCCTAATTGGACAAGAATAAGCCTAGGGAGGACGAAAATGACCTAATTGTTCATCCAATGACACAAAAACACCTATTGGTTGCACAAGATTGGTTTGAAACCCTAATTGGACAAGATTAAGCCTAGGGAGGACGATAATGACCTAATTGTTCATCCAATGACACAAAAACACTTGTCGGATGCACAGGATTGGTTAAAAACCCTAATTGGACAAGAATTAGCCTAGGGAGGACGAAAATGACCTAGCTGTTCATCAAATGACACAAAAACCCCTATTGGTTGCACAAGATTGGTTAGAAACCCTAATTGGACGAGATTAAGTGTAGGGTGGACGAGAATGACCTAAATATTCATCCAATGACACAAAAACACCTATTGGATGCACAAGATTGGTTAAAAACCCTAATTGGACAAGATTAAGTGTAGGGAGGACGAAAATGACCTAAATGTTCATCCAATGACACAAAAACACTTGTTGGATGCACAGGATTGGTTAAAAACCCTAGTTGGACAAGAATTAGCTTTGGGAGGACGAAAATGACCTAATTGTTTATCCAATGACACAAAAACACCTATTGGTTGCACAAGATTGGTTAGAAACCCTAATTGGACAAGATTAAGTATAGGGAGGACAAAAATGACCTAAATATTCATCCAATGACACAAAAACACCTATTGGATGCACAAGATTGGTTAAAACCCCTAATTGGACAAGATTAAGTGTAGGGAGGAAGAAAATGACCTAAATATTCATCCAATGACACAAAAACACCTATTGGATGCACAAGATTGGTTAGAAACCCTAATTGGACAAGATTAAGTGTAGGGAGGACGAAAAGGACCTAAATGTTCATCCAATGACACAAAAACACCTGTTGGATGCACAGGATTGGTTAAAAACCCTAATTGGACAAGAATTAGCCTAGGGAGGACGAAAATGACCTAATTGTTCATCCAATGACACAAAAACACCTATTGGTTGCACAAGATTGTTCAGAAACCCTAATTGGACAAGATTAAGTATAGGGAGGACGAAAATGACCTAAATATTCATCCAATGACACAAAAACACCTATTGGATGCACAAGATTGGTTAAAAACCCTAATTGGACAAGATTAAGTGTAGGGAGGACGAAAATAACCTAAATGTTCATCCAATGACACAAAAACACTTGTTGGTTGCACAGGATTGGTTAAAAACCCTAATTGGACAAGAATTAGCTTAGGGAGGACGAAAATGACCTAATTGTTTATCCAATGACACAAAAACACCTATTGGTTGCACAAGATTGGTTAGAAACCCTAATTGGACAAGATTAAGTGTAGGGAGGACGAAAATGACCTAAATATTCATCCAATGACACAAAAACACCTATTGGATGCACAAGATTGGTTAAAAACCCTAATTGGACAAGATTAAGTGTAGGGAGGACAAAAATGACCTAAATGTTCATCCAATGACACAAAAACACCTATTGGATGCACAGGATTGGTTAAAAACCCTAATTGGACAAGATTAAGTGTAGGGAGGACGAAAATGACCTAAATATTCATCCAATGACACAAAAACACCTATTGGATGCACAAGATTGGTTAAAAACCCTAATTGGACAAGATTAAGTGTAGGGAGGACGAAAATGACCTAAATGTTCATCCAATGACACAAAAATACTTGTTGGATGCACAGGATTGGTTAAAAACCCTAATTGGACAAGAATTAGCTTTGGGAGGACGAAAATGACCTAATTGTTTATCCAATGACACAAAAACACCTATTGGTTGCCAAGATTGGTTAGAAACCCTAATTGGACAAGATTAAGTATAGGGAGGACGAAAATGACCTAAATATTCATCCAATGACACAAAAACAACTATTGGATGCACAAGATTGGTTAAAAACCCTAATTGGACAAGATTAAGTATAGGGAGGACGAAAATGACCTAAATATTCATCCAATGACACAAAAACACCTATTGGATGCACAAGATTGGTTAAAAACCCTAATTGGACAAGATTAAGTGTAGGGAGGACGAAAATGACCTAAATGTTCATCCAATGACACAAAAACACCTGTTGGATGCACAGGATTGGTTAAAAATCCTAATTGGACAAGAATTAGCCTAGGGAGGACGAAAATGACCTAATTGTTCATCCAATGACACAAAAACTCCTATTGGTTGCACAAGATTGGTTAGAAACCCTAATTGGACAAGATTAAGTATAGGGTGGACGAAAATGACCTAAATATTCATCCAATGACACAAAAACAACTATTGGATGCACAAGATTGGTTAAAAACCCTAATTGGACAAGATTAAGTATAGGGAGGACGAAAATGACCTAAATATTCATCCAATGACACAAAAACACCTATTGGATGCACAAGATTGGTTAAAAACCCTAATTGGACAAGATTAAGTGTAGGGAGGACGAAAATGACCTAAATGTTCATCCAATGACACAAAAACACTTGTTGGATGCACAGGATTGGTTAAAAACCCTAATTGGACAAGAGTTAGCTTAGGGAGGACGAAAATGACCTAATTGTTTATCCAATGACACAAAAACACCTATTGGTTGCACAAGATTGGTTAGAAACCCTAATTGGACAAGATTAAGTGTAGGGAGGACGAAAATGACCTAAATATTCATCCAATGACACAAAAACAACTATTGGATGCACAAGATTGGTTAAATACCCTAATTGGACAAGATTAAGTATAGGGAGGACGAAAATGACCTAAATATTCATCCAATGACACAAAAACACCTATTGGATGCACAAGATTGGTTAAAAACCCTAATTGGACAAGATTAAGTGTAGGGAGGACGAAAATGACCTAAATGTTCATCCAATGACACAAAAACACCTGTTGGATGCACAAGATTGGTTAAAAATCCTAATTGGACAAGAATTAGCCTAGGGAGGACGAAAATGACCTAATTATTCATCCAATGACACAAAAACACCTATTGGTTGCACAACATTGGTTAGAAACCCTAATTGGACAAGATTAAGTGTAGGGAGGACGAAAATGACCTAAATATTCTTCCAATGACACAAAAACAACTATTGGATGCACAAGATTGGTTAAAAACCCTAATTGGACAAGATTAAGTATAGGGAGGACGAAAATGACCTAAATATTCATCCAATGACACAAAAACACCTATTGGATGCACAAGATTGGTTAAAAACCCTAATTGGACAAGATTAAGTGTAGGGAGGACGAAAATGACCTAAATATTCATCCAATGACACAAAAACACCTGTTGGATGCACAGGATTGGTTAAAAACCCTAATTGGACAAGAATTAGCCTAGGCAGGACGAAAATGACCTAATTGTTCATCCAATGACACAAAAACACCTATTGGTTGCACAAGATTGGTTAGAAACCCTAATTGGACAAGATTAAGTATAGGGAGGACGAAAATGACCTAAATATTCATCCAATGACACAAAAACAACTATTGGATGCACAAGATTGGTTAAAAACCCTAATTGGACAAGATTAAGTATAGGGAGGACGAAAATGACCTAAATATTCATCCAATGACACAAAAACACCTATTGGATGCACAAGATTGGTTAAAAACCCTAATTGGACAAGATTAAGTGTAGGGAGGACAAAAATGACCTAAATGTTCATCCAATGACACAAAAATACTTGTTGGATGCACAGGATTGGTTAAAAACCCTAATTGGACAAGAATTAGCTTAGGGAGGACGAAAATGACCTAATTGTTTATCCAATGACACAAAAACACCTATTGGATGCACAACATTGGTTAGAAACCCTAATTGGACAAGATTAAGTGTAGGGAGGACGAAAATGACCTAAATATTCATCCAATGACACAAAAACAACTATTGGATGCACAAGATTGGTTAAAAACCCTAATTGGACAAGATTAAGTATAGGGAGGACGCAAATGACTTAAATATTCATCCAATGACACAAAAACACCTATTGGATGCACAAGATTGGTTAAAAACCCTAATTGGACAAGATTAAGTGTAGGGAGGACGAAAATGACCTAAATGTTCATCCAATGACACAAAAACACCTGTTGGATGCACATGATTGGTTAAAAATCCTAATTGGACAAGAATTAGCCTAGGGAGGACGAAAATGACCTAATTGTTCATCCAATGACACAAAAACACCTATTGGTTGCACAAGATTAGTTTGAAACCCTAATTGGACGAGATTAAGTATAGGGAGGACGAAAATGACCTAAATATTCATCCAATGACACAAAAACACCTATTGGATGCACAAGATTGGTTAAAAACCCTAATTGGACAAGATTAAGTGTAGGGAGGACGAAAATGACCTAAATATTCATCCAATGACACAAAAACACCTGTTGGATGCACAGGATTGGTTAAAAACCCTAATTGGACAAGAATTAGCCTAGGCAGGACGAAAATGACCTAATTGTTCATCCAATGACACAAAAACACCTATTGGTTGCACAAGATTGGTTAGAAACCCTAATTGGACAAGATTAAGTATAGGGAGGACGAAAATGACCTAAATATTCATCCAATGACACAAAAACAACTATTGGATGCACAAGATTGGTTAAAAACCCTAATTGGACAAGATTAAGTATAGGGAGGACGAAAATGACCTAAATATTCATCCAATGACACAAAAACACCTATTGGATGCACAAGATTGGTTAAAAACCCTAATTGGACAAGATTAAGTGTAGGGAGGAAGAAAATGACCTAAATGTTCATCCAATGACACAAAAACACCTGTTGGATGCACAGGATTGGTTAAAAATCCTAATTGGACAAGAATTAGCCTAGGGAGGACGAAAATGACCTAATTGTTCATCCAATGACACAAAAACACCTATTGGTTGCACAAGATTGGTTAGAAACCCTAATTGGACAAGATTAAGTGTAGGGAGGACGAAAATGACCTAAATATTCATCCAATGACACAAAAACACTTATTGGATGCACAAGATTGGTTAAAAACCCTAATTGGACAAGATTAAGTGTAGGGAGGACGAAAATGACCTAAATGTTCATCCAATGACACAAAAACACTTGTCGGATGCACAGGATTGGTTAAAAACCCTAATTGGACAAGAATTAGCTTAGGGAGGACGAAAATGACCTAATTGTTTATCCAATGACACAAAAACACCTATTGGTCGCACAAGATAGGTTAGAAACCCTAATTGGACAAGATTAAGTGTAGGGAGTACGAAAATGACCTAAATATTCATCCAATGACACAAAAACAACTATTGGATGCACAAGATTGGTTAAAAACCCTAATTGGACAAGATTAAGTTTAGGAAGGACGAAAATGACCTAAGTGTTCATCCAATGACACCAAACACCTATTGGATGTACAAGATTGGTTAGAAACCCAAATTGGACAAGCATAAGCCTCGGGAGGACGAAAATGACGTAATTGTTCATCCAATGGCACAAAAACACTCATTGGATGCACAAGATTGGCTAAAAACCGTAGTTGGACAAGAAATAGGCTAGGTTGGACGAAAATGACCTAATTGTTCATCCAATGACACAAAAACACCTATTGGATGCACAAGATTGGTTAGAAACCCTAATTGGACAAGATTAAGTGTAGGGAGGACGAAAAGGACCTAAATGTTCATCCAATGACACAAAAACACCTGTTGGATGCACAGGATTGGTTAAAAACCCTAATTGGACAAGAATTAGCCTAGGGAGGACGAAAATGACCTAATTGTTCATCCAATGACACAAAAACACCTATTGGTTGCACAAGATTGGTTAGAAACCCTAATTGGACAAGATTAAGTGTAGGGAGGACGAAAATGACCTAAATATTCATCCAATGACACAAAAACAACTATTGGATGCACAAGATTGATTAGAAACCCTAATTGGACAAGATTAAGTGTAGGGAGGACGAAAATGACCTAAATGTTCATCCAATGACACAAAAACACTTGTTGGATGCACAGGATTGGTTAAAAACCCTAATTGGACAAGAATTAGCCTAGGGAGGACGAAATTGACCTAATTGTTCATCCAATGACACAAAAACACCTATTGGTTGCACAAGATTGGTTAGAAACCCTAATTGGACAAGATTAAGTATAGGGAGGACGAAAATGACCTAAATATTCATCCAATGACACAAAAACAACTATTGGATGCACAAGATTGGTTAAAAACCCTAATTGGACAAGATTAAGTATAGGGAGGATGAAAATGACCTAAATATTCATCCAATGACACAAAAACACCTATTGGATGCACAAGATTGGTTAAAAACCCTAATTGGACAAGATTAAGTGTAGGGAGGACGAAAATGACCTAAATGTTCATCCAATGACACAAAAACACCTGTTGGATGCACAGGATTGGTTAAAAATCCTAATTGGACAAGAATTAGCCTAGGGAGGACGAAAATGACCTAATTGTTCATCCAATGACACAAAAACTCCTATTGGTTGCACAAGATTGGTTAGAAACCCTAATTGGACAAGATTAAGTATAGGGTGGACGAAAATGACCTAAATATTCATCCAATGACACAAAAACAACTATTGGATGCACAAGATTGGTTAAAAACCCTAATTGGACAAGATTAAGTATAGGGAGGACGAAAATGACCTAAATATTCATCCAATGACACAAAAACACCTATTGGATGCACAAGATTGGTTAAAAACCCTAATTGGACAAGATTAAGTGTAGGGAGGACGAAAATGACCTAAATGTTCATCCAATGACACAAAAACACCAGTTGGATGCACAGGATTGGTTAAAAATCCTAATTGGAAAAGAATTAGCTTAGGGAGGACGAAAATGACCTAATTGTTTATCCAATGACACAAAAACACCTATTGGTTGCACAAGATTGGTTAGAAACCCTAATTGGACAAGATTAAGTGTAGGGAGGACGAAAATGACCTAAATATTCATCCAATGACACAAAAACAACTATTGGATGCACAAGATTGGTTAAAAACCCTAATTGGACAAGATTAAGTATAGGGAGGACGAAAATGACCTAAATATTCATCCAATGACACAAAAACACCTATTGGATGCACAAGATTGGTTAAAAACCCTAATTGGACAAGATTAAGTGTAGGGAGGACGAAAATGACCTAAATGTTCATCCAATGACACAAAAACACCTGTTGGATGCATAGGATTGGTTAAAAATCCTAATTGGACAAGAATTAGCCTAGGGAGGACGAAAATGACCTAATTGTTCATCCAATGACACAAAAACACCTATTGGTTGCACAAGATTGGTTAGAAACCCTAATTGGACGAGATTAAGTATAGGGAGGACGAAAATGACCTAAATATTCATCCAATGACACAAAAACACCTATTGGATGCACAAGATTGGTTAAAAACCCTAATTGGACAAGATTAAGTGTAGGGAGGACGAAAATGACCTAAATGTTCATCCAATGACACAAAAACACCTGTTGGATGCACAGGATTGGTTAAAAATCCTAATTGGACAAGATTAAGTGTAGGGAGGACGAAAATGACCTAAATGTTCATCCAATGACACAAAAACACCTGTTGGATGCACAGGATTGGTTAAAAATCCTAATTGGACAAGAATTAGCCTAGGGAGGACGAAAATGACCTAATTGTTCATCCAATGACACAAAAACACCTATTGGTTGCACAAGATTGGTTTGAAACCCTAATTGGACGAGATTAAGTATAGGGACGACGAAAATGACCTAAATATTCATCCAATGACACAAAAACACCTATTGGATGCACAAGATTGGTAAAAAACCCTAATTGGACGAGATTAAGTGTAGGGAGGACGAAAATGACCTAAATGTTCATCCAATGACACAAAAACACCTGTTGGATGCACAGGATTGGTTAAAAATCCTAATTGGACAAGAATTAGCCTAGGGAGGACGAAAATGACCTAATTGTTCATCCAATGACACAAAAACACCTATTGGATGCACAAGATTGGTTAAAAACCCTAATTGGACAAGATTAAGTATAGGGAGGACGAAAATGACCTAAATATTCATCCAATGACACAAAAACACCTATTGGATGCACAAGATTGGTTAAAAACCCTAATTGGACAAGATTAAGTGTAGGGAGGACGAAAATGACCTATATGTTCATCCAATGACACAAAAACACCTGTTGGATGCACAGGATTGGTTAAAAATCCTAATTGGACAAGAATTAGCCTAGGGAGGACGAAAATGACCTAATTGTTCATCCAATGACACAAAAACACCTATTGGTTGCACAAGATTGGTTAGAAACCCTAAGTGGACAAGATTAAGTATAGGGAGGACGAAAATGACCTAAATATTCATCCAATGACACAAAAACACCTATTGGATGCACAAGATTGGTTAAAAACCCTAATTGGACAAGATTAAGTGTAGGGAGGACGAAAATGACCTAAATGTTCATCCAATGACACAAAACACCTATTGGATGCACAGGATTGGTTAAAAACCCTAATTGGACAAGAATTAGCCTAGGGAGGACGAAAATGACCTAAATGTTCATCCAATGACACAAAAACACCTGTTGGATGCACAGGATTGGTTAAAAACCCTAATTGGACAAGAATTAGCCTAGGGAGGACGAAAATGACCTAATTGTTCATCCAATGACACAAAAACACCTATTGGTTGCACAAGATTGGTTAGAAACCCTAAGTGGACAAGATTAAGTATAGGGAGGACGAAAATGACCTAAATATTCATCCAATGACACAAAAACACCTATTGGATGCACAAGATTGGTTAAAAACCCTAATTGGACAAGATTAAGTGTAGGGAGGACGAAAATGACCTAAATATTCATCCAATGACACAAAAACACCTGTTGGATGCACAGGATTGGTTAAAAACCCTAATTGGACAAGAATTAGCCTAGGGAGGACGAAAATGACCTAATTGTTTATCCAATGACACAAAAACACCTATTGGTTGCACAAGATTGGTTAGAAACCCTAATTGGACAAGATTAAGTGTAGGGAGGACGAAAATGACCTAAATATTCATCCAATGACACAAAAACAACTATTGGATGCACAAGATTGGTTAAAAACCCTAATTGGACAAGATTAAGTATAGGGAGGACGCAAATGACTTAAATATTCATCCAATGACACAAAAACACCTATTGGATGCACAAGATTGGTTAAAAACCCTAATTGGACAAGATTAAGTGTAGGGAGGACGAAAATGACCTAAATGTTCATCCAATGACACAAAAACACCTGTTGGATGCACAAGATTGGTTAAAAACCCTAATTGGACAAGATTAAGTGTAGGGAGGACGAAAATGACCTAAATGTTCATCCAATGACACAAAAACACCTGTTGGATGCACAGGACTGGTTAAAAATCCTAATTGGACAAGAATTAGCCTAGGGAGGACGAAAATGACCTAATTGTTCATCCAATGACACAAAAACACCTATTGGTTGCACAAGATTGGTTAGAAACCCTAATTGGACAAGATTAAGTGTAGGGAGGACGAAAATGACCTAAATATTCATCCAATGACACAAAAACACCTATTGGATGCACAAGATTGGTTAAAAACCCTAATTGGACAAGATTAAGTGTAGGGAGGACGAAAATGACCTAAATGTTCATCCAATGACACAAAAACACCTGTTGGATGCACAAGATTGGTTAAAAACCCTAATTGGACAAGATTAAGTGTAGGGAGGACGAAAATGACCTAAATATTAATCCAATGACACAAAAACACCTATTGGATGCACAAGATTGGTTAAAAACCCTAATTGGACAAGATTAAGTGTAGGGAGGACGAAAATGACCTAAATGTTCATCCAATGACACAAAAATACTTGTTGGATGCACAGGATTGGTTAAAAACCCTAATTGGACAAGAATTAGCTTTGGGAGGACGAAAATGACCTAATTGTTTATCCAATGACACAAAAACACCTATTGGTTGCACAAGATTGGTTAGAAACCCTAATTGGACAAGATTAAGTGTAGGGAGGACGAAAATGACCTAAATATTCATCCAATGACACAAAAACACCTATTGGATGCACAAGAATGGTTAAAAACCCTAATTGGACAAGATTAAGTGTAGGGAGGACGAAAATGACCTAAACATTCATCCAATGACACAAAAACACCTATTGGATGCACAAGATTGGTTAGAAACCCTAATTGGACAAGATTAAGTGTAGGGAGGACGAAAATGACCTAAATGTTCATCCAATGACACAAAAACACCTATTGGATGCACAAGATTGGTTAGAAACCCTAATTGGACAAGATTAAGTGTAGGGAGGACGAAAAGGACCTAAATGTTCATCCAATGACACAAAAACACCTGTTGGATGCACAGGATTGGTTAAAAACCCTAATTGGACAAGAATTAGCGTAGGGAGGACGAAAATGACCTAATTGTTCATCCAATGACACAAAAACACCTATTGGATGCACAAGATTGGTTAGAAACCCTAATTGGACAAGATTAAGTGTAGGGAGGACGAAAAGGACCTAAATGTTCATCCAATGACACAAAAACAGTTGTTGGATGCACAGGATTGGTTAAAAACCCTAATTGGACAAGAATTAGCTTAGGGAGGACGAAAATGACCTAATTGTTTATCCAATGAAACAAAAACACCTATTGGTTGCACAAGATTGGTTAGAAACCCTAATTGGACAAGATTAAGTGTAGGGAGGACGAAAATGACCTAAATATTCATCCAATGACACAAAAACACCTATTGGATGCACAAGATTGGTTAAAAACCCTAATTGGACAAGATTAAGTGTAGGGAGGACGAAAATGACCTAAATGTTCATCCAATGACACAAAAACACTTGTTGGATGCACAGGATTGGTTAAAAACCCTAGTTGGACAAGAATTAGCTTTGGGAGGACGAAAATGACCTAATTGTTTATCCAATGACACAAAAACACCTATTGGTTGCACAAGATTGGTTAGAAACCCTAATTGGACAAGATTAAGTATAGGGAGGACAAAAATGACCTAAATATTCATCCAATGACACAAAAACACCTATTGGATGCACAAGATTGGTTAAAACCCCTAATTGGACAAGATTAAGTGTAGGGAGGACGAAAATGACCTAAATGTTCATCCAATGACACAAAAACACCTGTTGGATGCACAGGATTGGTTAAAAACCCTAATTGGACAAGAATTAGCCTAGGGAGGACGAAAATGACCTAAATGTTCATCCAATGACACAAAAACACCTATTGGTTGCACAAGATTGGTTAGAAACCCTAATTGGACAAGATTAAGTATAGGGAGGACGAAAATGACCTAAATATTCATCCAATGACACAAAAACAACTATTGGATGCACAAGATTGGTTAAAAACCCTAATTGGACAAGATTAAGTATAGGGAGGACGAAAATGACCTAAATATTCATCCAATGACACAATAACACCTATTGGATGCACAAGATTGGTTAAAAACCCTAATTGGACAAGATTAAGTGTAGGGAGGACGAAAATGACCTAAATGTTCATCCAATGACACAAAAACACCTGTTGGATGCACAGGATTGGTTAAAAATCCTAATTGGACAAGAATTAGCCTAGGGAGGACGAAAATGACCTAATTGTTCATCCAATGACACAAAAACACCTATTGGTTGCACAAGATTGGTTAGAAACCCTAATTGGACAAGATTAAGTGTAGGGAGGACGAAAATGACCTAAATATTCATCTAATGACACAAAAACACCTATTGGATGCACAAGATTGGTTAAAAACCCTAATTGGACAAGATTAAGTGTAGGGAGGACGAAAATGACCTAAATGTTCATCCAATGACACAAAAACACTTGTTGGATGCACAGGATTGGTTAAAAACCCTAATTGGACAAGAATTAGCTTAGGGAGGACGAAAATGACCTAATTGTTTATCCAATGACACAAAAACACCTATTGGTTGCACAACATTGGTTAGAAACCCTAATTGGACAAGATTAAGTGTAGGGAGGACGAAAATGACCTAAATATTCATCCAATGACACAAAAACAACTATTGGATGCACAAGATTGGTTAGAAACCCTAATTGGACAAGATTAAGTGTAGGGAGGACGAAAATGACCTAAATATTCATCCAATGACACAAAAACAACTATTGGATGCACAAGATTGGTTAAAAACCCTAATTGGACAAGATTAAGTTTAGGAAGGACGAAAATGACCTAAATGTTCATCCAATGACACCAAACACCTATTGGATGTACAAGATTGGCTAAAAACCCTAATTGGACAAGAATAAGCCTAGGGAGGACGAAAAGGACCTAATTGTTCATCCAATGATACAAACACACCTATTGGATGCACAAGATTGGTTAAAAATCCTAATTGGACAAGAATTAGCCTAGGGAGGACGAAAATGACCTAATTGTTCATCCAATGACACAAAAACACCTATTGGATGCACAAGATTGGTTAGAAACCCTAATTGGACAAGATTAAGTATAGGGAGGACGAAAATGACCTAAATATTCATCCAATGACACAAAAACAACTATTGGATGCACAAGATTGGTTAAAAACCCTAATTGGACAAGATTCAGTATAGGGAGGACGAAAATGACCTAAATATTCATCCAATGACACAAAAACACCTATTGGAGGCACAAGATTGGTTAAAAACCCTAATTGGACAAGATTAAGTGTAGGGAGGACGAAAATGACCTAAATGTTCATCCAATGACACAAAAACACTTGTTGGATGCACAGGATTGGTTAAAAACCCTAATTGGACAAGAATTAGCTTTGGGAGGACGAAAATGACCTAATTGTTTATCCAATGACACAAAAACACCTATTGGTTGCACAACATTGGTTAGAAACCCTAATTGGACAAGATTAAGTGTAGGGAGGACGAAAATGACCTAAATATTCATCCAATGACACAAAAACAACTATTGGATGCACAAGATTGGTTAAAAACCCTAATTGGACAAGATTAAGTATAGGGAGGACGAAAATGACCTAAATATTCATCCAATGACACAAAAACACCTATTGGATACACAAGATTGGTTAAAAACCCTAATTGGACAAGATTAAGTGTAGGGAGGACGAAAATGACCTAAATGTTCATCCAATGACACAAAAACACCTGTTGGATGCACAGGATTGGTTAAAAATCCTAATTGGACAAGAATAAGCCTAGGGAGGACGAAAATGACCTAATTGTTCATCCAATGACACAAAAACACCTATTGGTTGCACAAGATTGGTTTGAAACCCTAATTGGACAAGATTAAGCCTAGGGAGGACGATAATGACCTAATTGTTCATCCAATGACACAAAAACACTTGTCGGATGCACAGGATTGGTTAAAAAACCTAATTGGACAAGAATTAGCCTAGGGAGGACGAAAATGACCTAATTGTTCATCAAATGACACAAAAACCCCTATTGGTTGCACAAGATTGGTTAGAAACCCTAATTGGACGAGATTAAGTGTAGGGTGGACGAGAATGACCTAAATATTCATCCAATGACACAAAAACACCTATTGGATGCACAAGATTGGTTAAAAACCCTAATTGGACAAGATTAAGTGTAGGGAGGACGAAAATGACCTAAATGTTCATCCAATGACACAAAAACACCTGTTGGATGCACAAGATTGGTTAAAAATCCTAATTGGACAAGAATTAGCCTAGGGAGGACGAAAATGGCCTAATTGTTCATCCAATGACACAAAAACACCTATTGGTTGCACAAGATTGGTTAGAAACCCTAATTGGACAAGATTAAGTATAGGGAGGACGAAAATGACCTAAATATTCATCCAATGACACAAAAACACCTATTGGATGCACAAGATTGGTTAAAAACCCTAATTGGACAAGATTAAGTATAGGGAGGACGAAAATGACCTAAATATTCATCCAATGACACAAAAACACCTATTGGATGCACAAGATTAGTTAAAAACCCTAATTGGACAAGATTAAGTGTAGGGAGGACGAAAATGACCTAAATGTTCATCCAATGACACAAAAACACCTGTTGGATGCATAGGATTGGTTAAAAACCCTAATTGGACAAGAATTAGCCTAGGGAGGACGAAAATGACCTAATTGTTCATCCAATGACACAAAAACACCTATTGGTTGCACAAGATTGGTTTGAAACCCTAATTGGACGAGATTAAGTATAGGGAGGACGAAAATGACCTAAATATTCATCCAATGACACAAAAACACCTATTGGATGCACAAGATTGGTTAAAAACCCTAATTGGACAAGATTAAGTGTAGGGAGGACGAAAATGACGTAAATGTTCATCCAATGACACAAAAACACCTGTTGGATGCACAGGACTGGTTAAAAATCATAATTGGACAAGAATTAGCCTAGGGACGACGAAAATGACCTAATTGTTCATCCAATGACACAAAAACACCTATTGGTTGCACAAGATTGGTTAGAAACCCTAATTGGACAAGATTAAGTGTAGGGAGGACGAAAATGACCTAAATATTCATCCAATGACACAAAAACACCTATTGGATGCACAAGATTGGTTAAAAACCCTAATTGGACAAGATTAAGTGTAGGGAGGACGAAAATGACCTAAATGTTCATCCAATGACACAAAAACACGTGTTGGATGCACAGGATTGGTTAAAAACCCTAATTGGACAAGATTTAGCTTAGGGAGGACGAAAATGACCTAATTGTTTATCCAATGACACAAAAACACCTATTGGTTGCACAAGATTGGTTAGAAACCCTAATTGGACAAGATTAAGTGCAGGGAGGACGAAAATGACCTAAATATTCATCCAATGACAAAAACACCTATTGGATGCACAAGATTGGTTAAAAACCCTAATTGGACAAGATTAAGTGTAGGGAGAACGAAAATGACCTAAATGTTCATCCAATGACACAAAAACACCTGTTGGATGCACAGGATTGGTTAAAAACCCTAATTGGACAAGATTAAGTGTAGGGAGGACGAAAATGACCTAAATATTCATCCAATGACACAAAAACACCTATTGGATGCACAAGATTGGTTAAAAACCCTAATTGGACAAGATTAAGTGTAGGGAGGACGAAAATGACCTAAATGTTCATCCAATGACACAAAAATACTTGTTGGATGCACAGGATTGGTTAAAAACCCTAATTGGACAAGAATTAGCTTTGGGAGGACGAAAATGACCTAATTGTTCATCCAATGACACAAAAACACCTATTGGTTGCACAACATTGGTTAGAAACCCTAATTGGACAAGATTAAGCCTAGGGAGGACGAAAATGACCTAATTGTTCATCCAATGACACAAAAACACTTGTCGGATGCACAGGATTGGTTAAAAACCCTAATTGGACAAGAATTAGCCTAGGGAGGACGAAAATGACCTAATTGTTCATCAAATGACACAAAAACACCTATTGGTTGCACAAGATTGGTTAGAAACCCTAATTGGACGAGATTAAGTGTAGGGTGGACGAGAATGACCTAAATATTCATCCAATGACACAAAAACACCTATTGGATGCACAAGATTGGTTAAAAACCCTAATTGGACAAGATTAAGTGTAGGGAGGACGAAAATGACCTAAATGTTCATCCAATGACACAAAAACACTTGTTGGATGCACAGGATTGGTTAAAAACCCTAATTGGACAAGAATTAGCTTAGGGAGGACGAAAATGACCTAATTGTTTATCCAATGACACAAAAACACCTATTGGATGCACAAGATTGGTTAGAAACCCTAATTGGACAAGATTAAGTGTAGGGAGGACGAAAATGACCTAAATATTCATCCAATGACACAAAAACACCTATTGGATGCACAAGATTGGTTAAAAACCCTAATTGGACAAGATTAAGTTTAGGAAGGACGAAAATGACCTAAGTGTTCATCCAATGACACCAAACACCTATTGGATGTACAAGAATTGTTAGAAACCCAAATTGGACAGGCATAAGCCTAGGGAGGACGAAAATGACGTAATTGTTCATCCAATGGCACAAAAACACTCATTGGAAGCACAAGATTGGCTAAAAACCGTAATTGGACAAGAAATAGGCTAGGTTGGACGAAAATGACCTAATTGTTCATCCAATGACACAAAAACACCTATTGGATGCACAAGATTGGTTAGAAACCCTAATTGGACAAGATTAAGTGTAGGGAGGACGAAAAGGACCTAAATGTTCATCCAATGACACAAAAACACCTGTTGGATGCACAGGATTGGTTAAAAACCCTAATTGGACAAGAATTAGCCTAGGGAGGACGAAAATGACCTAATTGTTCATCCAATGACACAAAAACACCTATTGGTTGCACAAGATTGGTTAGAAACCCTAATTGGACAAGATTAAGTATAGGGAGGACGAAAATGACCTAAATATTCATCCAATGACACAAAAATACCTATTGGATGCACAAGATTGGTTAAAAACCCTAATTGGACAAGATTAAGTGTAGGGAGGACGAAAATGACCTAAATGTTCATCCAATGACACAAAAACACCTGTTGGATGCACAGGATTGGTTAAAAATCCTTATTGGACAAGAATTAGCCTAGGGAGGACGAAAATGACCTAATTGTTCATCCAATGACACAAAAACACCTATTGGTTGCACAAGATTGGTTAGAAACCCTAATTGGACAAGATTAAGTATAGGGAGGACGAAAATGACCTAAATATTCATCCAATGACACAAAAACACCTATTGGATGCACAAGATTGGTTAAAAACCCTAATTGGACAAGATTAAGTGTAGGGAGGACGAAAATGACCTAAATATTCATCCAATGACACAAAAACACCTATTGGATGCACCAGATTGGATAAAAACCCTAATTGGACAAGATTAAGTGTAGGGACGACGAAAATGACCTAAATATTCATCCAATGACACAAAAACACCTATTGGATGCACCAGATTGGATAAAAACCCTAATTGGACAAGATTAAGTGTAGGGAGGACGAAAATGACCTAAATGTTCATCCAATGACACAAAAACACCTGTTGGATGCACAGGATTGGTTAAAAATCCTAATTGGACAAGAATTAGCCTAGGGAGGACGAAAATGACCTAATTGTTCATCCAATGACACAAAAACACCTATTGGTTGCACAAGATTAGTTTGAAACCCTAATTGGACGAGATTAAGTATAGGGAGGACGAAAATGACCTAAATATTCATCCAATGACACAAAAACACCTATTGGATGCACAAGATTGGTTAAAAACCCTAATTGGACAAGATTAAGTGTAGGGAGGACGAAAATGACCTAAATGTTCATCCAATGACACAAAAACACCTGTTGGATGCACAGGATTGGTTAAAAATCCTAATTGGACAAGATTAAGTGTAGGGAGGACGAAAATGACCTAAATGTTCATCCAATGACACAAAAACACCTGTTGGATGCACAGGATTGGTTAAAAATCCTAATTGGACAAGAATTAGCCAAGGGAGGACGAAAATGACCTAATTGTTCATCCAATGACACAAAAACACCTATTGGTTGCACAAGATTGATTAGAAACCCTAATTGGACAAGATTAAGTATAGGGTGGACGAAAATGACCTAAATATTCATCCAATGACACAAAAACACCTATTGGATGCACAAGATTGGTTAAAAACCCTAATTGGACAAGATTAAGTGTAGGGAGGACGAAAATGACCTAAATGTTCATCCAATGACACAAAAACACCTGTTGGATGCACAGGATTGGTTAAAAATCCTAATTGGACAAGAATTAGCCTAGGGAGGACGAAAATGACCTAATTGTTCATCCAATGACACAAAAACTCCTATTGGTTGCACAAGATTGGTTAGAAACCCTAATTGGACAAGATTAAGTATAGGGTGGACGAAAATGACCTAAATATTCATCCAATGACACAAAAACAACTATTGGATGCACAAGATTGGTTAAAAACCCTAATTGGACAAGATTAAGTATAGGGAGGACGAAAATGACCTAAATATTCATCCAATGACACAAAAACACCTATTGGATGCACAAGATTGGTTAAAAACCCTAATTGGACAAGATTAAGTGTAGGGAGGACGAAAATGACCTAAATGTTCATCCAATGACACAAAAACACCAGTTGGATGCACAGGATTGGTTAAAAATCCTAATTGGAAAAGAATTAGCTTAGGGAGGACGAAAATGACCTAATTGTTTATCCAATGACACAAAAACACCTATTGGTTGCACAAGATTGGTTAGAAACCCTAATTGGACAAGATTAAGTGTAGGGAGGACGAAAATGACCTAAATATTCATCCAATGACACAAAAACAACTATTGGATGCACAAGATTGGTTAAAAACCCTAATTGGACAAGATTAAGTATAGGGAGGACGAAAATGACCTAAATATTCATCCAATGACACAAAAACACCTATTGGATGCACAAGATTGGTTAAAAACCCTAATTGGACAAGATTAAGTGTAGGGAGGACGAAAATGACCTAAATGTTCATCCAATGACACAAAAACACCTGTTGGATGCATAGGATTGGTTAAAAATCCTAATTGGACAAGAATTAGCCTAGGGAGGACGAAAATGACCTAATTGTTCATCCAATGACACAAAAACACCTATTGGTTGCACAAGATTGGTTAGAAACCCTAATTGGACAAGATTAAGTATAGGGAGGACGAAAATGACCTAAATATTCATCCAATGATACAAAAACAACTATTGGATGCACAAGATTGGTTAAAAACCCTAATTGGACAAGATTAAGTATAGGGAGGACGAAAATGACCTAAATATTCATCCAATGACACAAAAACACCTATTGGATGCACAAGATTGGTTAAAAACCCTAATTGGACAAGATTAAGTGTAGGGAGGACGAAAATGACCTAAATATTCATCCAATGACACAAAAACACCTGTTGGATGCACAGGATTGGTTAAAAATCCTAATTGGACAAGAATTAGCCTAGGGAGGACGAAAATGACCTAATTGTTCATCCAATGACACAAAAACACCTATTGGTTGCACAAGATTGGTTTGAAACCCTAATTGGACAAGATTAAGCCTAGGGAGGACGATAATGACCTAATTGTTCATCCAATGACACAAAAACACTTGTCGGATGCACAGGATTGGTTAAAAACCCTAATTGGACAAGAATTAGCCTAGGGAGGACGAAAATGACCTAATTGTTCATCAAATGACACAAAAACCCCTATTGGTTGCACAAGATTGGTTAGAAACCCTAATTGGACGAGATTAAGTGTAGGGTGGACGAGAATGACCTAAATATTCATCCAATGACACAAAAACACCTATTGGATGCACAAGATTGGTTAAAAACCCTAATTGGACAAGATTAAGTGTAGGGAAGACGAAAATGACCTAAATGTTCATCCAATGACACAAAAACACTTGTTGGATGCACAGGATTGGTTAAAAACCCTAATTGGACAAGAATTAGCTTAGGGAGGACGAAAATGACCTAATTGTTTATCCAATGACACAAAAACACCTATTGGTTGCACAAGATTGGTTAGAAACCCTAATTGGACAAGATTAAGTGTAGGGAGGACGAAAATGACCTAAATATTCATCCAATGACACAAAAACACCTATTGGATGCACAAGATTGGTTAAAAACCCTAATTGGACAAGATTAAGTGTAGGGAGGACAAAAATGACCTAAATGTTCATCCAATGACACAAAAACACCTATTGGATGCACAGGATTGGTTAAAAACCCTAATTGGACAAGATTAAGTGTAGGGAGGACGAAAATGACCTAAATATTCATCCAATGACACAAAAACACCTATTGGATGCACAAGATTGGTTAAAAACCCTAATTGGACAAGATTAAGTGTAGGGAGGACGAAAATGACCTAAATGTTCATCCAATGACACAAAAATACTTGTTGGATGCACAGGATTGGTTAAAAACCCTAATTGGACAAGAATTAGCTTTGGGAGGACGAAAATGACCTAATTGTTTATCCAATGACACAAAAACACCTATTGGTTGCCAAGATTGGTTAGAAACCCTAATTGGACAAGATTAAGTATAGGGAGGACGAAAATGACCTAAATATTCATCCAATGACACAAAAACAACTATTGGATGCACAAGATTGGTTAAAAACCCTAATTGGACAAGATTAAGTATAGGGAGGACGAAAATGACCTAAATATTCATCCAATGACACAAAAACACCTATTGGATGCACAAGATTGGTTAAAAACCCTAATTGGACAAGATTAAGTGTAGGGAGGACGAAAATGACCTAAATGTTCATCCAATGACACAAAAACACCTGTTGGATGCACAGGATTGGTTAAAAATCCTAATTGGACAAGAATTAGCCTAGGGAGGACGAAAATGACCTAATTGTTCATCCAATGACACAAAAACTCCTATTGGTTGCACAAGATTGGTTAGAAACCCTAATTGGACAAGATTAAGTATAGGGTGGACGAAAATGACCTAAATATTCATCCAATGACACAAAAACAACTATTGGATGCACAAGATTGGTTAAAAACCCTAATTGGACAAGATTAAGTATAGGGAGGACGAAAATGACCTAAATATTCATCCAATGACACAAAAACACCTATTGGATGCACAAGATTGGTTAAAAACCCTAATTGGACAAGATTAAGTGTAGGGAGGACGAAAATGACCTAAATGTTCATCCAATGACACAAAAATACTTGTTGGATGCACAGGATTGGTTAAAAACCCTAATTTGACAAGAATTAGCTTTGGGAGGACGAAAATGACCTAATTGTTTATCCAATGACACAAAAACAGCTATTGGTTGCACAAGATTGGTTAGAAACCGTAATTGGACAAGATTAAGTGTAGGGAGGACGAAAATGACCTAAATATTCATCCAATGACACAAAAACACCTATTGGATGCACAAGATTGGTTAAAAACCCTAATTGGACAAGATTAAGTGTAGGGAGGACGAAAATGACCTAAATGTTCATCCAATGACACAAAAACACTTGTTGGATGCACAGGATTAGTTAAAAACCCTAATTGGACAAGATTAAGTGTAGGGAGGACGAAAATGACCTAAATATTCATCCAATGACACAAAAACACCTATTGGATGCACAAGATTGGTTAAAAACCCTAATTGGACAAGATTAAGTGTAGGGAGGACGAAAATGACCTAAATGTTCATCCAATGACACAAAAATACTTGTTGGATGCACAGGATTGGTTAAAAACCATAATTGGACAAGAATTAGCTTTGGGAGGACGAAAATGACCTAATTGTTTATCCAATGACACAAAAACACCTATTGGATGCACAAGATTGGTTAAAAACCCTAATTGGACAAGATTAAGTGTAGGGAGGACGAAAATGACCTAAATGTTCATCCAATGAAACAAAAATACTTGTTGGATGCACAGGATTGGTTAAAAACCCTAATTGGACAAGAATTAGCTTTGGGAGGACGAAAATGACCTAATTGTTTATCCAATGACACAAAAACACCTATTGGTTGCACAAGATTGGTTAGAAACCCTAATTGGACAAGATTAAGTGTAGGGAGGACGAAAATGACCTAAATATTCATCCAATGACACAAAAACAACTATTGGATGCACAAGATTGGTTACAAACCCTAATTGGACAAGATTAAGTATAGGGAGGACGAAAATGACCTAAATATTCATCCAATGACACAAAAACACCTATTGGATGCACAGGATTGGTTAGAAACCCTAATTGGACAAGATTAAGTGTAGGGAGGACGAAAATGACCTAAATATTCATCCAATGACACAAAAACACCTATTGGATGCACAAGATTGGTTAAAAACCCTAATTGGACAAGATTAAGTGTAGGGAGGACGAAAATGACCTAAATGTTCATCCAATGACACAAAAACACTTGTTGGATGCACAGGATTGGTTAAAAACGCTAATTGGACAAGAATTAGCTTAGGGAGGACGAAAATGACCTAATTGTTTATCCAATGACACAAAAACACCTATTGGTTGCACAAGATTGGTTAGAAACCCTAATTGGGCAAGATTAAGTGTAGGGAGGACGAAAATGACCTAAATATTCATCCAATGACACAAAAACAACTATTGGATGCACAAGATTGGTTAAAAACCCTAATTGGACAAGATTAAGTTTAGGAAGGACGAAAATGATCTAAGTGTTCATCCAATGACACCAAACACCTATTGGATGTACAAGATTGGTTAGAAACCCAAATTGGACAAGCATAAGCCTCGGGAGGACGAAAATGACGTAACTGTTCATCCAATGGCACAAAAACACTCATTGGATGCACAAGATTGGCTAAAAACCGTAATTGGACAAGAAATAGGCTAGGTTGGACGAAAATGACCTAATTGTTCATCCAATGACACAAAAACACCTATTGGATGCACAAGATTGGATAGAAACCCTAATTGGACAAGATTAAGTGTAGGGAGGACGAAAATGACCTAAATATTCATCCAATGACACAAAAACAACTATTGGATGCACAAGATTGGTTAGAAACCCTAATTGGACAAGATTAAGTGTAGGGAGGACGAAAATGACCTAAATGTTCATCCAATGACACAAAAACACTTGTTGGATGCACAGGATTGGTTAAAAACCCTAATTGGACAAGAATTAGCCTAGGGAGGACGAAAATGACCTAAATGTTCATCCAATGACACAAAAATACTTGTTGGATGCACAGGATTGGTTAAAAACCCTAATTGGACAAGAATTAGCTTTGGGAGGACGAAAATGACCTAATTGTTTATCCAATGACACAAAAACACCTATTGGTTGCACAACATTGGTTAGAAACCCTAATTGGACAAGATTAAGTGTAGGGAGGACGAAAATGACCTAAATATTCATCCAATGACACAAAAACAACTATTGGATGCACAAGATTGGTTAAAAACCCTAATTGGACAAGATTAAGTATAGGGAGGACGAAAATGACCTAAATATTCATCCAATGACACAAAAACACCTATTGGATGCACAAGATTGGTTAAAAACCCTAATTGGACAAGATTAAGTGTAGGGAGGACGAAAATGACATAAATATTCATCCAATGACACAAAAACACCTGTTGGATGCACAGGATTGGTTAAAAATCCTAATTGGACAAGAATTAGCCTAGGGAGGACGAAAATGACCTAATTGTTCATCAAATGACACAAAAACACCTATTGGTTGCACAAGATTGGTTAGAAACCCTAATTGGACAAGATTAAGTATAGGGAGGACGAAAATGACCTAAATATTCATCCAATGACACAAAAACAACTATTGGATGCACAAGATTGGTTAAAAACCCTAATTGGACAAGATTAAGTATAGGGAGGACGAAAATGACCTAAATATTCATCCAATGACACAAAAACACCTATTGGATGCACAAGATTGGTTAAAAACCCTAATTGGACAAGATTAAGTGTAGGGAGGACGAAAATGACCTAAATGTTCATCCAATGACACAAAAACACCAGTTGGATGCACAGGATTGGTTAAAAATCCTAATTGGACAAGAATAAGCCTAGGGAGGACGAAAATGACCTAATTGTTCATCCAATGACACAAAAACACCTATTGGTTGCACAAGATTGGTTTGAAACCCTAATTGGACAAGATTAAGCCTAGGGAGGACGATAATGACCTAATTGTTCATCCAATGACACAAAAACACTTGTCGGATGCACAGGATTGGTTAAAAAACCTAATTGGACAAGAATTAGCCTAGGGAGGACGAAAATGACCTAATTGTTCATCAAATGACACAAAAACCCCTATTGGTTGCACAAGATTGGTTAGAAACCCTAATTGGACGAGATTAAGTGTAGGGTGGACGAGAATGACCTAAATATTCATCCAATGACACAAAAACACCTATTGGATGCACAAGATTGGTTAAAAACCCTAATTGGACAAGATTAAGTGTAGGGAGGACGAAAATGACCTAAATGTTCATCCAATGACACAAAAACACCTGTTGGATGCACAAGATTGGTTAAAAACCCTAATTGGACAAGATTAAGTGTAGGGAGGACGAAAATGACCTAAATGTTCATCCAATGACACAAAAACACCTGTTGGATGCACAGGACTGGTTAAAAATCCTAATTGGACAAGAATTAGCCTAGGGAGGACGAAAATGACCTAATTGTTCATCCAATGACACAAAAACACCTATTGGTTGCACAAGATTGGTTAGAAACCCTAATTGGACAAGATTAAGTGTAGGGAGGACGAAAATGACCTAAATATTCATCCAATGACACAAAAACACCTATTGGATGCACAAGATTGGTTAAAAACCCTAATTGGACAAGATTAAGTGTAGGGAGGACGAAAATGACCTAAATGTTCATCCAATGACACAAAAACACCTGTTGGATGCACAAGATTGGTTAAAAACCCTAATTGGACAAGATTAAGTGTAGGGAGGACGAAAATGACCTAAATATTAATCCAATGACACAAAAACACCTATTGGATGCACAAGATTGGTTAAAAACCCTAATTGGACAAGATTAAGTGTAGGGAGGACGAAAATGACCTAAATGTTCATCCAATGACACAAAAATACTTGTTGGATGCACAGGATTGGTTAAAAACCCTAATTGGACAAGAATTAGCTTTGGGAGGACGAAAATGACCTAATTGTTTATCCAATGACACAAAAACACCTATTGGTTGCACAAGATTGGTTAGAAACCCTAATTGGACAAGATTAAGTGTAGGGAGGACGAAAATGACCTAAATATTCATCCAATGACACAAAAACACCTATTGGATGCACAAGATTGGTTAAAAACCCTAATTGGACAAGATTAAGTGTAGGGAGGACGAAAATGACCTAAATGTTCATCCAATGACACAAAAACACTTGTCAGATGCACAGGATTGGTTAAAAACCCTAATTGGACAAGAATTAGCTTAGGGAGGACGAAAATGACCTAATTGTTTATCCAATGACACAAAAACACCTATTGGTTGCACAAGATTGGTTAGAAACCCTAATTGGACAAGATTAAGTGTAGGGAGGACGAAAATGACCTAAATATTCATCCAATGACACAAAAACACCTATTGGATGCACAAGATTGGTTAAAAACCCTAATTGGACAAGATTAAGTGTAGGGAGGATGAAAATGACCTAAATGTTCATCCAATGACACAAAAACACCTGTTGGATGCACAGGATTGGTTAAAAACCCTAATTGGACAAGATTAAGTGTAGGGAGGACGAAAATGACCTAAATATTCATCCAATGACACAAAAACACCTATTGGATGCACAAGATTGGTTAAAAACCCTAATTGGACAAGATTAAGTGTAGGGAGGACGAAAATGACCTAAATGTTCATCCAATGACACAAAAATACTTGTTGGATGCACAGGATTGGTTAAAAACCCTAATTGGACAAGAATTAGCTTTGGGAGGACGAAAATGACCTAATTGTTTATCCAATGACACAAAAACACCTATTGGTTGCACAACATTGGTTAGAAACCCTAATTGGACAAGATTAAGTGTAGGGAGGACGAAAATGACCTAAATATTCATCCAATGACACAAAAACAACTATTGGATGCACAAGATTGGTTAAAAACCCTAATTGGACAAGATTAAGTGTAGGGAGGATGAAAATGACCTAAATGTTCATCCAATGACACAAAAACACTTGTTGGATGCACAGGATTAGTTAAAAACCCTAATTGGACAAGATTAAGTGTAGGGAGGACGAAAATGACCTAAATATTCATCCAATGACACAAAAACACCTATTGGATGCACAAGATTGGTTAAAAACCCTAATTGGACAAGATTAAGTGTAGGGAGGACGAAAATGACCTAAATGTTCATCCAATGACACAAAAACACCTGTTGGATGCACAGGATTGGTTAAAAATCCTAATTGGACAAGAATTAGCCTAGGGAGGACGAAAATGACCTAATTGTTCATCCAATGACACAAAAACACCTATTGGTTGCACAAGATTGGTTAGAAACCCTAATTGGACAAGATTAAGTGTAGGGAGGACGAAAATGACCTAAATATTCATCTAATGACACAAAAACACCTATTGGATGCACAAGATTGGTTAAAAACCCTAATTGGACAAGATTAAGTGTAGGGAGGACGAAAATGACCTAAATGTTCATCCAATGACACAAAAACACTTGTTGGATGCACAGGATTGGTTAAAAACCCTAATTGGACAAGAATTAGCTTAGGGAGGACGAAAATGACCTAATTGTTTATCCAATGACACAAAAACACCTATTGGTTGCACAAGATTGGTTAGAAACCCTAATTGGACAAGATTAAGTGTAGGGAGGACGAAAATGACCTAAATATTCATCCAATGACACAAAAACAACTATTGGATGCACAAGATTGGTTAAAAACCCTAATTGGACAAGATTAAGTTTAGGAAGGACGAAAATGACCTAAGTGTTCATCCAATGACACCAATCACCTATTGGATGTACAAGATTGGTTAGAAACCCAAATTGGATAGGCATAAGCTTAGGGAGGACGAAAATGACGTAATTGTTCATCCAATGGCACAAAAACACTCATTGGATGCACAAGATTGGCTAAAAACCGTAATTGGACAAGAATTAGCCTAGGGAGGACGAAAATGACCTAATTGTTCATCCAATGACACAAAAACACCTATTGGTTGCACAAGATTGGTTAGAAACCCTAATTGGACAAGATTAAGTGTAGGGAGGACGAAAATGACCTAAATATTCATCCAATGACACAAAAACAACTATTGGATGCACAAGATTGGTTAAAAACCCTAATTGGACAAGATTAAGTGTAGGGAGGACGAAAATGACCTAAATGTTCATCCAATGACACAAAAACACCTGTTGGATGCACAGGATTGGTTAAAAACCCTAATTGGACAAGAATTAGCCTAGGGAGGACGAAAATGACCTAAATGTCATCCAATGACACAAAAACACTTGTTGGATGCACAGGATTGGTTAAAAACCCTAATTGGACAAGAATTAGCTTAGGGAGGACGAAAATGACCTAATTGTTTATCCAATGACACAAAAACACCTATTGGTTGCACAAGATTGGTTAGAAACCCTAATTGGACAAGATTAAGTATAGGGTGGACGAAAATGACCTAAATATTCATCCAATGACACAAAAACACCTATTGGATGCACAAGATTGGTTAAAAACCCTAATTGGACAAGATTAAGTGTAGGGAGGACGAAAATGACCTAAATGTTCATCCAATGACACAAAAATACTTGTTGGCTGCAGAGGATTGGTTAAAAACCCTAATTGGACAAGAATTAGCTTAGGGAGGACGAAAATGACCTAATTGTTTATCCAATGACACAAAAACACCTATTGGTTGCACAACATTGGTTAGAAACCCTAATTGGACAAGATTAAGTGTAGGGAGGACGAAAATGACCTAAATATTCATCCAATGACACAAAAACAACTATTGGATGCACAAGATTGGTTAAAAACCCTAATTGGACAAGATTAAGTATAGGGAGGACGAAAATGACCTAAATATTCATCCAATGACACAAAAACACCTATTGGATGCACAAGATTGGTTAAAAACCCTAATTGGACAAGATTAAGTGTAGGGAGGACGAAAATGACATAAATATTCATCCAATGACACAAAAACACCTGTTGGATGCACAGGATTGGTTAAAAATCCTAATTGGACAAGAATTAGCCTAGGGAGGACGAAAATGACCTAATTGTTCATCAAATGACACAAAAACACCTATTGGTTGCACAAGATTGGTTAGAAACCCTAATTGGACAAGATTAAGTATAGGGAGGACGAAAATGACCTAAATATTCATCCAATGACACAAAAACAACTATTGGATGCACAAGATTGGTTAAAAACCCTAATTGGACAAGATTAAGTATAGGGAGGACGAAAATGACCTAAATATTCATCCAATGACACAAAAACACCTATTGGATGCACAAGATTAGTTAAAAACCCTAATTGGACAAGATTAAGTGTAGGGAGGACGAAAATGACCTAAATGTTCATCCAATGACACAAAAACACTTGTTGGATGCACAGGATTGGTTAAAAACCCTAATTGGACAAGAATTAGCTTTGGGAGGACGAAAATGACCTAATTGTTCATCCAATGACACAAAAACACCTATTGGTTGCACAACATTGGTTAGAAACCCTAATTGGACAAGATTAAGTGTAGGGAGGACGAAAATGACCTAAATATTCATCCAATGACACAAAAACAACTATTGGATGCACAAGATTGGTTAGAAACCCTAATTGGACAAGATTAAGTGTAGGGAGGACGAAAATGACCTAAATGTTCATCCAATGACACAAAAACACTTGTTGGATGCACAGGATTGGTTAAAAACCCTAATTGGACAAGAATTAGCCTAGGGAGGACGAAAATGACCTAAATGTTCATCCAATGACACAAAAATACTTGTTGGATGCACAGGATTGGTTAAAAACCCTAATTGGACAAGAATTAGCTTTGGGAGGACGAAAATGACCTAATTGTTTATCCAATGACACAAAAACACCTATTGGTTGCACAACATTGGTTAGAAACCCTAATTGGACAAGATTAAGTGTAGGGAGGACGAAAATGACCTAAATATTCATCCAATGACACAAAAACAACTATTGGATGCACAAGATTGGTTAAAAACCCTAATTGGACAAGATTAAGTATTGGGAGGACGAAAATGACCTAAATATTCATCCAATGACACAAAAACACCTATTGGATGCACAAGATTGGTTAAAAACCCTAATTGGACAAGATTAAGTGTAGGGAGGACGAAAATGACCTAAATGTTCATCCAATGACACCAAACACCTATTGGATGTACAAGATTGGTTAGAAACCCAAATTAGACAAGCATAAGCCTAGGGAGGACGAAAATGACGTAATTGTTCATCCAATGGCACAAAAACACTCATTGGATGCACAAGATTGGCTAAAAACCGTAATTGGACAAGAAATAGGCTAGGTTGGACGAAAATGACCTAATTGTTCATCCAATGACACAAAAACACCTGTTGGATGCACAAGATTGGTTAAAAATCCTAATTGGACAAGAATTATCCTAGGGAGGACGAAAATGACCTAATTGTTCATCCAATGACACAAAAACACCTATTGGTTGCACAACATTGGTTAGAAACCCTAATTGGACAAGATTAAGTATAGGGTGGACGAAAATGACCTAAATATTCATCCAATGACACAAAAACACCTATTGGATGCACAAGATTGGTTAAAAACCCTAATTGGACAAGATTAAGTGTAGGGAGGACGAAAATGACCTAAATGTTCATCCAATGACACAAAAACACCTGTTGGATGCACAGGATTGGTTAAAAATCCTAATTGGACAACAATTAGCCTAGGGAGGACGAAAATGACCTAATTGTTCATCCAATGACACAAAAACACCTATTGGTTGCACAAGATTGGTTAGAAACCCTAATTGGACAAGATTAAGTGTAGGGTGGACGAAAATGACCTAAATATTCATCCAATGACACAAAAACACCTATTGGATGCACAAGATTGGTTAAAAACCCTAATTGGACAAGATTAAGTGTAGGGAGGACGAAAATGACCTAAATGTTCATCCAATGACACAAAAACACTTGTTGGATGCACAGGATTGGTTAAAAACCCTAATTGGACAAGAATTAGCTTAGGGAGGACGAAAATGACCTAATTGTTTATCCAATGACACAAAAACACCTATTGGTTGCACAAGATTGGTTAGAAACCCGAATTGGACATGATTAAGTGTAGGGAGGACGAAAATGACCTAAATATTCATCCAATGACACAAAAACACCTATTGGATGCACAAGATTGGTTAAAAACCCTAATTGGACAAGATTAAGTGTAGGGAGGACGAAAATGACCTAAATGTTCATCCAATGACACAAAAACACTTGTTGGATGCACAGGATTAGTTAAAAACCCTAATTGGACAAGATTAAGTGTAGGGAGGACGAAAATGACCTAAATATTCATCCAATGACATAAAAACACCTATTGGATGCACAAGATTGGTTAAAAACCCTAATTGGACAAGATTAAGTGTAGGGAGGACGAAAATAACCTAAATGTTCATCCAATGACACAAAAATACTTGTTGGATGCACAGGATTGGTTAAAAACCCTAATTGGACAAGAATTAGCTTTGGGAGGACGAAAATGACCTAATTGTTAATCCAATGACACAAAAACACCTATTGGTTGCACAAGATTGGTTAGAAACCCTAATTGGACAAGATTAAGTGTAGGGAGGACGAAAATGACCTAAATATTCATCCAATGACACAAAAACACCTATTGGATGCACAAGATTGGTTAAAAACCCTAATTCGACAAGATTAAGTGTAGGGAGGACGAAAATGACCTAAATGTTCATCCAATGACACAAAAACACTTGTTGGATGCACAGGATTAGTTAAAAACCCTAATTGGACAAGATTAAGTGTAGGGAGGACGAAAATGACCTAAATATTCATCCAATGACACAAAAACACCTATTGGATGCACAAGATTCGTTAAAAACCCTAATTGGACAAGATTAAGTGTAGGGCGGACGAAAATGACCTAAATGTTCATCCAATGAAACAAAAATACTTGTTGGATGCACAGGATTGGTTAAAAACCCTAATTGGACAAGAATTAGCTTTGGGAGGACGAAAATGACATAATTGTTTATCCAATGACACAAAAACACCTATTGGTTGCACAACATTGGTTAGAAACCCTAATTGGACAAGATTAAGTGTAGGGAGGACAAAAATGACCTAAATATTCATCCAATGACACAAAAACACCTATTGGATGCACAAGATTGGTTAAAAACCCTAATTGGACAAGATGAAGTGTAGGGAGGACGAAAATGACCTAAATATTCATCCAATAACACAAAAACACCTATTGGATGCACAAGATTGGTTAAAAACCCTAATTGGACAAGATTAAGTGTAGGGAGGACGAAAATGACCTAAATGTTCATCCAATGACACAAAAATACTTGTTGGATGCACAGGATTGGTTAAAAACCCTAATTGGACAAGAATTAGCTTTGGGAGGACGAAAATGACCTAATTGTTTATCCAATGACACAAAAACACCTATTGGTTGCCAAGATTGGTTAGAAACCCTAATTGGACAAGATTAAGTATAGGGAGGACGAAAATGACCTAAATATTCATCCAATGACACAAAAACAACTATTGGATGCACAAGATTGGTTAAAAACCCTAATTGGACAAGATTAAGTATAGGGAGGACGAAAATGACCTAAATATTCATCCAATGACACAAAAACACCTATTGGATGCACAAGATTGGTTAAAAACCCTAATTGGACAAGATTAAGTGTAGGGAGGACGAAAATGACCTAAATGTTCATCCAATGACACAAAAACACCTGTTGGATGCACAGGATTGGTTAAAAATCCTAATTGGACAAGAATTAGCCTAGGGAGGACGAAAATGACCTAATTGTTCATCCAATGACACAAAAACTCCTATTGGTTGCACAAGATTGGTTAGAAACCCTAATTGGACAAGATTAAGTATAGGGTGGACGAAAATGACCTAAATATTCATCCAATGACACAAAAACAACTATTGGATGCACAAGATTGGTTAAAAACCCTAATTGGACAAGATTAAGTATAGGGAGGACGAAAATGACCTAAATATTCATCCAATGACACAAAAACACCTATTGGATGCACAAGATTGGTTAAAAACCCTAATTGGACAAGATTAAGTGTAGGGAGGACGAAAATGACCTAAATGTTCATCCAATGACACAAAAATACTTGTTGGATGCACAGGATTGGTTAAAAACCCTAATTGGACAAGAATTAGCTTTGGGACGACGAAAATGACCTAATTGTTTATCCAATGACACAAAAACACCTATTGGTTGCACAACATTGGTTAGAAACCCTAATTGGACAAGATTAAGTGTAGGGAGGACGAGAATGACCTAAATATTCATCCAATGACACAAAAACAAGTATTGGATGCACAAGATTGGTTAAAAACCCTAATTGGACAAGATTAAGTATAGGGAGGACGAAAATGACCTAAATATTCATCCAATGACACAAAAACACCTATTGGATGCACAAGATTGGTTAAAAACCCTAATTGGACAAGATTAAGTGTAGGGAGGACGAAAATGACCTATATGTTCATCCAATGACACAAAAACACCTGTTGGATGCACAGGATTGGTTAAAAATCCTAATTGGACAAGAATTAGCCTAGGGAGGACGAAAATGACCTAATTGTTCATCCAATGACACAAAAACACCTATTGGTTGCACAAGATTGGTTAGAAACCCTAAGTGGACAAGATTAAGTATAGGGAGGACGAAAATGACCTAAATATTCATCCAATGACACAAAAACACCTATTGGATGCACAAGATTGGTTAAAAACCCTAATTGGACAAGATTAAGTGTAGGGAGGACGAAAATGACCTAAATGTTCATCCAATGACACAAAACACCTATTGGATGCACAGGATTGGTTAAAAACCCTAATTGGACAAGAATTAGCCTAGGGAGGACGAAAATGACCTAAATGTTCATCCAATGACACAAAAACACCTGTTGGATGCACAGGATTGGTTAAAAACCCTAATTGGACAAGAATTAGCCTAGGGAGGACGAAAATGACCTAATTGTTCATCCAATGACACAAAAACACCTATTGGTTGCACAAGATTGGTTAGAAACCCTAAGTGGACAAGATTAAGTATAGGGAGGACGAAAATGACCTAAATATTCATCCAATGACACAAAAACACCTATTGGATGCACAAGATTGGTTAAAAACCCTAATTGGACAAGATTAAGTGTAGGGAGGACGAAAATGACCTAAATATTCATCCAATGACACAAAAACACCTATTGGATGCACAAGATTGGTTAAAAACCCTAATTGGACAAGATTAAGTGTAGGGAGGACGAAAATGACCTAAATGTTCATCCAATGACACAAAAATACTTGTTGGATGCACAGGATTGGTTAAAAACCATAATTGGACAAGAATTAGCTTTGGGAGGACGAAAATGACCTAATTGTTTATCCAATGACACAAAAACACCTATTGGTTGCACAACATTGGTTAGAAACCCTAATTGGACAAGATTAAGTGTAGGGAGGACGAAAATGACCTAATTATTCATCCAATGACACAAAAACAACTATTGGATGCACAAGATTGGTTAAAAACCCTAATTGGACAAGATTAAGTGTAGGGAGGACGAAAATGACCTAAATATTCATCCAATGACACAAAAACACCTATTGGATGCACAAGATTGGTTAAAAACCCTAATTGGACAAGATTAAGTGTAGGGAGGACGAAAATGACCTAAATGTTCATCCAATGACACAAAAACACCTGTTGGATGCACAGGATTGGTTAAAAACCCTAATTGGACAAGAATTAGCTTTGGGAGGACGAAAATGACCTAATTGTTTATCCAATGACACAAAAACACCTATTGGTTGCACAAGATTGGTTAGAAACCCTAATTGGACAAGATTAAGTATAGGGAGGACAAAAATGACCTAAATATTCATCCAATGACACAAAAACACCTATTGGATGCACAAGATTGGTTAAAACCCCTAATTGGACAAGATTAAGTGTAGGGAGGAAGAAAATGACCTAAATATTCATCCAATGACACAAAAACACCTATTGGATGCACAAGATTGGTTAAAAACCCTAATTGGACAAGATTAAGTGTAGGGAGGACGAAAATGACCTAAATGTTCATCCAATGACACAAAAACACCTGTTGGATGCACAGGATTGGTTAAAAACCCTAATTTTACAAGAATTAGCCTAGGGAGGAAGAAAATGACCTAATTGTTCATCCAATGACACAAAAACACCTATTGGTTGCACAAGATTGGTTAGAAACCCTAATTGGACAAGATTAAGTATAGGGAGGACAAAAATGACCTAAATATTCATCCAATGACACAAAAACACCTATTGGATGCACAAGATTGGTTAAAACCCCTAATTGGACAAGATTAAGTGTAGGGAGGACGAAAATGACCTAAATGTTCATCCAATGACACAAAAACACTTGTTGGATGCACAGGATTGGTTAAAAACCCTAATTGGACAAGAATTAGCTTAGGGAGGACGAAAATGACCTAATTGTTCATCCAATGACACAAAAACACCTATTGGTTGCACAAGATTGGTTAGAAACCCTAATTGGACAAGATTAAGTATAGGGAGGACGAAAATGACCTAAATATTCATCCAATGACACAAAAACAACTATTGGATGCACAAGATTGGTTAAAAACCCTAATTGGACAAGATTAAGTATAGGGAGGATGAAAATGACCTAAATATTCATCCAATGACACAAAAACACCTATTGGATGCACAAGATTGGTTAAAAACCCTAATTGGACAAGATTAAGTGTAGGGAGGACGAAAATGACCTAAATGTTCATCCAATGACACAAAAACACCTGTTGGATGCACAGGATTGGTTAAAAATCCTAATTGGACAAGATTAAGTGTAGGGAGGACGAAAATGACCTAAATGTTCATCCAATGACACAAAAACACCTGTTGGATGCACAGGATCGGTTAAAAATCCTAATTGGACAAGAATTAGCCTAGGGAGGACGAAAATGACCTAATTGTTCATCCAATGACACAAAAACACCTATTGGTTGCACAAGATTGGTTAAAACCCCTAATTGGACAAGATTAAGTGTAGGGAGGACGAAAATGACCTAAATGTTCATCCAATGACACAAAAACACGTGTTGGATGCACAGGATTGGTTAAAAACCCTAATTGGACAAGAATTAGCTTAGGGAGGACGAAAATGACCTAATTGTTTATCCAATGACACAAAAACACCTATTGGTTGCACAAGATTGGTTAGAAACCCTAATTGGACAAGATTAAGTGTAGGGAGGACGAAAATGACCTAAATATTCATCCAATGACACAAAAACACCTATTGGATGCACAAGATTGGTTAAAAACCCTAATTGGACAAGATTAAGTGTAGGGAGGATGAAAATGACCTAAATGTTCATCCAATGACACAAAAACACCTGTTGGATGCACAGGATTGGTTAAAAACCCTAATTGGACAAGATTAAGTGTAGGGAGGACGAAAATGACCTAAATATTCATCCAATGACACAAAAACACCTATTGGATGCACAAGATTGGTTAAAAACCCTAATTGGACAAGATTAAGTGTAGGGAGGACGAAAATGACCTAAATGTTCATCCAATGACACAAAAATACTTGTTGGATGCACAGGATTGGTTAAAAACCCTAATTGGACAAGAATTAGCTTTGGGAGGACGAAAATGACCTAATTGTTTATCCAATGACACAAAAACACCTATTGGTTGCACAAGATTGGTTAGAAACCCTAATTGGACAAGATTAAGTGTAGGGAGGACGAAAATGACCTAAATATTCATCCAATGACACAAAAACACCTATTGCATGCACAAGATTGGTTAAAAACCCTAATTGGACAAGATTAAGTGTAGGGAGGACGAAAATGACCTAAATGTTCATCCAATGACACAAAAACACCTGTTGGATGCACAGGATTAGTTAAAAACCCTAATTGGACAAGATTAAGTGTAGGGAGGACGAAAATGACCTAAATATTCATCCAATGACACAAAAACACCTATTGGATGCACAAGATTGGTTAAAAACCCTAATTGGACAAGATTAAGTGTAGGGAGGACGAAAATGACCTAAATGTTCATCCAATGAAACAAAAATACTTGTTGGATGCACAGGATTGGTTAAAAACCCTAATTGGACAAGAATTAGCTTTGGGAGGACGAAAATGACCTAATTGTTTATCCAATGACACAAAAACACCTATTGGTTGCACAACATTGGTTAGAAACCCTAATTGGACAAGATTAAGTGTAGGGAGGACGAAAATGACCTAAATATTCATCCAATGACACAAAAACAACTATTGGATGCACAAGATTGGTTAAAAACCCTAATTGGACAAGATTAAGTATAGGGAGGACGAAAATGACCTAAATATTCATCCAATGACACAAAAACACCTATTGGATGCACAGGATTGGTTAGAAACCCTAATTGGACAAGATTAAGTGTAGGGAGGACGAAAATGACCTAAATATTCATCCAATGACACAAAAACACCTATTGGATGCACAAGATTGGTTAAAAACCCTAATTGGACAAGATTAAGTGTAGGGAGGACGAAAATGACCTAAATGTTCATCCAATGACACAAAAACACTTGTTGGATGCACAGGATTGGTTAAAAACGCTAATTGGACAAGAATTAGCTTAGGGAGGACGAAAATGACCTAATTGTTTATCCAAAGACACAAAAACACCTATTGGTTGCACAAGATTGGTTAGAAACCCTAATTGGACAAGATTAAGTGTAGGGAGGACGAAAATGACCTAAATATTCATCCAATGACACAAAAACAACTATTGGATGCACAAGATTGGTTAAAAACCCTAATTGGACAAGATTTAGTTTAGGAAGGACGAAAATGATCTAAGTGTTCATCCAATGACACCAAACACCTATTGGATGTACAAGATTGGTTAGAAACCCAAATTGGACAAGCATAAGCCTCGGGAGGACCAAAATGACGTAATTGTTCATCCAATGGCACAAAAACACTCATTGGATGCACAAGATTGGCTAAAAACCGTAATTGGACAAGAAATAGGCTAGGTTGGACGAAAATGACCTAATTGTTCATCCAATGACACAAAAACACCTATTGGATGCACAAGATTGGTTAGAAACCCTAATTGGACAAGATTAAGTGTAGGGAGGACGAAAATGACCTAAATATTCATCCAATGACACAAAAACAACTATTGGATGCACAAGATTGGTTAGAAACCCTAATTGGACAAGATTAAGTGTAGGGAGGACGAAAATGACCTAAATGTTCATCCAATGACACAAAAACACTTGTTGGATGCACAGGATTGGTTAAAAACCCTAATTAGACAAGAATTAGCCTAGGGAGGACGAAAATGACCTAATTGTTCATCCAATGACACAAAAACACCTATTGGTTGCACAAGATTGGTTAGAAACCCTAATTGGACAAGATTAAGTATAGGGAGGACGAAAATGACCTAAATATTCATCCAATGACACAAAAACAACTATTGGATGCACAAGATTGGTTAAAAACCCTAATTGGACAAGATTAAGTATAGGGAGGATGAAAATGACCTAAATATTCATCCAATGACACAAAAACACCTATTGGATGCACAAGATTGGTTAAAAACCCTAATTGGACAAGATTAAGTGTAGGGAGGACGAAAATGACCTAAATGTTCATCCAATGACACAAAAACACCTGTTGGATGCACAGGATTGGTTAAAAATCCTAATTGGACAAGAATTAGCCTAGGGAGGACGAAAATGACCTAATTGTTCATCCAATGACACAAAAACTCCTATTGGTTGCACAAGATTGGTTAGAAACCCTAATTGGACAAGATTAAGTATAGGGTGGACGAAAATGACCTAAATATTCATCCAATGACACAAAAACAACTATTGGATGCACAAGATTGGTTAAAAACCCTAATTGGACAAGATTAAGTATAGGGAGGACGAAAATGACCTAAATATTCATCCAATGACACAAAAACACCTATTGGATGCACAAGATTGGTTAAAAACCCTAATTGGACAAGATTAAGTGTAGGGAGGACGAAAATGACCTAAATGTTCATCCAATGACACAAAAACACCAGTTGGATGCACAGGATTGGTTAAAAATCCTAATTGGAAAAGAATTAGCTTAGGGAGGACGAAAATGACCTAATTGTTTATCCAATGACACAAAAACACCTATTGGTTGCACAAGATTGGTTAGAAACCCTAATTGGACAAGATTAAGTGTAGGGAGGACGAAAATGACCTAAATATTCATCCAATGACACAAAAACAACTATTGGATGCACAAGATTGGTTAAAAACCCTAATTGGACAAGATTAAGTATAGGGAGGACGAAAATGACCTAAATATTCATCCAATGACACAAAAACACCTATTGGATGCACAAGATTGGTTAAAAACCCTAATTGGACAAGATTAAGTGTAGGGAGGACGAAAATGACCTAAATGTTCATCCAATGACACAAAAACACCTGTTGGATGCATAGGATTGGTTAAAAATCCTAATTGGACAAGAATTAGCCTAGGGAGGACGAAAATGACCTAATTGTTCATCCAATGACACAAAAACACCTATTGGTTGCACAAGATTGGTTAGAAACCCTAATTGGACAAGATTATGTATAGGGAGGACGAAAATGACCTAAATATTCATCCAATGACACAAAAACAACTATTGGATGCACAAGATTGGTTAAAAACCCTAATTGGACAAGATTAAGTATAGGGAGGACGAAAATGACCTAAATATTCATCCAATGACACAAAAACACCTATTAGATGCACAACATTGGTTAAAAACCCTAATTGGACAAGATTAAGTGTAGGGAGGACAAAAATGACCTAAATGTTAATCCAATGACACAAAAATACTTGTTGGATGCACAGGATTGGTTAAAAACCCTAATTGGACAAGAATTAGCTTAGGGAGGACGAAAATGACCTAATTGTTTATCCAATGACACAAAAACACCTATTGGTTGCACAACATTGGTTAGAAACCCTAATTGGACAAGATTAAGTGTAGGGAGGACGAAAATGACCTAAATATTCATCCAATGACACAAAAACAACTATTGGATGCACAAGATTGGTTAAAAACCCTAATTGGACAAGATTAAGTATAGGGAGGACGAAAATGACCTAAATATTCATCCAATGACACAAAAACACCTATTGGATGCACAAGATTGGTTAAAAACCCTAATTGGACAAGATTAAGTGTAGGGAGGACGAAAATGACATAAATATTCATCCAATGACACAAAAACACCTGTTGGATGCACAGGATTGGTTAAAAATCCTAATTGGACAAGAATTAGCCTAGGGAGGACGAAAATGACCTAATTGTTCATCAAATGACACAAAAACACCTATTGGTTGCACAAGATTGGTTAGAAACCCTAATTGGACAAGATTAAGTATAGGGAGGACGAAAATGACCTAAATATTCATCCAATGACACAAAAACAACTATTGGATGCACAAGATTGGTTAAAAACCCTAATTGGACAAGATTAAGTATAGGGAGGACGAAAATGACCTAAATATTCATCCAATGACACAAAAACAACTATTGGATGCACAAGATTGGTTAAAAACCCTAATTGGACAAGATTAAGTGTAGGGAGGACGAAAATGACCTAAATGTTCATCCAATGACACAAAAACACCTGTTGGATGCACAGGATTGGTTAAAAACCCTAATTGGACAAGAATTAGCCTAGGGAGGACGAAAATGACCTAATTGTTCATCCAATGACACAAAAACACCTATTGGTTGCACAAGATAGGTTAGAAACCCTAATTGGACAAGATTAAGTATAGGGAGGACGAAAATGACCTAAATATTCATCCAATGACACAAAAACACCTATTGGATGCACAAGATTGGTTAAAAACCCTAATTAGACAAGATTAAGTGTAGGGAGGACGAAAATGACCTAAATGTTCATCCAATGTCACAAAAATACTTGTTGGTTGCACAGGATTGGTTAAAAACCCTACTTGGACAAGAATTAGCTTTGGGAGGACGAAAATGACCTAATTGTTTATCCAATGACACAAAAACACCTATTGGTTGCACAACATTGGTTAGAAACCCTAATTGGACAAGATTAAGTGTAGGGAGGACGAAAATGACCTAAATATTCATCCAATGACACAAAAACAACTATTGGATGCACAAGATTGGTTAAAAACCCTAATTGGACAAGATTAAGTATAGGGAGGACGAAAATGACCTAAATATTCATCCAATGACACAAAAACACCTATTGGATACACAAGATTGGTTAAAAACCCTAATTGGACAAGATTAAGTGTAGGGAGGACGAAAATGACCTAAATGTTCATCCAATGACACAAAAACACCTGTTGGATGCACAGGATTGGTTAAAAATCCTAATTGGACAAGAATTAGCCTAGGGAGGACGAAAATGACCTAATTGTTCATCCAATGACACAAAAACACCTATTGGTTGCACAAGATTAGTTTGAAACCCTAATTGGACGAGATTAAGTATAGGGAGGACGAAAATGACCTAAATATTCATCCAATGACACAAAAACACCTATTGGATGCACAAGATTGGTTAAAAACCCTAATTGGACAAGATTAAGTGTAGGGAGGACGAAAATGACCTAAATGTTCATCCAATGACACAAAAACACCTGTTGGATGCACAGGACTGGTTAAAAATCCTAATTGGACAAGAATTAGCCTAGGGAGGACGAAAATGACCTAAATATTCATCCAATGACACAAAAACACCTATTGGAGGCACAAGATTGGTTAAAAACCCTAATTGGACAAGATTAAGTGTAGGGAGGACGAAAATGACCTAAATGTTCATCCAATGACACAAAAACACCTGTTGGATGCACAGGATTGGTTAAAAATCCTAATTGGACAAGAATTAGCCTAGGGAGGACGAAAATGACCTAATTGTTCATCCAATGACACAAAAACACCTATTGGTTGCACAAGATTGGTTTGAAACCCTAATTGGACAAGATTAAGTATAGGGAGGACGAAAATGACCTAAATATTCATCCAATGACACAAAAACACCTATTGGATGCACAAGATTGGTTAAAAACCCTAATTGGACAAGATTAAGTGTAGGGAGGACGAAAATGACCTAAATGTTCATCCAATGACACAAAAACACCTATTGGATGCACAGGATTGGTTAAAAACCCTAATTGGACAAGATTAAGTGTAGGGAGGACGAAAATGACCTAAATGTTCATCCAATGACACAAAAATACTTGTTGGATGCACAGGATTGGTTAAAAACCCTAATTGGACAAGAATTAGCTTTGGGAGGACGAAAATGACCTAATTGTTTATCCAATGACACAAAAACACCTATTGGTTGCACAAGATTGGTTAGAAACCCTAATTGGACAAGATTAAGTATAGGGAGGACAAAAATGACCTAAATATTCATCCAATGACACAAAAACACCTATTGGATGCACAAGATTGGTTAAAAACCCTAATTGGACAAGATTAAGTGTAGGGAGGACGAAAATGACCTAAATGTTCATCCAATGACACAAAAACACCTGTTGGATGCACAAGATTGGTTAAAAACCCTAATTGGACAAGATTAAGTGTAGGGAGGACGAAAATGACCTAAATGTTCATCCAATGACACAAAAACACCTGTTGGATGCACAGGACTGGTTAAAAATCCTAATTGGACAAGAATTAGCCTAGGGAGGACGAAAATGACCTAATTGTTCATCCAATGACACAAAAACACCTATTGGTTGCACAAGATTGGTTAGAAACCCTAATTGGACAAGATTAAGTGTAGGGAGGACGAAAATGACCTAAATATTCATCCAATGACATAAAAACAACTATTGGATGCACAAGATTGGTTAAAAACCCTAATTGGACAAGATTAAGTTTAGGAAGGACGAAAATGACCTAAATATTCATCCAATGACACAAAAACAACTATTGGATGCACAAGATTGGTTAAAAACCCTAATTGGACAAGATTAAGTGTAGGGAGGACGAAAATGACCTACATGTTCATCCAATGACACAAAAACACCTGTTGGATGCACAGGATTGGTTAAAAACCCTAATTGGACAAGAATTAGCCTAGGGAGGACGAAAATGACCTAATTGTTCATCCAATGACACAAAAACACCTATTGGTTGCACAAGATTGGTTAGAAACCCTAATTGGACAAGATTAAGTATAGGGAGGACGAAAATGACCTAAATATTCATCCAATGACACAAAAACAACTATTGGATGCACATGATTGGTTAAAAACCCTAATTGGACAAGATTAAGTATAGGGAGGACGAAAATGACCTAAATATTCATCCAATGACACAAAAACACCTATTGGATGCACAAGATTGGTTAAAAACCCTAATTGGACAAGATTAAGTGTAGGGAGGACGAAAATGACCTAAATATTCATCCAATGACACAAAAACACCTGTTGGATGCACAGGATTGGTTAAAAACCCTAATTGGACAAGAATTAGCCTAGGGAGGACGAAAATGACCTAATTGTTCATCCAATGACACAAAAACACCTATTGGTTGCACAAGATTGGTTAAAAACCCTAATTGGACAAGATTAAGTGTAGGGAGGACGAAAATGACCTAAATATTCATCCAATGACACAAAAACAACTATTGGATGCACAAGATTGGTTAAAAACCCTAATTGGACAAGATTAAGTTTAGGAAGGACGAAAATGACCTAAGTGTTCATCCAATGACACCAAACACCTATTGGATGTACCAGATTGGTTAGAAACCCAAATTGGACAAGCATAAGCCTAGGGAGGACGAAAATAACGTAATTGTTCATCCAATGGCACAAAAACACTCATTGGATGCACAAGATTGGCTAAAAACCGTAATTGGACAAGAAATAGGCTAGGTTGGACGAAAATGACCTAATTGTTCATCCAATGACACAAAAACACCTATTGGATGCACAAGATTGGTTAGAAACCCTAATTGGACAAGATTAAGTGTAGGGAGGACGAAAAGGACCTAAATGTTCATCCAATGACACAAAAACACCTGTTGGATGCACAGGATTGGTTAAAAACCCTAATTGGACAAGAATTAGCCTAGGGAGGACGAAAATGACCTAATTGTTTATCCAATGACACAAAAACACCTATTGGTTGCACAAGATTGGTTAGAAACCCTAATTGGACAAGATTAAGTATAGGGAGGACGAAAATGACCTAAATATTCATCCAATGACACAAAAACAGCTATTGGATGCACAAGATTGGTTAAAAACCCTAATTGGACAAGATTAAGTGTAGGGAGGACGAAAATGACTTAAATGTTCATCCAATGACACAACACACCTATTGCATGCACAAGATTGGTTAAAAACCCTAATTGGACAAGAATAAGCCTAGGGAGCACGAAAAGGACCTAATTGTTCATCCAATGACACAAACACACCTATTGGATGCACAAGATTGGTTAGAAACCCTAATTGGACAAGAATTAGCCTAGGGAGGACGAAAATGACCTAATTGTTCTTCCAATGACACAAAAACACCTATTGGATGCACAAGATTGGTTAGAAACCCTATTTGGACAAGATTAAGTGTAGGGAGGACGAAAAGGACCTAAATGTTCATCCAATGACACAAAAACACTTGTTGGATGCACAGGATTGGTTCAAAACCCTAATTGGACAAGAATTAGCATAGGGAGGACAAAAATGACCTAATTGTTTATCCAATGACACAAAAACACCTATTATTTGCACAAGATTGGTTAGAAACCCTAATTGGACAAGATTAAGTATAGGGAGGACGAAAATCACCTAAATATTCATCCAATGTCACAAAACACCTATTGGATGCACAAGATTGGTTAAAAGCCCTAATTGGACAAGATTAAGTGTAGGGAGGACGAAAATGACCTAAATGTTCATCCAATGACACAAAACACCTATTGGATGCACAAGATTGGTTAAAAACCCTAATTGGACAAAAATAAGCCTAGGGAGGACGAAAAGTACCTAATTGTTCATCCAATGACACAAACACACCTATTGGATGCACAAGATTGGTTAGAAACCCTAATTGGACAAGAATTAGCCTAGGGAGGACGAAAATGACCTAAATGTTCATCCAATGACACAAAAACACCCATTGGAAGCACAAGGTTGGTTAAAAACCCTAATTGGACAAGATTAAGTGTAGGGAGGAAGAAAATGACCTAATTGTTTATCCAATGACACAAAAACACCTATTGGTTGCACAAGATTGGTTAGAAACCTGAATTGGACAAGATTAAGTGTAGGGAGGACGAAAATGACCTAAATATTCATCCAATGACACAAAAATACCTATTGGATGCACAAGATTGGTTAAAAACCCTAATTGGACAAGATTAAGTGTAGGGAGGACGAAAATGACCTAAATGTTCATCCAATGACACAAAAACACCTGTTGGATGCACAGGATTGGTTAAAAACCCTAATTGGACAAGAATTAGCCTAGGGAGGAAGAAAATGACCTAATTATTCATCCAATGACACAAAAACACTTATTGGTTGCACAAGATTGGTTAGAAACCCTAATTGGACAAGATTAAGTGTAGGGAGGACGAAAATGACCTAAATATTCATCCAATGACACAAAAACACCTATTCGATGCACAAGATTGGTTAAAAACCCTAATTGGACAAGATTAAGTGTAGGGAGGACGAAAATGACCTAAATGTTCATCCAATGACACAAAAACACCTGTTGGATGCACAGGATTGGTTAAAAACCCTAATTGGACAAGAATTAGCCTAGGGAGGACGAAAATGACCTAAATGTTCATCCAATGACACAAAAACACCCATTGGAAGCACAAGGTTGGTTAAAAACCCTAATTGGACAAGATTAAGTGTAGGGAGGAAGAAAATGACCTTAATATTCGTCCAATGACACAAAAACACCCTTTGGATACACAAGATTGGTTAGAAACCCTACTTGGACAAGAATTAGCCTAGGGAGGACGAAAATGACCTAGTTGTTCATCCAATGACACAAAAACACCTATTGGATGCACAAGATTGGTTAAAAACCCTAATTGGACAAGATTAAGTGTAGGGAGGACGAAAATGACCTAAATGTTCATCCAATGACACAAAAACACCTGTTGGATGCACAGGATTGGTTAAAAACCCTAATTGGACAAGAATTAGCCTAGGGAGGACGAAAATGACCTAATTGTTCATCCAATGACACAAAAACACCTATTGGTTGCACAAGATTGGTTTGAAACCCTAATTGGACGAGATTAAGTATAGGGAGGACGAAAATGACCTAAATATTCATCCAATGACACAAAAACACCTATTGGATGCACAAGATTGGTTAAAAACCCTAATTGGACAAGATTAAATGTAGGGAGGACGAAAATGACCTAAATGTTCATCCAATGACACAAAAACACCTGTTGGATGCACAGGATTGGTTAAAAATCCTAATTGGACAAGAATTAGCCTAGGGAGGACGAAAATGACCTAATTGTTCATCCAATGACACAAAAACACCTATTGGTTGCACAAGATTGGTTAGAAACCCTAATTGGACAAGATTAAGTATAGGGTGGACGAAAATGACCTAAATATTCATCCAATGACACAAAAACACCTATTGGATGCACAAGATTGGTTAAAAACCCTAATTGGACAAGATTAAGTGTAGGGAGGACGAAAATGACGTAAATGTTCATCCAATGACACAAAAACATTTGTTGGATGCACAGGATTGGTTAAAAACCCTAATTGGACAAGAATTAGCTTAGGGAGGACGAAAATGACCTAATTGTTTATCCAATGACACAAAAACACCT
>JBBPBS010000167.1:125779-157417 GCA_037974835.1 Cicer judaicum
AAATAGGCTTGGTTGGACGAAAATGACCTAATTGTTCATCCAATGACACAAAAACACCTATTGGATGCACAAGATTGGTTAGAAACCCTAATTGGACAAGATTAAGTGTAGGGAGGACGAAAAGGACCTAAATGTTCATCCAATGACACAAAAACACTTGTTGGATGCACAGGATTGGTTAAAAACCCTAATTGGACAAGAATTAGCTTTGGGAGGACGAAAATGACCTAATTGTTTATCCAATGACACAAAAACACCTATTGGTTGCACAACATTGGTTAGAAACCCTAATTGGACAAGATTAAGTGTAGGGAGGACGAAAATGACCTAAATATTCATCCAATGACAAAAACAACTATTGGATGCACAAGATTGGTTAAAAACCCTAATTGGACAAGATTAAGTATGGGGAGGACGAAAATGACCTAAATATTCATCCAATGACACAATAACACCTATTGGATGCACAAGATTGGTTAAAAACCCTAATTGGACAAGATTAAGTGTAGGGAGGACGAAAATGACCTAAATGTTCATCCAATGACACAAAAACACCTGCTGGATGCACAGGATTGGTTAAAAATCCTAATTGGACAAGAATTAGCCTAGGGAGGACGAAAATGACCTAATTGTTCATCCAATGACACAAAAACACCTATTGGTTGCACAAGATTGGTTTGAAACCCTAATTGGACGAGATTAAGTATAGGGAGGACGAAAATGACCTAAATATTCATCCAATGACACAAAAACACCTATTGGATGCACAAGATTGGTTAAAAACCCTAATTGGACAAGATTAAGTGTAGGGAGGACGAAAATGACGTAAATGTTCATCCAATGACACAAAAACACCTGTTGGATGCACAGGACTGGTTAAAAATCATAATTGGACAAGAATTAGCCTAGGGACGACGAAAATGACCTAATTGTTCATCCAATGACACAAAAACACCTATTGGTTGCACAAGATTGGTTAGAAACCCTAATTGGACAAGATTAAGTGTAGGGAGGACGAAAATGACCTAAATATTCATCCAATGACACAAAAACACCTATTGGATGCACAAGATTGGTTAAAAACCCTAATTGGACAAGATTAAGTGTAGGGAGGACGAAAATGACCTAAATGTTCATCCAATGACACAAAAATACTTGTTGGATGCACAGGATTGGTTAAAAACCCTAATTGGACAAGAATTAGCTTTGGGACGACGAAAATGACCTAATTGTTTATCCAATGACACAAAAACACCTATTGGTTGCACAACATTGGTTAGAAACCCTAATTGGACAAGATTAAGTGTAGGGAGGACGAGAATGACCTAAATATTCATCCAATGACACAAAAACAAGTATTGGATGCACAAGATTGGTTAAAAACCCTAATTGGACAAGATTAAGTATAGGGAGGACGAAAATGACCTAAATATTCATCCAATGACACAAAAACACCTATTGGATGCACAAGATTGGTTAAAAACCCTAATTGGACAAGATTAAGTGTAGGGAGGACGAAAATGACCTAAATGTTCATCCAATGACACAAAAACACCAGTTGGATGCACAGGATTGGTTAAAAATCCTAATTGGAAAAGAATTAGCTTAGGGAGGACGAAAATGACCTAATTGTTTATCCAATGACACAAAAACACCTATTGGTTGCACAAGATTGGTTAGAAACCCTAATTGGACAAGATTAAGTGTAGGGAGGACGAAAATGACCTAAATATTCATCCAATGACACAAAAACAACTATTGGATGCACAAGATTGGTTAAAAACCCTAATTGGACAAGATTAAGTATAGGGAGGACGAAAATGACCTAAATATTCATCCAATGACACAAAAACACCTATTGGATGCACAAGATTGGTTAAAAACCCTAATTGGACAAGATTAAGTGTAGGGAGGACGAAAATGACCTAAATGTTCATCCAATGACACAAAAACACCAGTTGGATGCACAGGATTGGTTAAAAATCCTAATTGGACAAGAATAAGCCTAGGGAGGACGAAAATGACCTAATTGTTCATCCAATGACACAAAAACACCTATTGGTTGCACAAGATTGGTTTGAAACCCTAATTGGACAAGATTAAGCCTAGGGAGGACGATAATGACCTAATTGTTCATCCAATGACACAAAAACACTTGTCGGATGCACAGGATTGGTTAAAAAACCTAATTGGACAAGAATTAGCCTAGGGAGGACGAAAATGACCTAATTGTTCATCAAATGACACAAAAACCCCTATTGGTTGCACAAGATTGGTTAGAAACCCTAATTGGACGAGATTAAGTGTAGGGTGGACGAGAATGACCTAAATATTCATCCAATGACACAAAAACACCTATTGGATGCACAAGATTGGTTAAAAACCCTAATTGGACAAGATTAAGTGTAGGGAGGACGAAAATGACCTAAATGTTCATCCAATGACACAAAAACACTTGTTGGATGCACAGGATTAGTTAAAAACCCTAATTGGACAAGATTAAGTGTAGGGAGGACGAAAATGACCTAAATATTCATCCAATGACACAAAAACACCTATTGGATGCACAAGATTGGTTAAAAACCCTAATTGGACAAGATTAAGTGTAGGGAGGACGAAAATGACCTAAATGTTCATCCAATGATACAAAAACACTTGTTGGATGCACAGGATTGGTTAAAAACCCTAATTGGACAAGAATTAGCTTAGGGAGGACGAAAATGACCTAATTGTTTATCCAATGACACAAAAACACCTATTGGTTGCACAAGATTGGTTAGAAACCCTAATTGGACAAGATTAAGTGTAGGGAGGACGAAAATGACCTAAATATTCATCCAATGACACAAAAACACCTATTGGATGCACAAGATTGGTTAAAAACCCTAATTGGACAAGATTAAGTGTAGGGAGGATGAAAATGACCTAAATGTTCATCCAATGACACAAAAACACCTGTTGGATGCACAGGATTGGTTAAAAACCCTAATTGGACAAGATTAAGTGTAGGGAGGACGAAAATGACCTAAATATTCATCCAATGACACAAAAACACCTATTGGATGCACAAGATTGGTTAAAAACCCTAATTGGACAAGATTAAGTGTAGGGAGGACGAAAATGACCTAAATGTTCATCCAATGACACAAAAATACTTGTTGGATGCACAGGATTGGTTAAAAACCCTAATTGGACAAGAATTAGCTTTGGGAGGACGAAAATGACCTAATTGTTTATCCAATGACACAAAAACACCTATTGGATGCACAACATTGGTTAGAAACCCTAATTGGACAAGATTAAGTGTAGGGAGGACGAAAATGACCTAAATATTCATCCAATGACACAAAAACAACTATTGGATGCACAAGATTGGTTAAAAACCCTAATTGGACAAGATTAAGTATAGGGAGGACGAAAATGACCTAAATATTCATCCAATGACACAAAAACACCTATTGGATGCACAAGATTGGTTAAAAACCCTAATTGGACAAGATTAAGTGTAGGGAGGACGAAAATGACCTAAATGTTCATCCAATGACACAAAAACACCTGTTGGATGCACAAGATTGGTTAAAAATCCTAATTGGACAAGAATTAGCCTAGGGAGGACGAAAATGACCTAATTGTTCATCCAATGACACAAAAACACCTATTGGTTGCACAAGATTGGTTAGAAACCCTAATTGGACGAGATTAAGTATAGGGAGGACGAAAATGACCTAAATATTCATCCAATGACACAAAAACACCTATTGGATGCACAAGATTGGTTAAAAACCCTAATTGGACAAGATTAAGTGTAGGGAGGACGAAAATGACCTAAATGTTCATCCAATGACACAAAAACACCTGTTGGATGCACAGGATTGGTTAAAAATCCTAATTGGACAAGAATTAGCCTAGGGAGGACCAAAATGACCTAATTGTTCATCCAATGACACAAAAACACCTATTGGTTGCACAAGATTGGTTAGAAACCCTAATTGGACAAGATTAAGTATAGGGTGGACGAAAATGACCTAAATATTCATCCAATGACACAAAAACACCTATTGGATGCACAAGATTGGTTAAAAACCCTAATTGGACAAGATTAAGTGTAGGGAGGACGAAAATGACGTAAATGTTCATCCAATGACACAAAAACATTTGTTGGATGCACAGGATTGGTTAAAAACCCTAATTGGACAAGAATTAGCTTAGGGAGGACGAAAATGACCTAATTGTTTATCCAATGACACAAAAACACCTATTGGTTGCACAAGATTGGTTAGAAACCCTAATTGGACAAGATTAAGTGTAGGGAGGACGAAAATGACCTAAATATTCATCCAATGACACAAAAACAACTATTGGATGCACAAGATTGGTTAAAAACCCTAATTGGACAAGATTAAGTTTAGGAAGGACGAAAATGACCTAAGTGTTCATCCAATGACACCAAACACCTATTGGATGTACAAGATTGGTTAGAAACCCAAATTGGACAAGCATAAGCCTCGGGAGGACGAAAATGACGTAATTGTTCATCCAATGGCACAAAAACACTCATTGGATGCACAAGATTGGCTAAAAACCGTAATTGGACAACAAATAGGCTTGGTTGGACGAAAATGACCTAATTGTTCATCCAATGACACAAAAACACCTATTGGATGCACAAGATTGGTTAGAAACCCTAATTGGACAAGATTAAGTGTAGGGAGGACGAAAAGGACCTAAATGTTCATCCAATGACACAAAAACACTTGTTGGATGCACAGGATTGGTTAAAAACCCTAATTGGACAAGAATTAGCTTTGGGAGGACGAAAATGACCTAATTGTTTATCCAATGACACAAAAACACCTATTGGTTGCACAACATTGGTTAGAAACCCTAATTGGACAAGATTAAGTGTAGGGAGGACGAAAATGACCTAAATATTCATCCAATGACACAAAAACAACTATTGGATGCACAAGATTGGTTAAAAACCCTAATTGGACAAGATTAAGTATAGGGAGGACGAAAATGACCTAAATATTCATCCAATGACACAAAAACACCTATTGGATACACAAGATTGGTTAAAAACCCTAATTGGACAAGATTAAGTGTAGGGAGGACGAAAATGACCTAAATGTTCATCCAATGACACAAAAACACCTGTTGGATGCACAGGATTGGTTAAAAATCCTAATTGGACAAGAATTAGCCTAGGGAGGACGAAAATGACCTAATTGTTCATCCAATGACACAAAAACACCTATTGGTTGCACAAGATTGGTTAGAAACCCTAATTAGACAAGATAAAGTATAGGGAGGACGAAAATGACCTAAATATTCATCCAATGACACAAAAACAACTATTGGATGCACAAGATTGGTTAAAAACCCTAATTGGACAAGATTAAGTATAGGGAGGACGAAAATGACCTAAATATTCATCCAATGACACAAAAACACCTATTGGATGCACAAGATTGGTTAAAAACCCTAATTGGACAAGATTAAGTGTAGGGAGGACGAAAATGACCTAAATGTTCATCCAATGACACAAAAACACCAGTTGGATGCACAGGATTGGTTAAAAATCCTAATTGGACAAGAATAAGCCTAGGGAGGACGAAAATGACCTAATTGTTCATCCAATGACACAAAAACACCTATTGGTTGCACAAGATTGGTTTGAAACCCTAATTGGACAAGATTAAGCCTAGGGAGGACGATAATGACCTAATTGTTCATCCAATGACACAAAAACACTTGTCGGATGCACAGGATTGGTTAAAAAACCTAATTGGACAAGAATTAGCCTAGGGAGGACGAAAATGACCTAATTGTTCATCAAATGACACAAAAACCCCTATTGGTTGCACAAGATTGGTTAGAAACCCTAATTGGACGAGATTAAGTGTAGGGTGGACGAGAATGACCTAAATATTCATCCAATGACACAAAAACACCTATTGGATGCACAAGATTGGTTAAAAACCCTAATTGGACAAGATTAAGTGTAGGGAGGACGAAAATGACCTAAATGTTCATCCAATGACACAAAAACACCTGTTGGATGCACAAGATTGGTTAAAAATCCTAATTGGACAAGAATTAGCCTAGGGAGGACGAAAATGGCCTAATTGTTCATCCAATGACACAAAAACACCTATTGGTTGCACAAGATTGGTTAGAAACCCTAATTGGACAAGATTAAGTATAGGGAGGACGAAAATGACCTAAATATTCATCCAATGACACAAAAACACCTATTGGATGCACAAGATTGGTTAAAAACCCTAATTGGACAAGATTAAGTGTAGGGAGGACGAAAATGACCTAAATGTTCATCCAATGACACAAAAACACCTATTGGTTGCACAAGATTGGTTAGAAACCCTAATTGGACAAGATTAAGTGTAGGGAGGACGAAAAGGACCTAAATGTTCATCCAATGACACAAAAACACCTGTTGGATGCACAGGATTGGTTAAAAACCCTAATTGGACAAGAATTAGCGTAGGGAGGACGAAAATGACCTAATTGTTCATCCAATGACACAAAAACACCTATTGGTTGCACAAGATTGGTTAGAAACCCTAATTGGACAAGATTAAGTGTAGGGAGGACGAAAATGACCTAAATATTCATCCAATGACACAAAAACAACTATTGGATGCACAAGATTGGTTAAAAACCCTAATTGGACAAGATTAAGTATAGGGAGGACGCAAATGACCTAAATATTCATCCAATGACACAAAAACAACTATTGGATGCACAAGAATGGTTAAAAACCCTAATTGGACAAGATTAAGTTTAGGAAGGACGAAAATGATCTAAATGTTCATCCAATGACACAAAAACACCTATTGGATGCACAGGATTGGTTAAAAACCCTAATTGGACAAGAATTAGCCTAGGGAGGACGAAAATGACCTAATTGTTCATCCAATGACACAAAAACACCTATTGGTTGCAAAAGATTGGTTAGAAACCCTAATTGGACAAGATTAAGTGTAGGGAGGACGAAAATGACCTAAATATTCATCCAATGACACAAAAACAACTATTGGATGCACAAGATTGGTTAAAAACCCTAATTGGACAAGATTAAGTATAGGGAGGACGAAAATGACCTAAATATTCATCCAATGACACAAAAACACCTATTGGATGCACAAGATTGGTTAAAAACCCTAATTGGACAAGATTAACTGTAGGGAGGACGAAAATGACCTAAATGTTCATCCAATGACACAAAAACACCTGTTGGATGCACAGGATTGTTTAAAAATCCTAATTGGACAAGAATTAGCCTAGGGAGGACGAAAATGACCTAATTGTTCATCCAATGACACAAAAACACCTATTGGTTGCACAAGATTGGTTAGAAACCCTAATTGGACAAGATTAAGTGTAGGGAGGACGAAAATGACCTAAATATTCATCCAATGACACAAAAACACCTATTGGATGCACAAGATTGGTTAAAAACCCTAATTGGACAAGATTAAGTGTAGGGAGGACGAAAATGACCTAAATGTTCATCCAATGACACAAAAACACCTGTTGGATGCACAAGATTGGTTAAAAACCCTAATTGGACAAGATTAAGTGTAGGGAGGACGAAAATGACCTAAATATTAATCCAATGACACAAAAACACCTATTGGATGCACAAGATTGGTTAAAAACCCTAATTGGACAAGATTAAGTGTAGGGAGGACGAAAATGACCTAAATGTTCATCCAATGACACAAAAATACTTGTTGGATGCACAGGATTGGTTAAAAACCCTAATTGGACAAGAATTAGCTTTGGGAGGACGAAAATGACCTAATTGTTTATCCAATGACACAAAAACACCTATTGGTTGCACAAGATTGGTTAGAAACCCTAATTGGACAAGATTAAGTGTAGGGAGGACGAAAATGACCTAAATGTTCATCCAATGACACAAAAACACCTGTTGGATGCACAAGATTGGTTAAAAACCCTAATTGGACAAGAATTAGCCTAGGGAGGACGAAAATGACCTAATTGTTCATCCAATGACACAAAAACACCTATTGGTTGCACAAGATTGGTTAGAAACCCTAATTGGACAAGATTAAGTGTAGGGAGGACGAAAATGACCTAAATGTTCATCCAATGACACAAAAATACTTGTTGGATGCACAGGATTGGTTAAAAACCCTAATTGGACAAGAATTAGCCTAGGGAGGACGAAAATGACCTAATTGTTTATCCAATGACACAAAAACACCTATTGGTTGCACAAGATTGGTTAGAAACCCTAATTGGACAAGATTAAGTGTAGGGAGGACGAAAATGACCTAAATATTCATCCAATCACACAAAAACAACTATTGGATGCACAAGATTGGTTAAAAACCCTAATTGGACAAGATTAAGTATAGGGAGGACGAAAATGACCTAAATATTCATCCAATGACACAAAAACACCTATTGGATGCACAAGATTGGTTAAAAACCCTAATTGGACAAGATTAAGTGTAGGGAGGACGAAAATAACCTAAATGTTCATCCAATGACACAAAAACACCTGTTGGATGCACAGGATTGGTTAAAAATCCTAATTGGACAAGAATTAGCCTAGGGAGGACGAAAATGACCTAATTGTTCATCCAATCACACAAAAACACCTATTGGTTGCACAAGATTGGTTAGAAACCCTAATTAGACAAGATAAAGTATAGGGAGGACGAAAATGACCTAAATATTCATCCAATGACACAAAAACACCTATTGGGTGCACAAGATTGGTTAAAAACCCTAATTGGACAAGAATTAGCCTAGGGAGGACGAAAATGACCTAATTGTTTATCCAATGACACAAAAACACCTATTGGTTGCACAAGATTGGTTAGAAACCCTAATTGGACAAGATTAAGTGTAGGGAGGACGAAAATGACCTAAATATTCATCCAATGACACAAAAACAACTATTGGATGCACAAGATTGGTTAAAAACCCTAATTCGACAAGATTAAGTATAGGGAGGACGAAAATGACCTAAATATTCATCCAATGACACAAAAACACCTATTGGATGCACAAGATTGGTTAAAAACCCTAATTGGACAAGATTAAGTGTAGGGAGGACGAAAATGACCTAAATGTTCATCCAATGACACAAAAACACCAGTTGGATGCACAGGATTGGTTAAAAATCCTAATTGGACAAGAATTAGCCTAGGGAGGACGAAAATGACCTAATTGTTCATCCAATGACACAAAAACACCTATTGGTTGCACAAGATTGGTTAGAAACCCTAATTAGACAAGATAAAGTATAGGGAGGACGAAAATGACCTAAATATTCATCCAATGACACAAAAACACCTATTGGGTGCACAAGATTGGTTAAAAACCCTAATTGGACAAGATTAAGTGTAGGGAGGACGAAAATGACCTAAATGTTCATCCAATGACACAAAAACACTTGTTGGATGCACAGGATTGGTTAAAAACCCTAATTGGACAAGAATTAGCTTAGGGAGGACGAAAATGACCTAATTGTTTATCCAATGACACAAAAACACCTATTGGTTGCACAAGATTGGTTAGAAACCCTAATTGGAAAAGATTAAGTGTAGGGAGGACGAAAATGACCTAAATATTCATCCAATGACACAAAAACAACTATTGGATGCACAAGATTGGTTAAAAACCCTAATTGGACAAGATTAAGTATAGGGAGGACGAAAATGACCTAAATATTCATCCAATGACACAAAAACACCTATTGGATGCACAAGATTGGTTAAAAACCCTAATTGGACAAGATTAAGTGTAGGGAGGACGAAAATGACCTAAATGTTCATCCAATGACACAAAAACACCAGTTGGATGCACAGGATTGGTTAAAAATCCTAATTGGACAAGAATAAGCCTAGGGAGGACGAAAATGACCTAATTGTTCATCCAATGACACAAAAACACCTATTGGTTGCACAAGATTGGTTTGAAACCCTAATTGGACAAGATTAAGCCTAGGGAGGACGATAATGACCTAATTGTTCATCCAATGACACAAAAACACTTGTCGGATGCACAGGATTGGTTAAAAAACCTAATTGGACAAGAATTAGCCTAGGGAGGACGAAAATGACCTAATTGTTCATCAAATGACACAAAAACCCCTATTGGTTGCACAAGATTGGTTAGAAACCCTAATTGGACGAGATTAAGTGTAGGGTGGACGAGAATGACCTAAATATTCATCCAATGACACAAAAACACCTATTGGATGCACAAGATTGGTTAAAAACCCTAATTGGACAAGATTAAGTGTAGGGAGGACGAAAATGACCTAAATGTTCATCCAATGACACAAAAACACCTGTTGGATGCACAAGATTGGTTAAAAATCCTAATTGGACAAGAATTAGCCTAGGGAGGACGAAAATGGCCTAATTGTTCATCCAATGACACAAAAACACCTATTGGTTGCACAAGATTGGTTAGAAACCCTAATTGGACAAGATTAAGTATAGGGAGGACGAAAATGACCTAAATATTCATCCAATGACACAAAAACACCTATTGGATGCACAAGATTGGTTAAAAACCCTAATTGGACAAGATTAAGTGTAGGGAGGACGAAAATGACCTAAATGTTCATCCAATGACACAAAAACACCTATTGGTTGCACAAGATTGGTTAGAAACCCTAATTGGACAAGATTAAGTGTAGGGAGGACGAAAAGGACCTAAATGTTCATCCAATGACACAAAAACACCTGTTGGATGCACAGGATTGGTTAAAAACCCTAATTGGACAAGAATTAGCGTAGGGAGGACGAAAATGACCTAATTGTTCATCCAATGACACAAAAACACCTATTGGTTGCACAAGATTGGTTAGAAACCCTAATTGGACAAGATTAAGTGTAGGGAGGACGAAAATGACCTAAATATTCATCCAATGACACAAAAACAACTATTGGATGCACAAGATTGGTTAAAAACCCTAATTGGACAAGATTAAGTATAGGGAGGACGCAAATGACCTAAATATTCATCCAATGACACAAAAACAACTATTGGATGCACAAGAATGGTTAAAAACCCTAATTGGACAAGATTAAGTTTAGGAAGGACGAAAATGATCTAAATGTTCATCCAATGACACAAAAACACCTATTGGATGCACAGGATTGGTTAAAAACCCTAATTGGACAAGAATTAGCCTAGGGAGGACGAAAATGACCTAATTGTTCATCCAATGACACAAAAACACCTATTGGTTGCAAAAGATTGGTTAGAAACCCTAATTGGACAAGATTAAGTGTAGGGAGGACGAAAATGACCTAAATATTCATCCAATGACACAAAAACAACTATTGGATGCACAAGATTGGTTAAAAACCCTAATTGGACAAGATTAAGTGTAGGGAGGACGAAAATGACCTAAATGTTCATCCAATGACACAAAAACACCTGTTGGATGCACATGATTGGTTAAAAACCCTAATTGGACAAGAATTAGCCTAGGGAGGACGAAAATGACCTAATTGTTCATCCAATGACACAAAAACACCTATTGGTTGCACAAGATTGGTTAGAAACCCTAATTGGACAAGATTAAGTGTAGGGAGGACGAAAATGACCTAAATATTCATCCAATGATACAAAAACAACTATTGGATGCACAAGATTGGTTAAAAACCCTAATTGGACAAGATTAAGTATAGGGAGGACGAAAATGACCTAAATATTCATCCAATGACACAAAAACACCTATTGGATGCACAAGATTGGTTAAAAACCCTAATTGGACAAGATTAAGTGTAGGGAGGACGAAAATGACCTAAATGTTCATCCAATGACACAAAAATACTTGTTGGATGCACAGGATTGGTTAAAAACCCTACTTGGACAAGAATTAGCTTTGGGAGGACGAAAATGACCTAATTGTTTATCCAATGACACAAAAACACCTATTGGTTGCACAACATTGGTTAGAAACCCTAATTGGACAAGATTAAGTGTAGGGAGGACGAAAATGACCTAAATATTCATCCAATGACACAAAAACAACTATTGGATGCACAAGATTGGTTAAAAACCCTAATTGGACAAGATTAAGTATAGGGAGGACGAAAATGACCTAAATATTCATCCAATGACACAAAAACACCTATTGGATGCACAAGATTGGTTAAAAACCCTAATTGGACAAGATTAAGTGTAGGGAGGACGAAAATGACCTAAATGTTCATCCAATGACACAAAAACACCTGCTGGATGCACAGGATTGGTTAAAAATCCTAATTGGACAAGAATTAGCCTAGGGAGGACGAAAATGACCTAATTGTTCATCCAATGACACAAAAACACCTATTGGTTGCACAAGATTGGTTTGAAACCCTAATTGGACGAGATTAAGTATAGGGAGGACGAAAATGACCTAAATATTCATCCAATGACACAAAAACACCTATTGGATGCACAAGATTGGTTAAAAACCCTAATTGGACAAGATTAAGTGTAGGGAGGACGAAAATGACCTAAATCTTCATCCAATGACACAAAAACACCTGTTGGATGCACATGATTGGTTAAAAATCCTAATTGGACAAGAATTAGCCTAGGGAGGACGAAAATGACCTAATTGTTCATCCAATGACACAAAAACACCTATTGGTTGCACAACATTGGTTAGAAACCCTAATTGGACAAGATTAAGTGTAGGGAGGACGAAAATGACCTAAATATTCATCCAATGACACAAAAACAACTATTGGATGCACAAGATTGGTTAAATACCCTAATTGGACAAGATTAACTATAGGGAGGACGAAAATGACCTAAATATTCATCCAATGACACAAAAACACCTATTGGATGCACAAGATTGGTTAAAAACCCTAATTGCACAAGATTAAGTGTAGGGAGGACGAAAATGACCTAAATGTTCATCCAATGACACAAAAACACCTGTTGGATGCACAGGATTGGTTAAAAATCCTAATTGGACAAGAATTAGCCTAGGGAGGACGAAAATGACCTAATTGTTCATCCAATGACACAAAAACACCTATTGGTTGCACAAGATTGGTTAGAAACCCTAAGTGGACAAGATTAAGTATAGGGAGGACGAAAATGACCTAAATATTCATCCAATGACACAAAAACACCTATTAGATGCACAAGATTGGTTAAAAACCCTAATTGGACAAGATTAAGTGTAAGGAGGACAAAAATGACCTAAATGTTCATCCAATGACACAAAAATACTTGTTGGATGCACAGGATTGGTTAAAAACCCTAATTGGACAAGAATTAGCTTAGGGAGGACGAAAATGACCTAATTGTTTATCCAATGACACAAAAACACCTATTGGTTGCACAAGATTGGTTAGAAACCCTAATTGGACAAGATTAAGTGTAGGGAGGACGAAAATGACCTAAATGTTCATCCAATGACACAAAAACACCTGTTGGATGCACAGGATTGGTTAAAAATCCTAATTGGACAAGAATTAGCCTAGGGAGGACGAAAATGACCTAATTGTTCATCCAATGACACAAAAACACCTATTGGTTGCACAAGATTGGTTAGAAACCCTAATTGGACAAGATTAAGTGTAGGGAGGACGAAAATGACCTAAATATTCATCTAATGACACAAAAACACCTATTGGATGCACAAGATTGGTTAAAAACCCTAATTGGACAAGATTAAGTGTAGGGAGGACGAAAATGACCTAAATGTTCATCCAATGACACAAAAACACTTGTTGGATGCACAGGATTGGTTAAAAACCCTAATTGGACAAGAATTAGCTTAGGGAGGACGAAAATGACCTAATTGTTTATCCAATGACACAAAAACACCTATTGGTTGCACAAGATTGGTTGGAAACCCTAATTGGACAAGATTAAGTGTAGGGAGGACGAAAATGACCTAAATATTCATCCAATGACACAAAAACAACTATTGGATGCACAAGATTGGTTAAAAACCCTAATTGGACAAGATTAAGTTTAGGAAGGACGAAAATGACCTAAGTGTTCATCCAATGACACCAAACACCTATTGGATGTACAAGATTGGTTAGAAACCCAAATTGGACAAGCATAAGCCTCGGGAGGACGAAAATGACGTAATTGTTCATCCAATGGCACAAAAACACTCATTGGATGCACAAGATTGGCTAAAAACCGTAATTGGACAAGAAATAGGCTAGGTTGGACGAAAATGACCTAATTGTTCATCCAATGACACAAAAACACCTATTGGATGCACAAGATTGGTTAGAAACCCTAATTGGACAAGATTAAGTGTAGGGAGGACGAAAAGGACCTAAATGTTCATCCAATGACACAAAAACACCTGTTGGATGCACAGGATTGGTTAAAAACCCCAATTGGACAAGAATTAGCCTAGGGAGGACGAAATTGACCTAATTATTCATCCAATGACACAAAAACACCTATTGGTTGCACAAGATTGGTTAGAAACCCTAATTGGACAAGATTAAGTGTAGGGAGGACGAAAATGACCTAAATATTCATCCAATGACACAAAAACAACTATTGGATGCACAAGATTGGTTAAAAACCCTAATTGGACAAGATTAAGTGTAGGGAGGACGAAAATGCCCTAAATGTTCATCCAATGACACAAAAACACCTGTTGGATGCACAGGATTAGTTAAAAACCCTAATTGGACAAGAATTAGCCTAGGGAGGACGAAAATGACCTAATTGTTCATCCAATGACACAAAAACACCTATTGGTTGCACAAGATAGGTTAGAAACCCTAATTGGACAAGATTAAGTATAGGGAGGACGAAAATGACCTAAATATTCATCCAATGACACAAAAACACCTATTGGATGCACAAGATTGGTTAAAAACCCTAATTGGACAAGATTAAGTGTAGGGAGGACGAAAATGACCTAAATGTTCATCCAATGACACAAAAATACTTGTTGGTTGCACAGGATTGGTTAAAAACCCTACTTGGACAAGAATTAGCTATGGGAGGACGAAAATGACCTAATTGTTTATCCAATGACACAAAAACACCTATTGGTTGCACAACATTGGTTAGAAACCCTAATTGGACAAGATTAAGTGTAGGGAGGACGAAAATGACCTAAATATTCATCCAATGACACAAAAACAACTATTGGATGCACAAGATTGGTTAAAAACCCTAATTGGACAAGATTAAGTATAGGGAGGACGAAAATGACCTAAATATTCATCCAATGACACAAAAACACCTATTGGATGCACAAGATTGGTTAAAAACCATAATTGGACAAGATTAAGTGTAGGGAGGACGAAAATGACCTAAATGTTCATCCAATGACACAAAAACACTTGTTGGATGCACAGGATTGGTTAAAAATCCTAATTGGACAAGAATTAGCCTAGGGAGGACGAAAATGACCTAATTGTTCATCCAATGACACAAAAACACCTCTTGGTTGCACAAGATTGGTTAGAAACCCTAATTGGACAAGATTAAGTATAGGGAGGACGAAAATGACCTAAATATTCATCCAATGACACAAAAACACCTATTGGATGCACAAGATTGGTTAAAAACCCTAATTGGACAAGATTAAGTGTAGGGAGGACAAAAATGACCTAAATGTTCATCCAATGACACAAAAACACCTGTTGGATGCACAGGATTGGTTAAAAATCCTAATTGGACAAGAATTAGCCTAGGGAGGACGAAAATGACCTAATTGTTCATCCAATGACACAAAAACACCTATTGGTTGCACAAGATTGGTTAGAAACCCTAATTAGACAAGATAAAGTATAGGGAGGACGAAAATGACCTAAATATTCATCCAATGACACAAAAACACCTATTGGGTGCACAAGATTGGTTAAAAACCCTAATTGGACAAGATTAAGTGTAGGGAGGACGAAAATGACCTAAATGTTCATCCAATGACACAAAAACACTTGTTGGATGCACAGGATTGGTTAAAAACCCTAATTGGACAAGAATTAGCTTAGGGAGGACGAAAATGACCTAATTGTTTATCCAATGACACAAAAACACCTATTGGTTGCACAAGATTGGTTAGAAACCCTAATTGGACAAGATTAAGTGTAGGGAGGACGAAAATGACCTAAATATTCATCCAATGACACAAAAACAACTATTGGATGCACAAGATTGGTTAAAAACCCTAATTGGACAAGATTAAATTTAGGAAGGACGAAAATGACCTAAGTGTTCATCCAATGACACCAAACACCTATTGGATGTACAAGATTGATTAGAAACCCAAATTGGACAAGCATAAGCCTCGGGAGGACGAAAATGACGTAATTGTTCATCCAATGGCACAAAAACACTCATTGGATGCACAAGATTGGCTAAAAACCGTAATTGGACAACAAATAGGCTAGGTTGGACGAAAATGACCTAATTGTTCATCCAATGACACAAAAACACCTATTGGATGCACAAGATTGGTTAGAAACCCTAATTGGACAAGATTAAGTGTAGGGAGGACGAAAAGGACCTAAATGTTCATCCAATGACACAAAAACACTTGTTGGATGCACAGGATTGGTTAAAAACCCTAATTGGACAAGAATTAGCTTTGGGAGGACGAAAATGACCTAATTGTTTATCCAATGACACAAAAACACCTATTGGTTGCACAAGATTGGTTAGAAACCCTAATTGGACAAGATTAAGTGTAGGGAGGACGAAAATGACCTAAATATTCATCCAATGACACAAAAACAACTATTGGATGCACAAGATTGGTTAAAAACCCTAATTGGACAAGATTAAGTTTAGGAAGGACGAAAATGACCTAAGTGTTCATCCAATGACACCAAACACCTATTGGATGTACAAGATTGGTTAGAAACCCAAATTGGACAAGCATAAGCCTCGGGAGGACGAAAATGACGTAATTGTTCATCCAATGGCACAAAAACACTCATTGGATGCACAAGATTGGTTAAAAACCGTAATTGGACAAGAATTAGCCTAGGGAGGACGAAAATGGCCTAATTGTTCATCCAATGACACAAAAACACCTATTGTTTGCACAAGATTGGTTAGAAACCCTAATTGGACAAGATTAAGTATAGGGAGGACGAAAATGACCTAATTGTTTATCCAATGACACAAAAACACCTATTGGTTGCACAAGATTGGTTCGAAACCCTAATTGGACAAGATTAAGTGTAGGGAGGACGAAAATGACCTAAATATTCATCCAATGACACAAAAACAACTATTGGATGCACAAGATTGGTTAAAAACCCTAATTGGAGAAGATTAAGTTTAGGAAGGACGAAAATGACCTAAATATTCATCCAATGACACAAAAACACCTATTGGATGCACAAGATTGGTTAAAAACCCTAATTGGACAAGATTAAGTGTAGGGAGGACGAAAATGACCTAAATGTTCATCCAATGACACAAAAACACCTGTTGGATGCACAGGATTGGTTAAAAATCCTAATTGGACAAGATTAAGTGTAGGGAGGACGAAAATGACCTAAATGTTCATCCAATGACACAAAAACACCTGTTGGATGCACAGGATTGGTTAAAAATCCTAATTGGACAAGAATTAGCCTAGGGAGGACGAAAATGACCTAATTGTTCATCCAATGACACAAAAACACCTATTGGTTGCACAAGATTGGTTTGAAACCCTAATTGGACGAGATTAAGTATAGGGACGACGAAAATGACCTAAATATTCATCCAATGACACAAAAACACCTATTGGATGCACAAGATTGGTAAAAAACCCTAATTGGACGAGATTAAGTGTAGGGAGGACGAAAATGACCTAAATGTTCATCCAATGACACAAAAACACCTGTTGGATGCACAGGATTGGTTAAAAATCCTAATTGGACAAGAATTAGCCTAGGGAGGACGAAAATGACCTAATTGTTCATCCAATGACACAAAAACACCTATTGGTTGCACAAGATTGGTTAGAAACCCTAATTGGACAAGATTAAGTATAGGGAGGACGAAAATGACCTAAATATTCATCCAATGACACAAAAACACCTATTGGATGCACAAGATTGGTTAAAAACCCTAATTGGACAAGATTAAATGTAGGGAGGACGAAAATGACCTAAATGTTCATCCAATGACACAAAAACACCCATTGGAAGCACAAGGTTGGTTAAAAACCCTAATTGGACAAGATTAAGTGTAGGGAGGATGAAAATGACCTAAATGTTCATCCAATGACACAAAAACACCTGTTGGATGCACAGGATTGGTTAAAAATCCTAATTGGACAAGAATTAGCCTAGGGAGGACGAAAATGACCTAATTGTTCATCCAATGACACAAAAACACCTATTGGTTGCACAACATTGGTTAGAAACCCTAATTGGACAAGATTAAGTATAGGGAGGACGAAAATGACCTAAATATTCATCCAATGACACAAAAAAACCTATTGGATGCACAAGATTGGTTAAAAACCCTAATTTGACAAGATTAAGTGTAGGGAGGACGAAAATGACCTAAATGTTCATCCAATGACACAAAAACACTTGTTGGATGCACAGGATTGGTTAAAAACCCTAATTGGACAAGAATTAGCTTAGGGAGGACGAAAATGACCTAATTGTTTATCCAATGACACAAAAACACCTATTGGTTGCACAAGATTGGTTAGAAACCCTAATTGGACAAGATTAAGTGTAGGGAGGACGAAAATGACCTAAATATTCATCCAATGACACAAAAACAACTATTGGATGCACAAGATTGGTTAAAAACCCTAATTGGACAAGATTAAGTTTAGGAAGGACGAAAATGACCTAAGTGTTCATCCAATGACACCAATCACCTATTGGATGTACAAGATTGGTTAGAAACCCAAATTGGATAGGCATAAGCTTAGGGAGGACGAAAATGACGTAATTGTTCATCCAATGGCACAAAAACACTCATTGGATGCACAAGATTGGCTAAAAACCGTAATTGGACAAGAATTAGCCTAGGGAGGACGAAAATGACCTAATTGTTCATCCAATGACACAAAAACACCTATTGGTTGCACAAGATTGGTTAGAAACCCTAATTGGACAAGATTAAGTGTAGGGAGGACGAAAATGACCTAAATATTCATCCAATGACACAAAAACAACTATTGGATGCACAAGATTGGTTAAAAACCCTAATTGGACAAGATTAAGTGTAGGGAGGACGAAAATGACCTAAATGTTCATCCAATGACACAAAAACACCTGTTGGATGCACAGGATTGGTTAAAAACCCTAATTGGACAAGAATTAGCCTAGGGAGGACGAAAATGACCTAAATGTCATCCAATGACACAAAAACACTTGTTGGATGCACAGGATTGGTTAAAAACCCTAATTGGACAAGAATTAGCTTAGGGAGGACGAAAATGACCTAATTGTTTATCCAATGACACAAAAACACCTATTGGTTGCACAAGATTGGTTAGAAACCCTAATTGGACAAGATTAAGTGTAGGGAGGACGAAAATGACCTAAATATTCATCCAATGACACAAAAACACCTATTGGATGCACAAGATTGGTTAAAAACCCTAATTGGACAAGATTAAGTGTAGGGAGGACAAAAATGACCTAAATGTTCATCCAATGACACAAAAACACCTATTGGATGCACAGGATTGGTTAAAAACCCTAATTGGACAAGATTAAGTGTAGGGAGGACGAAAATGACCTAAATATTCATCCAATGACACAAAAACAACTATTGGATGCACAAGATTGGTTAAAAACCCTAATTGGACAAGATTAAGTTTAGGAAGGACGAAAATGACCTAAGTGTTCATCCAATGACACCAAACACCTATTGGATGTACAAGATTGGTTAGAAACCCAAATTGGACAAGCATAAGCCTAGGGAGGACGAAAATGACGTAATTGTTCATCCAATGGCACAAAAACACTCATTGGATGCACAAGATTGGCTAAAAACCGTAATTGGACAAGAAATAGGCTAGGTTGGACGAAAATGACCTAATTGTTCATCCAATGACACAAAAACACCTATTGGATGCACAAGATTGGTTAAAAACCCTAATTGGACAAGATTAAGTGTAGGGAGGACGAAAATGACCTAAATGTTCATCCAATGACACAAAAACACCTGTTGGATGCACAGGATTGGTTAAAAACCCTAATTGGACAAGAATTAGCCTAGGGAGGACGAAAATGACCTAAATGTTCATCCAATGACACAAAAACACCCATTGGAAGCACAAGGTTGGTTAAAAACCCTAATTGGACAAGATTAAGTGTAGGGAGGAAGAAAATGACCTTAATATTCGTCCAATGACACAAAAACACCCTTTGGATACACAAGATTGGTTAGAAACCCTACTTGGACAAGAATTAGCCTAGGGAGGACGAAAATGACCTAGTTGTTCATCCAATGACACAAAAACACCTATTGGATGCACAAGATTGGTTAAAAACCCTAATTGGACAAGATTAAGTGTAGGGAGGACGAAAATGACCTAAATGTTCATCCAATGACACAAAAACACCTGTTGGATGCACAGGATTGGTTAAAAACCCTAATTGGACAAGAATTAGCCTAGGGAGGACGAAAATGACCTAAATGTTCATCCAATGACACAAAAACACCCATTGGAAGCACAAGGTTGGTTAAAAACCCTAATTGGACAAGATTAAGTGTAGGGAGGAAGAAAATGACCTTAATATTCGTCCAATGACACAAAAACACCCTTTGGATACACAAGATTGGTTAGAAACCCTACTTGGACAAGAATTAGCCTAGGGAGGACGAAAATGACCTAGTTGTTCATCCAATGACACAAAAACACCTATTGGATGCACAAGATTGGTTAGAAACCCTAATTGGACAAGATTAAGTGTAGGGGGGACGAAAAGCACCTAAATGTTCATCCAATGACACAAAAACACCTATTGGATGCACAAGATTGGTTAAAAACCCTAATTGGACAAGATTAAGTGTAGGGAGGACGAAAATGACCTAAATATTCATCCAATGACACAAAACACCTATTGGATGCACAAGATTGGTTAGAAACCCTAAATGGGCAAGATTAAGTGTAGGGAGGACGAAAATGATCTAAATATTCATCCAATGACACAAAAACACCTATTGGATGCACAAGATTGGTTAAAAACCCTAATTGGACAAGATTAAGTTTAGGAAGGACGAAAATGACCTAAATGTTCATCCAATGACACCAAACACCTATTGGATGCACAAGATTGGTTAAAAGCCCTAATTGGACAAGATTAAGTGTAGGGAGGACGAAAATGACCTAAATGTTCATCCAATGACACAAAACACCTATTGGATGCACAAGATTGGTTAAAAACCCTAATTGGACAAAAATAAGCCTAGGGAGGACGAAAAGTACCTAATTGTTCATCCAATGACACAAACACACCTATTGGATGCACAAGATTGGTTAGAAACCCTAATTGGACAAGAATTAGCCTAGGGAGGACGAAAATGACCTAAATGTTCATCCAATGACACAAAAACACCCATTGGAAGCACAAGGTTGGTTAAAAACCCTAATTGGACAAGATTAAGTGTAGGGAGGAAGAAAATGACCTAAATATTCGTCCAATGACACAAAAACACCCTTTGGATACACAAGATTGGTTAGAAACCCTACTTGGACAAGATTAAGTGTAGGGGGGACGAAAAGCACCTAAATGTTCATCCAATGACACAAAAACACCTATTGGATGCACAAGATTGGTTAAAAAGCCTAATTGGACAAGATTAAGTGTAGGGAGGACGAAAATGACCTAAATATTCATCCAATGACACAAAACACCTATTGGATGCACAAGATTGGTTAGAAACCCTAAATGGGCAAGATTAAGTGTAGGGAGGACGAAAATGATCTAAATATTCATCCAATGACACAAAAACACCTATTGGATGCACAAGATTGGTTAAAAACCCTAATTGGACAAGATTAAGTTTAGGAAGGACGAAAATGACCTAAATGTTCATCCAATGACACCAAACACCTATTGGATGCACAAGATTGGTTAGAAACGCTAATTGGACAAGCATAAGCCAAGGGAGGACGAAAATGACCTAATTGTTCATCCAATGGCACAAAAACACGCATTGGATGCACAAGATTGGCTAAAAACACTAATTGGACAAGAATTAGCCTAGGGAGGACGAAAATGACCTAATTGTTCATCCAATGACACAAAAACACCTATTGGATGCACAAGATTGGTTAGAAACCCTAATTGGACAAGATTAAGTGTAGGGAGGACGAAAAGGACCTAAATGTTCATCCAATGACACAAAAACACTTGTTGGATGCACAGGATTGGTTAAAAACCCGAATTGGACAAGAATTAGCTTAGGGAGGACGAAAATGACCTAATTGTTTATCCAATGACACAAAAACACCTATTGGTTGCACAAGATTGGTTAGAAACCCTAATTGGACAAGATTAAGTGTAGGGAGGACGAAAATGACCTAAATGTTCATCCAATGACACAAAAACACCTGTTGGATGCACAGGATTGGTTAAAAATCCTAATTGGACAAGAATTAGCCTAGGGAGGACGAAAATGACCTAATTGTTCATCCAATGACACAAAAACACCTATTGGTTGCACAAGATTGGTTAGAAACCCTAATTGGACAAGATTAAGTATAGGGAGGACGAAAATGACCTAAATATTCATCCAATGACACAAAAACACCTATTGGATGCACAAGATTGGTTAAAAACCCTAATTGGACAAGATTAAGTGTAGGGAGGACGAAAATGACCTAAATGTTCATCCAATGACACAAAAACACCCATTGGAAGCACAAGGTTGGTTAAAAACCCTAATTGGACAAGATTAAGTGTAGGGAGGATGAAAATGACCTAAATGTTCATCCAATGACACAAAAACACCTGTTGGATGCACAGGATTGGTTAAAAATCCTAATTGGACAAGAATTAGCCTAGGGAGGACGAAAATGACCTAATTGTTCATCCAATGACACAAAAACACCTATTGGTTGCACAAGATTGGTTAGAAACCCTAATTGGACAAGATTAAGTGTAGGGAGGACGAAAATGACCTAAATGTTCATCCAATGACACAAAAATACTTGTTGGATGCACAAGATTGGTTAAAAACCCTAATTGGACAAGAATTAGCCTAGGGAGGACGAAAATGACCTAATTGTTTATCCAATGACACAAAAACACCTATTGGTTGCACAAGATTGGTTAGAAACCCTAATTGGACAAGATTAAGTGTAGGGAGGACGAAAATGACCTAAATATTCATCCAATGACACAAAAACAACTATTGGATGCACAAGATTGGTTAAAAACCCTAATTGGACAAGATTAAGTTTAGGAAGGACGAAAATGACCTAAGTGTTCATCCAATGACACCAAACACCTATTGGATGTACAAGATTGGTTAGAAACCCAAATTGGACAAGCATAAGCCTCGGGAGGACGAAAATGACGTAATTATTCATCCAATGGCACAAAAACACTCATTGGATGCACAAGATTGGCTAAAAACCGTAATTGGACAAGAAATAGGCTAGGTTGGACGAAAATGACCTAATTGTTCATCCAATGACACAAAAACACCTATTGGATGCACAAGATTGGTTAGAAACCCTAATTGGACAAGATTAAGTGTAGGGAGGACGAAAAGGACCTAAATGTTCATCCAATGACACAAAAACACCTGTTGGATGCACAGGATTGGTTAAAAACCCCAATTGGACAAGAATTAGCCTAGGGAGGACGAAATTTACCTAATTGTTCATCCAATGACACAAAAACACCTATTGGTTGCACAAGATTGGTTAGAAACCCTAATTGGACAAGATTAAGTGTAGGGAGGACGAAAATGACCTAAATATTCATCCAATGACACAAAAACAACTATTGGATGCACAAGATTGGTTAAAAACCCTAATTGGACAAGATTAAGTTTAGGAAGGACGAAAATGACCTAAGTGTTCATCCAATGACACCAAACACCTATTGGATGTACAAGATTGGTTAGAAACCCAAATTGGACAAGCATAAGCCTAGGGAGGACGAAAATGACGTAATTGTTCATCCAATGGCACAAAAACACTCATTGGAAGCACACGATTGGCTAAAAACCGTAATTGGACATGAAATAGGCTAGGTTGGACGAAAATGACCTAATTGTTCATCGAATGACACAAAAACACCTATTGGATGCACAAGATTGGTTAGAAACCCTAATTGGACAGGATTAAGTGTAGGGAGAACGAAAAGGACCTAAATGTTCATCCAATGACACAAAAACACCTGTTGGATGCACAGGATTGGTTAAAAACCCTAATTGGACAAGAATTAGCCTAGGGAGGACGAAAATGACCTAATTGTTCATCCAATGACACAAAAACACCTATTGGTTGCACAAGATTGGTTAGAAACCCTAATTGGACAAGATTAAGTATAGGGAGGACGAAAATAACCTAAATATTCATCCAATGACACAAAAACAACTATTGGATGCACAAGATTGGTTAAAAACCCTAATTGGACAAGATTAAGTATAGGGAGGACGAAAATGACCTAAATATTCATCCAATGACACAAAAACCCCTATTGGATGCACAAGATTGGTTAAAAACCCTAATTGGACAAGATTAAGTATAGGGAGGACGAAAATGACCTAAATGTTCATCCAATGACACAAAAACACTTGTTGGATGCACAGGATTGGTTAAAAACCCTAATTGGACAAGAATTAGCTTAGGGAGGACGAAAATGACCTAATTGTTTATCCAATGACACAAAAACACCTATTGGTTGCACAAGATTGGGTAGAAACCCTAATTGGACAAGATTAAGTGTAGGGAGGACGAAAATGACCTAAATATTCATCCAATGACACAAAAACACCTATTGGATGCACAAGATTGGTTAAAAACCCTAATTGGACAAGATTAAGTGTAGGGAGGACGAAAATGACCTAAATGTTCATCCAATGACACAAAAACACTTGTTGGATGCACAGGATTAGTTAAAAACCCTAATTGGACAAGATTAAGTGTAGGGAGGACGAAAATGACCTAAATATTCATCCAATGACACAAAAACACCTATTGGATGCACAAGATTGGTTAAAAACCCTAATTGGACAAGATTAAGTGTAGGGAGGACGAAAATAACCTAAATGTTCATCCAATGACACAAAAATACTTGTTGGATGCACAGGATTGGTTAAAAACCCTAATTGGACAAGAATTAGCTTTGGGAGGACGAAAATGACCTAATTGTTTATCCAATGACACAAAAACACCTATTGGTTGCACAAGATTGGTTAGAAACCCTAATTGGACAAGATTAAGTGTAGGGAGGACGAAAATGACCTAAATGTTCATCCAATGACACAAAAACACCTGTTGGATGCACAAGATTGGTTAAAAATCCTAATTGGACAAGAATTAGCCTCGGGAGGACGAAAATGACCTAATTGTTCATCCAATGACACAAAAACACCTATTGGTTGCACAAGATTGGTTAGAAACCCTAATTGGACGAGATTAAGTATAGGGAGGACGAAAATGACCTAAATATTCATCCAATGACACAGAAACACCGATTGGATGCACAAGATTGGTTAAAAACCCTAATTGGACAAGATTAAGTGTAGGGAGGACGAAAATGACCTAAATGTTCATCCAATGACACCAAACACCTATTGGATGTACAAGATTGGTTAGAAACCCAAATTAGACAAGCATAAGCCTAGGGAGGACGAAAATGACGTAATTGTTCATCCAATGGCACAAAAACACTCATTGGATGCACAAGATTGGCTAAAAACCGTAATTGGACAAGAAATAGGCTAGGTTGGACGAAAATGACCTAATTGTTCATCCAATGACACAAAAACACCTATTGGATGCACAAGATTGGTTAGAAACCCTAATTGGACAAGATTAAGTGTAGGGAGGACGAAAAGGACCTAAATGTTCATCCAATGACACAAAAACACCTGTTGGATGCACAGGATTGGTTAAAAATCCTAATTGGACAAGAATTAGCCTAGGAAGGACGAAAATGACCTAATTGTTCATCCAATGACACAAAAACACCTATTGGTTGCACAAGATTGGTTAGAAACCCTAATTGGACAAGATTAAGTGTAGGGAGGACGAAAATGACCTAAATATTCATCCAATGACATAAAAACAACTATTTGATGCACAAGATTGGTTAAAAACCCTAATTGGACAAGATTAAGTTTAGGAAGGACGAAAATGACCTAAATATTCATCCAATGACACAAAAACAACTATTGGATGCACAAGATTGGTTAAAAACCCTAATTGGACAAGATTAAGTGTAGGGAGGACGAAAATGACCTAAATGTTCATCCAATGACACAAAAACACTTGTTGGATGCACAAGATTGGTTAAAAACCCTAATTGGACAAGAATTAGCCTAGGGAGGACGAAAATGACCTAATTGTTCATCCAATGACACAAAAACACCTATTGGTTGCACAAGATTGGTTAGAAACCCTAATTGGACAAGATTAAGTGTAGGGAGGACGAAAATGACCTAAATATTCATCCAATAACAGAAAAACACCTATTGGATGCACAAGATTGGTTAAAAACCCTAATTGGACAAGTTTAAGTGTAGGGAGGACGAAAATGACCTAAATGTTCATCCAATGACACAAAAATACTTGTTGGATGCACAGGATTGGTTAAAAACCCTAATTGGACAAGAATTAGCTTTGGGAGGACGAAAATGACCTAATTGTTTATCCAATGACACAAAAACACCTATTGGTTGCACAACATTGGTTAGAAACCCTAATTGGACAAGATTAAGTGTAGGGAGGACGAAAATGACCTAAATATTCATCCAATGACACAAAAACAACTATTGGATGCACAAGATTGGTTAAAAACCCTAATTGGACAAGATTAAGTATAGGGAGGACGAAAATGACCTAAATATTCATCCAATGACACAAAAACACCTATTGGATACACAAGATTGGTTAAAAACCCTAATTGGACAAGATTAAGTGTAGGGAGGACGAAAATGACCTAAATGTTCATCCAATGACACAAAAACACCTGTTGGATGCACAGGATTGGTTAAAAATCCTAATTGGACAAGAATAAGCCTAGGGAGGACGAAAATGACCTAATTGTTCATCCAATGACACAAAAACACCTATTGGTTGCACAAGATTGGTTAGAAACCCTAATTGGACAAGATTAAGTGTAGGGAGGACGAAAATGACCTAAATATTCATCCAATGACACAAAAACAACTATTGGATGCACAAGATTGGTTAAAAACCCTAATTGGAGAAGATTAAGTTTAGGAAGGACGAAAATGACCTAAATGTTCATCCAATGACACCAAACACCTATTGGATGTACAAGATTGGTTATAAACCCTAATTGGACAAGCATAAGCCTAGGGAGGACGAAAATGACCTAATTGTTCATCCAATGGCACAAAAACACCCATTGGATGCACAAGATTGGCTAAAAACCCTAATTGGACAAGAATTAGCCTAGGGAGGACGAAAATGACCTAATTGTTCATCCAATGACACAAAAACACCTATTGGATGCACAAGATTGATTAGAAACCCTAATTGGACAAGATTAAGTGTAGGGAGGACGAAGATGACCTAAATATTCATCCAATGACACAAAAACAACTATTGGATGCACAAGATTGGTTAAAAACCCTAATTGGACAAGATTAAGTTTAGGAAGGACGAAAATGACCTAAATGTTCATCCAATGACACCAAACACCTATTGGATGTACAAGATTGGCTAAAAACCCTAATTGGACAAGAATAAGCCTAGGGAGGACGAAAAGGACCTAATTGTTCATCCAATGATACAAACACACCTATTGGATGCACAAGATTGGTTAAAAACCCTAATTGGACAAGAATTAGCCTAGGGAGAACGAAAATGACCTAATTGTTCATCCAATGACACAAAAACACCTATTGGATGCACAAGATTGGTTAGAAACCCTAATTGGACAAGATTAAGTGTAGGGAGGACGAAAATGATCTAAATATTCATCCAATGACACAGAAACACCTATTGGATGCACAAGATTGGTTAACAACCCTAATTGGACAAGATTAACTTTAGGAAGGACGAAAATGACCTAAATGTTCATCCAATGACACCAAATACCTATTGGATGCACAAGATTGGTTAGAAACCCTAATTGGACAAGCATAAGCCTAGGGAGGATGAAAATGACCTAATTATTCATCCAATGGCACAAAAACACCCATTGGATGCACAAGATTGGCTAAAAACCCTAATTGGACAAGAATTAGCCTAGGGTGGACGAAAATGACCTAATTGTTCATCCAATGACACAAAAACACCTATTGGATGCACAAGATTGATTAGAAACCCTAATTGGACAAGATTAAGTGTAGGGAGGACGAAAATGACCTAAATATTCATCCAATGACACAAAAACAACTATTGGATGCACAAGATTGGTTAAAAACCCTAATTGGACAAGATTAAGTTTAGGAAGGACGAAAATGACCTAAATGTTCATCCAATGACACCAAATACCTATTGGATGCACAAGATTGGTTAGAAACCCTAATTGGACAAGCATAAGCCTAGGGAGGATGAAAATGACCTAATTATTCATCCAATGGCACAAAAACACCCATTGGATGCACAAGATTGGCTAAAAACCCTAATTGGACAAGAATTAGCCTAGGGTGGACGAAAATGACCTAATTGTTCATCCAATGACACAAAAACACCTATTGGATGCACAAGATTGGTTAAAAACACTAATTGGACAAGATTAAGTTTAGGAAGGACGAAAATGACCTAAATGTTCATCCAATGACACCAAATACCTATTGGATGCACAAGATTGGTTAGAAACCCTAATTGGACAAGCATAAGCCTAGGGAGGACGAAAATGACCTAATTGTTCATCCAATGGCAGAAAAACACCCATTGGATGCACAAGATTGGCTAAAAACCCTAATTGGACAAGAATTAGCCTAGGGAGGACGAAAATGACCTAATTGTTCATCCAATGACACAAAAACACCTATTGGTTGCACAAGATTGGTTAAAAACCCTAATTGGACAAGATTAAGTGTAGGGAGGACGAAAATGACCTAAATATTCATCCAATGACACAAAAACAACTATTGGATGCACAAGATTGGTTAAAAACCCTAATTGGACAAGATTAAGTTTAGGAAGGACGAAAATGACCTAAGTGTTCATCCAATGACACCAAACACCTATTGGATGTACAAGATTGGTTAGAAACCCAAATTGGACAGGCATAAGCCTAGGGAGGACGAAAATGACGTAATTGTTCATCCAATGGCACAAAAACACTCATTGGAAGCACAAGATTGGCTAAAAACCATAATTGGACAAGAAATAGGCTAGGTTGGACGAAAATGACCTAATTGTTCATCCAATGACACAAAAACACCTATTGGATGCACAAGATTGGTTAGAAACCCTAATTGGACAAGATTAAGTGTAGGGAGGACGAAAAGGACCTAAATGTTCATCCAATGACACAAAAACACGTGTTGGATGCACAGGATTGGTTAAAAACCCTAATTGGACAAGAATTAGCCTAGGGAGGACGAAAATGACCTAATTGTTCATCCAATGACACAAAAACACCTATTGGTTGCACAAGATTGGTTAGAAACCCTAATTGGACAAGATTAAGTATAGGGAGGACGAAAATGACCTAAATATTCATCCAATGACACATAAACAACTATTGGATGCACAAGATTGGTTAAAAACCCTAATTGGACAAGATTAAGTATAGGGAGGACGAAAATGACCTAAATATTCATCCAATGACACAAAAACACCTATTGGATGCACAAGATTGGTTAAAATCCCTAATTGGACAAGATTAAGTGTAGGGAGGACGAAAATGACCTAAATGTTCATCCAATGACACAAAAACACCTGTTGGATGCACAGGATTGGTTAAAAACCCTAATTGGACAAGAATTAGCCTAGGGAGGACGAAAATGACCTAAATGTTCATCCAATGACACAAAAACACCTGTTGGATGCACAAGATTGGTTAAAAATCCTAATTGGACAAGAATTAGCCTAGGGAGGACGAAAATGACCTAATTGTTCATCCAATGACACAAAAACACCTATTGGTTGCACAAGATTGGTTAGAAACCCTAATTGGACAAGATTAAGTATAGGGAGGACGAAAATAACCTAAATATTCATCCAATGACACAAAAACACCTATTGGATGCACAAGATTGGTTAAAAACCCTAATTGGACAAGTTTAAGTGTAGGGAGGACGAAAATGACCTAAATGTTCATCCAATGACACAAAAACACCTGTTGGATGCACAGGATTGGTTAAAAATCCTAATTGGACAAGAATTAGCGTAGGGAGGACGAGAATGACCTAATTGTTCATCCAATGACACAAAAACACTTGTTGGATGCACAGGATTGGTTAAAAACCCTAGTTGGACAAGAATTAGCTTAGGGAGGACGAAAATGACGTAATTGTTTATCCAATGACACAAAAACACCTATTGGTTGCACAAGATTGGTTAGAAACCCTAATTGGACAAGATTAAGTGTAGGGAGGACGAAAATGACCTAAATATTCATCCAATGACACAAAAACAACTATTGGATGCACAAGATTGGTTAAAAACCCTAATTGGACAAGATTAAGTTTAGGAAGGACGAAAATGACCTAAGTGTTCATCCAATGACACCAAACACCTATTGGATGTACAAGATTGGTTAGAAACCCAAATTGGACAAGCATAAGCCTCGGGAGGACGAAAATGACGTAATTGTTCATCCAATGGCACAAAAACACTCATTGGATGCACAAGATTGGCTAAAAACCGTAATTGGACAAGAAATAGGCTAGGTTGGACGAAAATGACCTAATTGTTCATCCAATGACACAAAAACACCTATTGGATGCACATGATTGGTTAGAAACCCTAATTGGACAAGATTAAGTGTAGGGAGGTCGAAAAGGACCTAAATGTTCATCCAATGACACAAAAACACTTGTTGGAAGCACAGGATTGGTTAAAAACCCTAATTGGACAAGAATTAGCTTAGGGAGGACGAAAATGATCTAATTGTTTATCCAATGACACAAAAACACCTATTGGTTGCACAAGATTGGTTAGAAACCCTAATTGGACAAGATTAAGTATAGGGAGGACGAAAATGACCTAAATATTCATCCAATGACACAAAAACACCTATTGGATGACAAGATTGGTTAAAAACCCTAATTGGACATGATTAAGTGTAGGGAGGACGAAAATGACCTAAATGTTCATCCAATGACACAATACACCTATTGGATGCACAAGATTGGTTAAAAACCCTAATTGGACAAGAATATGCCTAGGGAGCACGAAAAGGACCTAATTGTTCATCCAATGACACAAACACACCTATTAGATGCACAAGATTGGTTAGAAACCCTAATTGGACAAGAATTAGCCTAGGGAGCACGAAAATCACCTAATTGTTCATCCAATGACACAAAAACACCTATTGG
>JBBPBS010000167.1:157427-181391 GCA_037974835.1 Cicer judaicum
GGGAGGACGAAAATGACGTAATTGTTCATCCAATGGCACAAAAACACTCATTGGATGCACAAGATTGGCTAAAAACCGTAATTGGACAAGAAATAGGCTAGGTTGGACGAAAATGACCTAATTGTTCATCCAATGACACAAAAACACCTATTGGATGCACAAGATTGGTTAGAAACCCTAATTGGACAAGATTAAGTGTACGGAGGACGAAAAGGACCTAAATGTTCATCCAATGACACAAAAACACCTGTTGGATGCACAGGATTGGTTAAAAACCCTTATTGGACAAGAATTAGCCTAGGGAGGACGAAAATGACCTAATTGTTCATCCAATGACACAAAAACACCTATTGGTTGCACAAGATTGGTTAGAAACACTAATTGGACAAGATTAAGTGTAGGGAGGACGAAAATGACCTAAATATTCATCCAATGACACAAAAACAACTATTGGATGCACAAGATTGGTTAAAAACCCTAATTGGACAAGATTAAGTGTAGGGAGGACGAAAATGACCTAAATGTTTATCCAATGACACAAAAACACCTGTTGGATGCACAGGATTGGTTAAAAACCCTAATTGGACAAGAATTAGCCTAGGGAGGACGAAAATGACCTAATTGTTCATCCAATAACACAAAAACACCTATTGGTTGCACAAGGTTGGTTAGAAGCCCTAATTGGACAAGATTAAGTATAGGGAGGACGAAAATGACCTAAATATTCATCCAATGACACAAAAACACCTATTGGATGCACAAGATTGGTTAAAAACCCTAATTGGACAAGATTAAGTGTAGGGAGGACGAAAATGACCTAAATGTTCATCCAATGACACAAAAACACCTGTTGGATGCACAAGATTGGTTAAAAACCCTAATTGGACAAGATTAAGTGTAGGGAGGACGAAAATGACCTAAATGTTCATCCAATGACACAAAAACACCTGTTGGATGCACAGGACTGGTTAAAAATCCTAATTGGACAAGAATTAGCCTAGGGAGGACGAAAATGACCTAATTGTTCATCCAATGACACAAAAACACCTATTGGTTGCACAAGATTGGTTAGAAACCCTAATTGGACAAGATTAAGTGTAGGGAGGACGAAAATGACCTAAATATTCATCCAATGACACAAAAACAACTATTGGATGCACAAGATTGGTTAAAAACCCTAATTGGACAAGATTAAGTGTAGGGAGGACGAAAATGACCTAAATGTTCATCCAATGACACAAAAACACCTGTTGGATGCACAGGATTGGTTAAAAACCCTAATTGGACAAGAATTAGCCTAGGGAGGACGAAAATGACCTAAATGTCATCCAATGACACAAAAACACTTGTTGGATGCACAGGATTGGTTAAAAACCCTAATTGGACAAGAATTAGCTTAGGGAGGACGAAAATGACCTAATTGTTTATCCAATGACACAAAAACACCTATTGGTTGCACAAGATTGGTTAGAAACCCTAATTGGACAAGATTAAGTGTAGGGAGGACGAAAATGACCTAAATATTCATCCAATGACACAAAAACACCTATTGGATGCACAAGATTGGTTAAAAACCCTAATTGGACAAGATTAAGTGTAGGGAGGACAAAAATGACCTAAATGTTCATCCAATGACACAAAAACACCTATTGGATGCACAGGATTGGTTAAAAACCCTAATTGGACAAGATTAAGTGTAGGGAGGACGAAAATGACCTAAATATTCATCCAATGACACAAAAACAACTATTGGATGCACAAGATTGGTTAAAAACCCTAATTGGACAAGATTAAGTTTAGGAAGGACGAAAATGACCTAAGTGTTCATCCAATGACACCAAACACCTATTGGATGTACAAGAATTGTTAGAAACCCAAATTGGACAGGCATAAGCCTAGGGAGGACGAAAATGACGTAATTGTTCATCCAATGGCACAAAAACACTCATTGGAAGCACAAGATTGGCTAAAAACCGTAATTGGACAAGAAATAGGCTAGGTTGGACGAAAATGACCTAATTGTTCATCCAATGACACAAAAACACCTATTGGATGCACAAGATTGGTTAGAAACCCTAATTGGACAAGATTAAGTGTAGGGAGGACGAAAAGGACCTAAATGTTCATCCAATGACACAAAAACACCTGTTGGATGCACAGGATTGGTTAAAAACCCTAATTGGACAAGAATTAGCGTAGGGAGGACGAAAATGACCTAATTGTTCATCCAATGACACAAAAACACCTATTGGTTGCACAAGATTGGTTAGAAACCCTAATTGGACAAGATTAAGTGTAGGGAGGACGAAAATGACCTAAATATTCATCCAATGACACAAAAACAACTATTGGATGCACAAGATTGGTTAAAAACCCTAATTGGACAAGATTAAGTGTAGGGAGGACGAAAATAACCTAAATGTTCATCCAATGACACAAAAACACCTGTTGGATGCACAGGATTGGTTAAAAACCCTAATTGGACAAGAATTAGCCTAGGGAGGACGAAAATGACCTAAATGTTCATCCAATGACACAAAAACACTTGTTGGATGCACAGGATTGGTTAAAAACCCTAATTGGACAAGAATTAGCTTAGGGAGGACGAAAATGACCTAATTGTTTATCCAATGACACAAAAACACCTATTGGTTGCACAAGATTGATTAGAAACCCTAATTGGACAAGATTAAGTGTAGGGAGGACGAAAATGATCTAAATATTCATCCAATGACACAAAAACAACTATTTGATGCACAAGATTGGTTAAAAACCCTAATTGGACAAGATTAAGTTTAGGAAGGACGAAAATGACCTAAGTGTTCATCCAATGACACCAATCACCTATTGGATGTACAAGATTGGTTAGAAACCCAAATTGGACAGGCATAAGCTTAGGGAGGACGAAAATGACGTAATTGTTCATCCAATGGCACAAAAACACTCACTGGATGCACAAGATTGGCTAAAAACCGTAATTGGACAAGAATTAGCCTAGGGAGGACGAAAATGACCTAATTGTTCATCCAATGACACAAAAACACCTATTGGTTGCACAAGATTGGTTAGAAACCCTAATTGGACAAGATTAAGTGTAGGGAGGACGAAAATGACCTAAATATTCATCCAATGACACAAAAACAACTATTGGATGCACAAGATTGGTTAAAAACCCTAATTGGACAAGATTAAGTGTAGGGAGGACGAAAATGACCTAAATGTTCATCCAATGACACAAAAACACCTGTTGGATGCACAGGATTGGTTAAAAACCCTAATTGGACAAGAATTAGCTTAGGGAGGACGAAAATGACCTAATTGTTTATCCAATGACACAAAAACACCTATTGGTTGCACAACATTGGTTAGAAACCCTAATTGGACAAGATTAAGTGTAGGGAGGACGAAAATGACCTAAATATTCATCCAATGATACAAAAACAACTATTGGATGCACAAGATTGGTTAAAAACCCTAATTGGACAAGATTAAGTATAGGGAGGACGAAAATGACCTAAATATTCATCCAATGACACAAAAACACCTATTGGATGCACAAGATTGGTTAAAAACACTAATTGGACAAGATTAAGTGTAGGGAGGACGAAAATGACCTAAATCTTCATCCAATGACACAAAAACACCTGTTGGATGCACAGGATTGGTTAAAAATCCTAATTGGACAAGAATTTGCCTGGGGAGGACGAAAATGACCTAATTGTTCATCCAATGACACAAAAACACCTATTGGTTGCACAAGATTGGTTAGAAACCCTAATTGGACAAGATTAAGTATAGGGAGGACGAAAATGACCTAAATATTCATCCAATGACACAAAAACACCTATTGGATGACAAGATTGGTTAAAAACCCTAATTGGACATGATTAAGTGTAGGGAGGACGAAAATGACCTAAATGTTCATCCAATGACACAATACACCTATTGGATGCACAAGATTGGTTAAAAACCCTAATTGGACAAGAATATGCCTAGGGAGCACGAAAAGGACCTAATTGTTCATCCAATGACACAAACACACCTATTAGATGCACAAGATTGGTTAGAAACCCTAATTGGACAAGAATTAGCCTAGGGAGCACGAAAATCACCTAATTGTTCATCCAATGACACAAAAACACCTATTGGTTGCACAAGATTGGTTAGAAACCCTAATTGGACAAGATTAAGTGTAGGGAGGACGAAAATGACCTAAATATTCATCCAATGACACAAAAACAACTATTGGATGCACAAGATTGGTTAAAAACCCTAATTGGACAAGTCTAAGTGTAGGGAGGACGAAGATGACCTAAATGTTCATCCAATGACACAAAAACACCTGTTGGATGCACAGGATTGGTTAAAAATCCTAATTGGACAAGAATTAGCCTAGGGAGGACGAAAATGACCTAAATATTCATCCAATGACACAAAAACACCTATTGGATGCACAAGATTGGTTAAAAACCCTAATTGGACAAGATTAAGTGTAGGGAGGACGAAAATGACCTAAATGTTCATCCAATGACACAAAACACCTATTGGATGCACAAGATTGGTTAGAAACCCTAATTGGACAAAATTAAGTGTAGGGAGGACGAAAATGATCTAAATATTCATCCAATGACACAAAAACACCTATTGGATGCACAAGATTGGTTAAAAACCCTAATTGGACAAGATTAACTTTAGGAAGGACGAAAATGACCTAATTGTTCATCCAATGACACCAAATACCTATTGGATGCACAAGATTTGTTAGAAACCCTAATTGGACAAGCATAAGCCTAGGGAGGACGAAAATGACCTAATTGTTCATCCAATGGCACAAAAACACCCATTGGATGCACAAGATTGATTAGAAACCCTAATTGGACAAGATTAAGTGTAGGAAGGACGAAAATGACCTAAATGTTCATCCAATGACACAAAAACACCTGTTGGATGCAAAGGATTGGTTAAAAACCCTAATTGGACAAGAATTAACCTAGGGAGGACGAAAATGACCTAATTGTTCATCCAATGACACAACACACCTATTGGTTGCACAAGATTGGTTAGAAACCCTAATTGGACAAGATTAAGTATAGGGAGGACGAAAATTACCTAAATATTCATCCAATGACACAAAAAGACCTATTGGATGCTCAAGATTGGTTAAAAACCCAAATTGGACAAGATTATGTGTAGGAAGGACGAAAATGACCTAAATGTTCATCCAATGACACAAAACACCTATTGGATGCACAAGATTGGTTAAAAACCCTAATTGGACAAGAATAAGCCTAGGGAAGACGAAAATGACCTAATTATTCATCCAATGACACTAACACACCTATTGGATGCACAAGATTGGTTAGAAACCCTAATTGGACAAGATTAGGTATAGGGAGGACGAAAATGACCAAAATGTTCATCCAATGATGCAAAACACCTATTGGATGCACAAGATTGGTTAAAAACCCTAATTGGACAAAAATTAGCCTAGGGAGGACGAAAATGACCTAAATGTTCATCCTATGACACAAAAACACCTGTTGGATACACAGGATTGGTTAAAAACCCTAATTGGACAAGAATTAGCATAGGGAGGACGAAAATGACCCAATTGTTTATCCAATGACACAAAAACACCTATTGGTTGCACAAGATTGGTTAGAAACCCTAATTGGACAAGATTAAGTATAAGGAGGACGAAAATGACCTAAATATTCATCCAATGACACAAAAACACCTATTGGATGCACAAGATTGGTTAAAAACCCTAATTGGACAAATTTAAGTGTAGGGAGGACGAAAATGACCTAATTGTTCATCCAATGACACAAAAACACCTATTGGTTGCACAACATTGGTTAGAAACCCTAATTGGACAAGATTAAGTGTAGGGAGGACGAAAATGACCTAAATATTCATCCAATGACACAAAAACAACTATAGGATGCACAAGATTGGTTAAATACCCTAATTGGACAAGATTAAGTATAGGGAGGACGAAAATGACCTAAATATTCATCCAATGACACAAAAACACCTATTGGATGCACAAGATTGGTTAAAAACCCTAATTGGACAAGATTAAGTGTAGGGAGGACGAAAATGACCTAAATGTTCATCCAATGACACAAAAACACCTGTTGGATGCACAGGATTGGTTAAAAATCCTAATTGGACAAGAATTAGCCTAGGGAGGACGAAAATGACCTAATTGTTCATCCAATGACACAAAAACTCCTATTGGTTGCACAAGATTGGTTAGAAACCCTAATTGGACAAGATTAAGTATAGGGTGGACGAAAATGACCTAAATATTCATCCAATGACACAAAAACAACTATTGGATGCACAAGATTGGTTAAAAACCCTAATTGGACAAGATTAAGTATAGGGAGGACGAAAATGACCTAAATATTCATCCAATGACACAAAAACACCTATTGGATGCACAAGATTGGTTAAAAACCCTAATTGGACAAGATTAAGTGTAGGGAGGACGAAAATGACCTAAATGTTCATCCAATGACACAAAAACACTTGTTGGATGCACAGGATTGGTTAAAAACCCTAATTGGACAAGAGTTAGCTTAGGGAGGACGAAAATGACCTAATTGTTTATCCAATGACACAAAAACACCTATTGGTTGCACAAGATTGGTTAGAAACCCTAATTGGACAAGATTAAGTGTAGGGAGGACGAAAATGACCTAAATATTCATCCAATGACACAAAAACAACTATTGGATGCACAAGATTGGTTAAAAACCCTAATTGGACAAGATTAAGTGTAGGGAGGACGAAAATGACCTAAATGTTCATCCAATGACACAAAAACACCTGTTGGATGCACAGGATTGGTTAAAAACCCTAATTGGACAAGATTAAGTGTAGGGAGGACGAAAATGACCTAATTGTTCATCCAATGACACAAAAACACCTATTGGTTGCACAAGATTGGTTAGAAACCCTAATTGGACAAGATTAAGTGTAGGGAGGACGAAAATGACCTAAATATTCATCCAATGACACAAAAACACCTATTGGATGCACAAGATTGGTTAAAAACCCTAATTGGACAAGATTAAGTGTAGGGAGGACGAAAATGACCTAAATGCTCATCCAATGACACAAAACACCTATTGGATGCACAAGATTGGTTAAGAACCCTAATTGGACAAGAATTAGCCTAGGGAGGACGAAAATGACCTAATTGTTCATCCAATTACACAAAAACACCTATTGGATGCACAAGATTGGTTAGAAACCCTAATTGGAAGAGATTAAGTTTAGGGAGGACGAAAATGACATCAATGTTCATCCAATGAGACAAAAACAACAATTGGATGCACAAGATTGGTTAAAAACCCTAATTGGACAAGATTAAGTGTAGGGAGGACGAAAATGACCTAAATGTTCATCCAATGACACAAAACACCTATTGGATGCACAAGATTGGTTAAAAACCCTAATTGGACAAGAATAAGCCAAGGGAGGACGAAAAGTACCTAATTGTTCATCCAATGACACAAACACACCTATTGGATGCACAAGATTGGTTAGAAACCCTAATTGGACAAGAATTAGCCTAGGGAGGACGAAAATGACCTAAATGTTCATCCAATGACACAAAAACACCCATTGGAAGCACAAGGTTGGTTAAAAACCCTAATTGGACAAGATTAAGTGTAGGGAGGATGAAAATGACCTAAATATTCGTCCAATGACACAAAAACACCCTTTGGATACACAAGATTGGATAGAAACCCTACTTGGACAAGAATTAGCCTAGGGAGGACGAAAATGACCTAGTTGTTCATCCAATGACACAAAAACACCTATTGGATGCTCAAGATTGGTTAGAAACCCTAATTGGACAAGATTAAGTGTAGGAAGGACGAAAATGACCTAAATGTTCATCCAATGACACAAAAACACCTGTTGGATGCAAAGGATTGGTTAAAAACCCTAATTGGACAAGAATTAACCTAGGGAGGACGAAAATGACCTAATTGTTCATCCAATGACACAACACACCTATTGGTTGCACAAGATTGGTTAGAAACCCTAATTGGACAAGATTAAGTATAGGGAGGACGAAAATTACCTAAATATTCATCCAATGACACAAAAAGACCTATTGGATGCACAAGATTGGTTAAAAACCCAAATTGGACAAGATTATGTGTAGGAAGGACGAAAATGACCTAAATGTTCATCCAATGACACAAAACACCTATTGGATGCACAAGATTGGTTAAAAACCCTAATTGGACAAGAATAAGCCTAGGGAAGACGAAAATGACCTAATTATTCATCCAATGACACTAACACACCTATTGGATGCACAAGATTGGTTAGAAACCCTAATTGGACAAGATTAGGTATAGGGAGGACGAAAATGACCAAAATGTTCATCCAATGACGCAAAACACCTATTGGATGCACAAGATTGGTTAAAAACTCTAATTGGACAAAAATTAGCCTAGGGAGGACGAAAATGACCTAAATGTTCATCCTATGACACAAAAACACCTGTTGGATACACAGGATTGGTTAAAAACCCTAATTGGACAAGAATTAGCATAGGGAGGACGAAAATGACCCAATTGTTTATCCAATGACACAAAAACACCTATTGGTTGCACAAGATTGGTTAGAAACCCTAATTGGACAAGATTAAGTGTAGGGAGGACAAAAATGACCTAAATATTCATCCAATGACACAAAAACACCTATTGGATGCACAAGATTGGTTAAAAACCCTAATTGGACAAATTTAAGTGTAGGGAGGACGAAAATGACCTAATTGTTCATCCAATGACACAAAAACACCTATTGGTTGCACAACATTGGTTAGAAACCCTAATTGGACAAGATTAAGTGTAGGGAGGACGAAAATGACCTAAATATTCATCCAATGACACAAAAACAACTATAGGATGCACAAGATTGGTTAAATACCCTAATTGGACAAGATTAAGTATAGGGAGGACGAAAATGACCTAAATATTCATCCAATGACACAAAAACACCTATTGGATGCACAAGATTGGTTAAAAACCCTAATTGGACAAGATTAAGTGTAGGGAGGACGAAAATGACCTAAATGTTCATCCAATGACACAAAAACACCTGTTGGATGCACAGGATTGGTTAAAAATCCTAATTGGACAAGAATTAGCCTAGGGAGGACGAAAATGACCTAATTGTTCATCCAATGACACAAAAACTCCTATTGGTTGCACAAGATTGGTTAGAAACCCTAATTGGACAAGATTAAGTATAGGGTGGACGAAAATGACCTAAATATTCATCCAATGACACAAAAACAACTATTGGATGCACAAGATTGGTTAAAAACCCTAATTGGACAAGATTAAGTATAGGGAGGACGAAAATGACCTAAATATTCATCCAATGACACAAAAACACCTATTGGATGCACAAGATTGGTTAAAAACCCTAATTGGACAAGATTAAGTGTAGGGAGGACGAAAATGACCTAAATGTTCATCCAATGACACAAAAACACCAGTTGGATGCACAGGATTGGTTAAAAATCCTAATTGGAAAAGAATTAGCTTAGGGAGGACGAAAATGACCTAATTGTTTATCCAATGACACAAAAACACCTATTGGTTGCACAAGATTGGTTAGAAACCCTAATTGGACAAGATTAAGTGTAGGGAGGACGAAAATGACCTAAATATTCATCCAATGACACAAAAACAACTATTGGATGCACAAGATTGGTTAAAAACCCTAATTGGACAAGATTAAGTATAGGGAGGACGAAAATGACCTAAATATTCATCCAATGACACAAAAACACCTATTGGATGCACAAGATTGGTTAAAAACCCTAATTGGACAAGATTAAGTGTAGGGAGGACGAAAATGACCTAAATGTTCATCCAATGACACAAAAACACCTGTTGGATGCATAGGATTGGTTAAAAATCCTAATTGGACAAGAATTAGCCTAGGGAGGACGAAAATGACCTAATTGTTCATCCAATGACACAAAAACACCTATTGGTTGCACAAGATTGGTTAGAAACCCTAATTGGACGAGATTAAGTATAGGGAGGACGAAAATGACCTAAATATTCATCCAATGACACAAAAACACCTATTGGATGCACAAGATTGGTTAAAAACCCTAATTGGACAAGATTAAGTGTAGGGAGGACGAAAATGACCTAAATGTTCATCCAATGACACAAAAACACCTGTTGGATGCACAGGATTGGTTAAAAATCCTAATTGGACAAGATTAAGTGTAGGGAGGACGAAAATGACCTAAATGTTCATCCAATGACACAAAAACACCTGTTGGATGCACAGGATTGGTTAAAAATCCTAATTGGACAAGAATTAGCCTAGGGAGGACGAAAATGACCTAATTGTTCATCCAATGACACAAAAACACCTATTGGTTGCACAAGATTGGTTTGAAACCCTAATTGGACGAGATTAAGTATAGGGACGACGAAAATGACCTAAATATTCATCCAATGACACAAAAACACCTATTGGATGCACAAGATTGGTAAAAAACCCTAATTGGACGAGATTAAGTGTAGGGAGGACGAAAATGACCTAAATGTTCATCCAATGACACAAAAACACCTGTTGGATGCACAGGATTGGTTAAAAATCCTAATTGGACAAGAATTAGCCTAGGGAGGACGAAAATGACCTAATTGTTCATCCAATGACACAAAAACACCTATTGGATGCACAAGATTGGTTAAAAACCCTAATTGGACAAGATTAAGTATAGGGAGGACGAAAATGACCTAAATATTCATCCAATGACACAAAAACACCTATTGGATGCACAAGATTGGTTAAAAACCCTAATTGGACAAGATTAAGTATAGGGAGGACGAAAATGACCTAAATATTCATCCAATGACACAAAAACATCTATTGGATGCACAAGATTGGTTAAAAACCCTAATTGGACAAGATTAAGTGTAGGGAGGACGAAAATGACCTAAATGTTCATCCAATGACACAAAAACACCTATTGGATGCACAGGATTGGTTAAAAAACCTAATTGGACAAGAATAAGCCTAGGGAGGACGAAAATGACCTAATTGTTCATCCAATGACACAAAAACACCTATTGGTTGCACAAGATTGGTTAGAAACCCTAATTGGACAAGATTAAGTGTAGGGAGGACGAAAATGACCTAAATATTCATCCAATGACACAAAAACAACTATTGGATGCACAAGATTGGTTAAAAACCCTAATTGGACAAGATTAAGTGTAGGGAGGACGAAAATGACCTAAATGTTCATCCAATGACACAAAAACACCTGTTGGATGCACAGGATTGGTTAAAAACCCTAATTGGACAAGAATTAGCCTAGGGAGGACGAAAATGACCTAAATGTCATCCAATGACACAAAAACACTTGTTGGATGCACAGGATTGGTTAAAAACCCTAATTGGACAAGAATTAGCTTAGGGAGGACGAAAATGACCTAATTGTTTATCCAATGACACAAAAACACCTATTGGTTGCACAAGATTGGTTAGAAACCCTAATTGGACAAGATTAAGTGTAGGGAGGACGAAAATGACCTAAATATTCATCCAATGACACAAAAATACCTATTGGATGCACAAGATTGGTTAAAAACCCTAATTGGACAAGATTAAGTGTAGGGAGGACGAAAATGACCTAAATGTTCATCCAATGATACAAAAACACTTGTTGGATGCACAGGATTGGTTAAAAACCCTAATTGGACAAGAATTAGCTTAGGGAGGACGAAAATGACCTAATTGTTTATCCAATGACACAAAAACACCTATTGGTTGCACAAGATTGGTTAGAAACCTGAATTGGACAAGATTAAGTGTAGGGAGGACGAAAATGACCTAAATATTCATCCAATGACACAAAAATACCTATTGGATGCACAAGATTGGTTAAAAACCCTAATTGGACAAGATTAAGTGTAGGGAGGACAAAAATGATCTAAATATTCATCCAACGACACAAAACACCTATTGGATGCACAAGATTGGTTAGAAACCCTAAATGGGCAAGATTAAGTGTAGGGAGGACGAAAATGATCTAAATATTCATCCAATGACACAAAAACACCTATTGGATGCACAAGATTGGTTAAAAACCCTAATTGGACAAGATTAAGTTTAGGAAGGACGAAAATGACCTAAATGTTCATCCAATGACACCAAACACCTATTGGATGCACAAGATTGGTTAGAAACCCTAATTGGACAAGCATAAGCCAAGGGAGGACGAAAATGACCTAAATGTTCATCCAATGACACAAAAACACCTGTTGGATGCACAGGATTGGTTAAAAACCCTAATTGGACAAGAATTAGCCTAGGGAGGACGAAAATGACCTAATTGTTCATCCAATGACACAAAAACACCTATTGGTTGCACAAGATTGGTTAGAAACCCTAATTGGACAAGATTAAGTATAGGGAGGACGAAAATGACCTAAATATTCATCCAATGACACAAAAACAGCTATTGGATGCACAAGATTGGTTAAAAACCCTAATTGGACAAGATTAAGTGTAGGGAGGACGAAAATGACTTAAATGTTCATCCAATGACACAACACACCTATTGCATGCACAAGATTGGTTAAAAACCCTAATTGGACAAGAATAAGCCTAGGGAGCACGAAAAGGACCTAATTGTTCATCCAATGACACAAACACACCTATTGGATGCACAAGATTGGTTAGAAACCCTAATTGGACAAGAATTAGCCTAGGGAGGACGAAAATGACCTAATTGTTCTTCCAATGACACAAAAACACCTATTGGATGCACAAGATTGGTTAGAAACCCTATTTGGACAAGATTAAGTGTAGGGAGGACGAAAAGGACCTAAATGTTCATCCAATGACACAAAAACACTTGTTGGATGCACAGGATTGGTTCAAAACCCTAATTGGACAAGAATTAGCATAGGGAGGACAAAAATGACCTAATTGTTTATCCAATGACACAAAAACACCTATTATTTGCACAAGATTGGTTAGAAACCCTAATTGGACAAGATTAAGTATAGGGAGGACGAAAATCACCTAAATATTCATCCAATGTCACAAAACACCTATTGGATGCACAAGATTGGTTAAAAGCCCTAATTGGACAAGATTAAGTGTAGGGAGGACGAAAATGACCTAAATGTTCATCCAATGACACAAAACACCTATTGGATGCACAAGATTGGTTAAAAACCCTAATTGGACAAAAATAAGCCTAGGGAGGACGAAAAGTACCTAATTGTTCATCCAATGACACAAACACACCTATTGGATGCACAAGATTGGTTAGAAACCCTAATTGGACAAGAATTAGCCTAGGGAGGACGAAAATGACCTAAATGTTCATCCAATGACACAAAAACACCCATTGGAAGCACAAGGTTGGTTAAAAACCCTAATTGGACAAGATTAAGTGTAGGGAGGAAGAAAATGACCTAAATATTCGTCCAATGACACAAAAACACCCTTTGGATACACAAGATTGGATAGAAAACCTACTTGGACAAGAATTAGCCTAGGGAGGACGAAAATGACCTAGTTGTTCATCCAATGACACAAAAACACCTATTGGATGCTCAAGATTGGTTAGAAACCCTAATTGGACAAGATTAAGTGTAGGGAGGACGAAAATGACCTAATTGTTCTTCCAATGTCACAAAACACCTATTGGATGCACAAGATTGGTTAAAAGCCCTAATTGGACATGATTAAGTGTAGGGAGGACGAAAATGACCTAAATGTTCATCCAATGACACAAAACACCTATTGGATGCACAAGATTGGTTAAAAACCCTAATTGGACAAGAATAAGCCAAGGGAGGACGAAAAGTACCTAATTGTTCATCCAATGACACAAACACACCTATTGGATGCACAAGATTGGTTAGAAACCCTAAATGGACAAGAATTAGCGTAGGGAGGACGAAAATGACCTAAATGTTCATCCAATGACACAAAAACACTTGTTGGATGCACAGGATTGGTTAAAAACCCTAATTGGACAAGAATTAGCTTAGGGAGGACGAAAATGACCTAATTGTTTATCCAATGACACAAAAACACCTATTGGTTGCACAAGATTGGTTGGAAACCCTAATTGGACAAGATTAAGTGTAGGGAGGACGAAAATGACCTAAATATTCATCCAATGACACAAAAACAACTATTGGATGCACAAGATTGGTGAAAAACCCTAATTGGACAAGATTAAGTTTAGGAAGGACGAAAATGACCTAAGTGTTCATCCAATGACACCAAACACCTATTGGATGTACAAGATTGGTTAGAAACCCAAATTGGACAAGCATAAGCCTCGGGAGGACGAAAATGACGTAATTGTTCATCCAATGGCACAAAAACACTCATTGGATGCACAAGATTGGCTAAAAACCGTAATTGGACAAGAAATAGGCTAGGTTGGACGAAAATGACCTAATTGTTCATCCAATGACACAAAAACACCTATTGGATGCACAAGATTGGTTAGAAACCCTAATTGGACAAGATTAAGTGTACGGAGGACGAAAAGGACCTAAATGTTCATCCAATGACACAAAAACACCTGTTGGATGCACAGGATTGGTTAAAAACCCTTATTGGACAAGAATTAGCCTAGGGAGGACGAAAATGACCTAATTGTTCATCCAATGACACATAAACACCTATTGGTTGCACAAGATTGGTTAGAAACCCTAATTGGACAAGATTAAGTGTAGGGAGGACGAAAATGACCTAAATATTCATCCAATGACACAAAAACAACTATTGGATGCACAAGATTGGTTAAAAACCCTAATTGGACAAGATTAAGTGTAGGGAGGACGAAAATGACCTAAATGTTCATCCAATGACACAAAAACACCTGTTGGATGCACAGGATTGGTTAAAAACCCTAATTGGACAAGAATTAGCCTAGGGAGGACGAAAATGACCTAATTGTTCATCCAATGACACAAAAACACCTATTGGTTGCACAAGATAGGTTAGAAACCCTAATTGGACAAGATTAAGTATAGGGAGGACGAAAATGACCTAAATATTCATCCAATGACACAAAAACACCTATTGGATGCACAAGATTGGTTAAAAACCCTAATTAGACAAGATTAAGTGTAGGGAGGACGAAAATGACCTAAATGTTCATCCAATGTCACAAAAATACTTGTTGGTTGCACAGGATTGGTTAAAAACCCTACTTGGACAAGAATTAGCTTTGGGAGGACGAAAATGACCTAATTGTTTATCCAATGACACAAAAACACCTATTGGTTGCACAACATTGGTTAGAAACCCTAATTGGACAAGATTAAGTGTAGGGAGGACGAAAATGACCTAAATATTCATCCAATGACACAAAAACAACTATTGGATGCACAAGATTGGTTAAATACCCTAATTGGACAAGATTAAGTATAGGGAGGACGAAAATGACCTAAATATTCATCCAATGACACAAAAACACCTATTGGATGCACAAGATTGGTTAAAAACCCTAATTGGACAAGATTAAGTGTAGGGAGGACGAAAATGACCTAAATGTTCATCCAATGACACAAAAACACCTGTTGGATGCACAAGATTGGTTAAAAACCCTAATTGGACAAGATTAAGTGTAGGGAGGACGAAAATGACCTAAATGTTCATCCAATGACACAAAAACACCTGTTGGATGCACAGGACTGGTTAAAAATCCTAATTGGACAAGAATTAGCCTAGGGAGGACGAAAATGACCTAATTGTTCATCCAATGACACAAAAACACCTATTGGTTGCACAAGATTGGTTAGAAACCCTAATTGGACAAGATTAAGTGTAGGGAGGACGAAAATGACCTAAATATTCATCCAATGACACAAAAACAACTATTGGATGCACAAGATTGGTTAAAAACCCTAATTGGACAAGATTAAGTGTAGGGAGGACGAAAATGACCTAAATGTTCATCCAATGACACAAAAACACCTGTTGGATGCACAGGATTGGTTAAAAACCCTAATTGGACAAGAATTAGCCTAGGGAGGACGAAAATGACCTAAATGTCATCCAATGACACAAAAACACTTGTTGGATGCACAGGATTGGTTAAAAACCCTAATTGGACAAGAATTAGCTTAGGGAGGACGAAAATGACCTAATTGTTTATCCAATGACACAAAAACACCTATTGGTTGCACAAGATTGGTTAGAAACCCTAATTGGACAAGATTAAGTGTAGGGAGGACGAAAATGACCTAAATGTTCATCCAATGACACAAAAACACCTGTTGGATGCACAGGATTGGTTAAAAATCCTAATTGGACAAGAATTAGCCTAGGGAGGACGAAAATGACCTAATTGTTCATCCAATGACACAAAAACACCTATTGGTTGCACAAGATTGGTTAGAAACCCTAATTGGACGAGATTAAGTATAGGGAGGACGAAAATGACCTAAATATTCATCCAATGACACAGAAACACCGATTGGATGCACAAGATTGGTTAAAAACCCTAATTGGACAAGATTAAGTGTAGGGAGGACGAAAATGACCTAAATGTTCATCCAATGACACCAAACACCTATTGGATGTACAAGATTGGTTAGAAACCCAAATTAGACAAGCATAAGCCTAGGGAGGACGAAAATGACGTAATTGTTCATCCAATGGCACAAAAACACTCATTGGATGCACAAGATTGGCTAAAAACCGTAATTGGACAAGAAATAGGCTAGGTTGGACGAAAATGACCTAATTGTTCATCCAATGACACAAAAACACCTATTGGATGCACAAGATTGGTTAGAAACCCTAATTGGACAAGATTAAGTGTAGGGAGGACGAAAAGGACCTAAATGTTCATCCAATGACACAAAAACACTTGTTGGATGCACAGGATTGGTTAAAAACCCTAATTGGACAAGAATTAGCTTAGGGAGGACGAAAATGACCTAATTGTTTATCCAATGACACAAAAACACCTATTGGTTGCACAAGATTGGTTAGAAACCCTAATTGGACAAGATTAAGTGTAGGGAGGACGAAAATGACCTAAATATTCATCCAATGACACAAAAACAACTATTGGATGCACAAGATTGGTTAAAAACCCTAATTGGACAAGATTAAGTTTAGGAAGGACGAAAATGACCTAAGTGTTCATCCAATGACACCAATCACCTATTGGATGTACAAGATTGGTTAGAAACCCAAATTGGATAGGCATAAGCTTAGGGAGGACGAAAATGACGTAATTGTTCATCCAATGGCACAAAAACACTCATTGGATGCACAAGATTGGCTAAAAACCGTAATTGGACAAGAATTAGCCTAGGGAGGACGAAAATGACCTAATTGTTCATCCAATGACACAAAAACACCTATTGGTTGCACAAGATTGGTTAGAAACCCTAATTGGACAAGATTAAGTGTAGGGAGGACGAAAATGACCTAAATATTCATCCAATGACACAAAAACAACTATTGGATGCACAAGATTGGTTAAAAACCCTAATTGGACAAGATTAAGTATAGGGAGGACGCAAATGACCTAAATATTCATCCAATGACACAAAAACAACTATTGGATGCACAAGAATGGTTAAAAACCCTAATTGGACAAGATTAAGTTTAGGAAGGACGAAAATGATCTAAATGTTCATCCAATGACACAAAAACACCTATTGGATGCACAGGATTGGTTAAAAACCCTAATTGGACAAGAATTAGCCTAGGGAGGACGAAAATGACCTAATTGTTCATCCAATGACACAAAAACACCTATTGGTTGCAAAAGATTGGTTAGAAACCCTAATTGGACAAGATTAAGTGTAGGGAGGACGAAAATGACCTAAATATTCATCCAATGACACAAAAACAACTATTGGATGCACAAGATTGGTTAAAAACCCTAATTGGACAAGATTAAGTTTAGGAAGGACGAAAATGACCTAAATGTTCATCCAAAGACACAAAAACACCTATTGGATGCACAGGATTGGTTAAAAACCCTAATTGGACAAGAATTAGCCTAGGGAGGACGAAAATGACCTAATTGTTCATCCAATGACACAAAAACACCTATTGGTTGCACAAGATTGGTTAGAAACCCTAATTGGACAAGATTAAGTATAGGGAGGACGAAAATGACCTAAATATTCATCCAATGACACAAAAACACCTATTGGATCCACAAGATTGGTTAAAAACCCTAATTGGACAAGATTAAGAGTAGGGAGGACGAAAATGACCTAAATGTTCATCCAATGACACAAAAATACTTGTTGGATGCACAGGATTGGTTAAAAATCCTAATTGGACAAGAATTAGCCTAGGGAGGACGAAAATGACCTAATTGTTCATCCAATGACACAAACACACCTATTGGTTGCACAAGATTGGTTAGAAACCCTAATTGGACAAGATTAAGTATAGGGAGGACGAAAATGACCTAAATATTCATCCAATGACACAAAAACACCTATTGGATGCACAAGATTGGTTAAAAACCCTAATTGGACAAGATTAAGTGTAGGGAGGCCGAAAATGACCTAAATGTTCATCCAATGACACAAAAACACCTGTTGGATGCACAGGATTGGTTAAAAACCCTAATTGGAAAAGATTAAGTGTAGGGAGGACGAAAATGACCTAATTGTTCATCCAATGACACAAAAACACCTATTGGTTGCACAAGATTGGTTAGAAACCCTAATTGGACAAGATTAAGTCTAGGGAGGACGAAAATGACCTAAATATTCATCCAATGACACAAAAACACCTTTTGGATGCACAAGATTGGTTAAAAACCCTAATTGGACAAGATTAAGTGTAGGGAGGACGAAAATGACCTAAATGTTCATCCAATGACACAAAAACACCTGTTGGATGCACAGGATTGGTTAAAAACCCTAATTGGACAAGATTAAGTGTAGGGAGGACGAAAATGACCTAAATGTTCATCCAATGACACAAAAACACTTGTTGGATGCACAGGATTGGTTAAAAACCCTAATTGGACAAGAATTAGCTTAGGGAGGACGAAAATGACCTAATTGTTTATCCAATGACACAAAAACACCTATTGGTTGCACAAGATTGGTTAGAAACCCTAATTGGACAAGATTAAGTGTAGGGAGGACGAAAATGACCTAAATATTCATCCAATGACACAAAAACAACTATTGGATGCACAAGATTGGTTAAAAACCCTAATTGGACAAGATTAAATGTAGGGAGGACGAAAATGACCTAAATGTTCATCCAATGACACAAAAACACCTGTTGGATGCACAGGATTGGTTAAAAACCCTAATTGGACAAGAATTAGCCTAGGGAGGACGAAAATGACCTAATTGTTCATCCAATGACACAAAAACACCTATTGGTTGCACAAGATTGGTTAGAAACCCTAATTGGACAAGATTAAGTGTAGGGAGGACGAAAATGACCTAAATATTCATCCAATGACACAAAAATAACTATTGGATGCACAAGATTGGTTAAAAACCCTAATTGGACAAGATTAAGTTTAGGAAGGACGAAAATGACCTAATTGTTCATCCAATGGCACAAAAACACCCATTGGATGCACAAGATTGGCTAAAAACCCTAATTGGACAAGAATTAGCCTAGGGTGGACGAAAATGACCTAATTGTTCATCCAATGACACAAAAACACCTATTGGATGCACAAGATTGGTTAGAAACCCTAATTGGACAAGATTAAGTGTAGGGAGGACGAAAAGGACCTAAATGTTCATCCAATGACACAAAAACACGTGTTGGATGCACAGGATTGGTTAAAAACCTTAATTGGACAAGAATTAGCTTAGGGAGGACGAAAATGACCTAATTGTTTATCCAATGACACAAAAACACCTATTGGTTGCACAAGATTGGTTAGAAACCCTAATTGGACAAGATTAAGTATAGGGAGGACGAAAATGACCTAAATATTCATCCAATGACACAAAAACACCTATTGGATGACAAGATTGGTTAAAAACCCTAATTGGACAAGATTAAGTGTAGGGAGGACGAAAATGACCTAAATGTTCATCCAATGACACAATACACCTATTGGATGCACAAGATTGGTTAAAAACCCTAATTGGACAAGAATAAGCCTAGGGAGCACGAAAAGGACCTAATTGTTCATCCAATGACACAAACACACCTATTAGATGCACAAGATTGGTAAGAAACCCTAATTGGACATGAATTAGCCTAGGGAGGACGAAAATGACCTAATTGTTCATCCAATGACACAAAAACACCTATTGGTTGCACAAGATTGGTTAGAAACCCTAATTGGACAAGATTAAGTGTAGGGAGGACGAAAATGACCTAAATATTCATCCAATGACACAAAAACAACTATTGGATGCACAAGATTGGTTAAAAACCCTAATTGGACAAGATTAAGTGTAGGGAGGACGAAAATGACCTAAATGTTCATCCAATGACACAAAAACACCTGTTGGATGCACAGGATTGGTTAAAAACCCTAATTGGACAAGAATTAGCCTAGGGAGGACGAAAATGACCTAAATGTCATCCAATGACACAAAAACACTTGTTGGATGCACAGGATTGGTTAAAAACCCTAATTGGACAAGAATTAGCTTAGGGAGGACGAAAATGACCTAATTGTTTATCCAATGACACAAAAACACCTATTGGTTGCACAAGATTGGTTAGAAACCCTAATTGGACAAGATTAAGTATAGGGAGGACGAAAATGACCTAAATATTCATCCAATGACACAAAAACACCTATTGGATTCACAAGATTGGTTAAAAACCCTAATTGGACAAGATTATGTGTAGGAAGGACGAAAATGACCTAAATGTTCATCCAATGACACAAAAACACCTGTTGGATGCACAGGATTGGTTAAAAACCCTAATTGGACAAGAATTAGCCTAGGGAGGACGAAAATGACCTAAATGTTCATCCAATGACACAAAAACACTTGTTGGATGCACAGGATTGGTTAAAAACCCTAATTGGACAAGAATTAGCTTAGGGAGGACGAAAATGACCTAATTGTTTATCCAATGACACAAAAACACCTATTGGTTGCACAAGATTGGTTAGAAACCCTAATTGGACAAGATTAAGTGTAGGGAGGACGAAAATGATCTAAATATTCATCCAATGACACAAAAACAACTATTTGATGCACAAGATTGGTTAAAAACCCTAATTGGACAAGATTAAGTTTAGGAAGGACGAAAATGACCTAAGTGTTCATCCAATGACACCAATCACCTATTGGATGTACAAGATTGGTTAGAAACCCAAATTGGACAGGCATAAGCTTAGGGAGGACGAAAATGACGTAATTGTTCATCCAATGGCACAAAAACACTCATTGGATGCACAAGATTGGCTAAAAACCGTAATTGGACAAGAATTAGCCTAGGGAGGACGAAAATGACCTAATTGTTCATCCAATGACACAAAAACACCTATTGGTTGCACAAGATTGGTTAGAAACCCTAATTGGACAAGATTAAGTGTAGGGAGGACGAAAATGACCTAAATGTTCATCCAATGACACAAAAACAACTATTGGATGCACAAGATTGGTTAAAAACCCTAATTGGACAAGATTAAGTGTAGGGAGGACGAAAATGACCTAAATGTTCATCCAATGACACAAAAACACCTGTTGGATGCACAGGATTGGTTAAAAACCCTAATTGGACAAGAATTAGCCTAGGGAGGACGAAAATGACCTAATTGTTCATCCAATGACACAAAAACACCTATTGGTTGCACAAGATTGGTTAGAAGCCCTAATTGGACAAGATTAAGTATAGGGAGGACGAAAATGACCTAAATATTCATCCAATGACACAAAAACACCTATTGGATGCACAAGATTGGTTAAAAACCCTAATTGGACAAGATTAAGTGTAGGGAGGACGAAAATGACCTAAATGTTCATCCAATGACACAAAAACACTTGTTGGATGCACAGGATTGGTTAAAAACCCTAATTGGACAAGAATTAGCGTAGGGAGGACGAAAATGACCTAATTGTTTATCCAATGACACAAAAACACCTATTGGTTGCACAAGATTGGTTAGAAACCCTAATTGGACAAGATTAAGTGTAGGGAGGACGAAAATGACCTAAATATTCATCCAATGACACAAAAACACCTGTTGGATGCACAGGATTGGTTAAAAACCCTAATTGGACAAGAATTAGCCTAGGGAGGACGAAAATGACCTAATTGTTCATCCAATGACACAAAAACACCTATTGGTTGCACAAGATTGGTTAGAAACCCTAATTGGACAAGATTAAGTATAGGGAGAACGAAAATGACCTAAATATTCATCCAATGACACAAAAACACCTATTGGATGCACAAGATTGGTTAAAAACCCTAATTGGACAAGATTAAGTGTAGGGAGGACGAAAATGACCTAAATGTTCATCCAATGACACAAAAACACCTGTTGGATGCACAGGATTGGTTAAAAATCCTAATTGGACAAGATTAAGTGTAGGGAGGACGAAAATGACCTAAATGTTCATCCAATGACACAAAAACACCTGTTGGATGCACAGGATCGGTTAAAAATCCTAATTGGACAAGAATTAGCCTAGGGAGGACGAAAATGACCTAATTGTTCATCCAATGACACAAAAACACCTATTGGTTGCACAAGATTGGTTAAAACCCCTAATTGGACAAGATTAAGTGTAGGGAGGACGAAAATGACCTAAATGTTCATCCAATGACACAAAAACACGTGTTGGATGCACAGGATTGGTTAAAAACCCTAATTGGACAAGAATTAGCTTAGGGAGGACGAAAATGACCTAATTGTTTATCCAATGACACAAAAACACCTATTGGTTGCACAAGATTGGTTAGAAACCCTAATTGGACAAGATTAAGTGTAGGGAGGACGAAAATGACCTAAATATTCATCCAATGACACAAAAACAACTATTGGATGCACAAGATTGGTGAAAAACCCTAATTGGACAAGATTAAGTTTAGGAAGGACGAAAATGACCTAAGTGTTCATCCAATGACACCAAACACCTATTGGATGTACAAGATTGGTTAGAAACCCAAATTGGACAAGCATAAGCCTCGGGAGGACGAAAATGACGTAATTGTTCATCCAATGGCACAAAAACACTCATTGGATGCACAAGATTGGCTAAAAACCGTAATTGGACAAGAAATAGGCTAGGTTGGACGAAAATGACCTAATTGTTCATCCAATGACACAAAAACACCTATTGGTTGCACAAGATTGGTTAGAAACCCTAATTGGACAAGATTAAGTGTAGGGAGGACGAAAATGACCTAAATATTCATCCAATGACACAAAAACAACTATTTGATGCACAAGATTGGTTAAAAACCCTAATTGGACAAGATTAAGTTTAGGAAGGACGAAAATGACCTAAGTGTTCATCCAATGACACCAAACACCTATTGGATGTACAAGATTGGTTAGAAACCCAAATTGGACAAACATAAGCCTAGGGAGGACGAAAATGACGTAATTGTTCATCCAATGGCACAAAAACACTCATTGGATGCACAAGATTGGCTAAAAACCGTAATTGGACAAGAAATAGGCTAGGTTGGACGAAAATGACCTAATTGTTCATCCAATGACACAAAAACACCTATTGGATGCACAAGATTGGTTAGAAACCCTAATTGGACAAGATTAAGTGTAGGGAGGACGAAAAGGACCTAAATGTTCATCCAATGACACAAAAACACGTGTTGGATGCACAGGATTGGTTAAAAACCTTAATTGGACAAGAATTAGCTTAGGGAGGACGAAAATGACCTAATTGTTTATCCAATGACACAAAAACACCTATTGGTTGCACAAGATTGGTTAGAAACCCTAATTGGACAAGATTAAGT
>JBBPBS010000167.1:186544-204184 GCA_037974835.1 Cicer judaicum
TTAAGTGTAGGGAGGACGAAAATGACCTAAATATTCATCCAATGACACAAAAACACCTATTGGATGCACAAGATTGGTTAAAAACCCTAATTGGACAAGATTAAATGTAGGGAGGACGAAAATGACCTAAATGTTCATCCAATGACACAAAAACACCCATTGGAAGCACAAGGTTGGTTAAAAACCCTAATTGGACAAGATTAAATGTAGGGAGGACGAAAATGACCTAAATGTTCATCCAATGACACAAAAACACCCATTGGAAGCACAAGGTTGGTTAAAAACCCTAATTGGACAAGATTAAGTGTAGGGAGGATGAAAATGACCTAAATGTTCATCCAATGACACAAAAACACCTGTTGGATGCACAGGATTGGTTAAAAATCCTAATTGGACAAGAATTAGCCTAGGGAGGACGAAAATGACCTAATTGTTCATCCAATGACACAAAAACACCTATTGGTTGCACAACATTGGTTAGAAACCCTAATTGGACAAGATTAAGTATAGGGAGGACGAAAATGACCTAAATATTCATCCAATGACACAAAAAAACCTATTGGATGCACAAGATTGGTTAAAAACCCTAATTTGACAAGATTAAGTGTAGGGAGGACGAAAATGACCTAAATGTTCATCCAATGACACAAAAACACTTGTTGGATGCACAGGATTGGTTAAAAACCCTAATTGGACAAGAATTAGCTTAGGGAGGACGAAAATGACCTAATTGTTTATCCAATGACACAAAAACACCTATTGGTTGCACAAGATTGGTTAGAAACCCTAATTGGACAAGATTAAGTGTAGGGAGGACGAAAATGACCTAAATATTCATCCAATGACACAAAAACAACTATTGGATGCACAAGATTGGTTAAAAACCCTAATTGGACAAGATTAAGTTTAGGAAGGACGAAAATGACCTAAGTGTTCATCCAATGACACCAATCACCTATTGGATGTACAAGATTGGTTAGAAACCCAAATTGGATAGGCATAAGCTTAGGGAGGACGAAAATGACGTAATTGTTCATCCAATGGCACAAAAACACTCATTGGATGCACAAGATTGGCTAAAAACCGTAATTGGACAAGAATTAGCCTAGGGAGGACGAAAATGACCTAATTGTTCATCCAATGACACAAAAACACCTATTGGTTGCACAAGATTGGTTAGAAACCCTAATTGGACAAGATTAAGTGTAGGGAGGACGAAAATGACCTAAATATTCATCCAATGACACAAAAACAACTATTGGATGCACAAGATTGGTTAAAAACCCTAATTGGACAAGTTTAAGTGTAGGGAGGACGAAAATGACCTAAATGTTCATCCAATGACACAAAAACACCTGTTGGATGCACAGGATTGGTTAAAAACCCTAATTGGACAAGAATTAGCCTAGGGAGGACGAAAATGACCTAATTGTTCATCCAATGACACAAAAACACCTATTGGTTGCACAAGATTGGTTAGAAATCCTAATTGGACAAGATTAAGTATAGGGAGGACGAAAATGACCTAAATATTCATCCAATGACACAAAAACACCTATTGGATGCACAAGATTGGTTAAGAACCCTAATTGGACAAGATTATGTGTAGGAAGGACGAAAATGACCTAAATGTTCATCCAATGACACAAAACACCTATTGGATGCACAAGATTGGTTAAAAACCCTAATTGGACAAGAATGAGCCTAGGGAAGACAAAAATGACCTAATTATTAATCCAATGACACTAACACACCTATTGGATGCACAAGATTGGTTAGAAACCCTAATTGGACAAGATTAGGTATAGGGAGGACGAAAATGACCAAAATGTTCATCCAATGACGCAAAACACCTATTGGATGCACAAGATTGGTTAAAAACCCTAATTGGACAAAAATTAGCCAAGGGAGGACTAAAATGACCTAAATGTTCATCCAACAACACAAAAACACATGTTGGATGCAGAGGATTGGTTAAAAACCCTAATTGGACAAGAATTAGCATAGGGAGGACGAAAATGACCTAATTGTTTATCCAATGACACAAAAAAACCTATTGGTTGCACAAGATTGGTGAGAAACCCTAATTGGACAAGATTAAGTATAGGGAGGACGAAAATGACCTAAATATTCATCCAATGACACAAAAACACCTATTGGATGCAAAAGATTGGTTAAAAACCCTAATTGGACAAGATTAAGTGTAGGGAGGACGAAAATGACCTAAATGTTCATCCAATGACACAAAACACCTATTGGATGCACAAGATTGGTTAGAAACCCTAATTGGACAAGATTAAGTGTAGGGAGGACGAAAATGATCTAAATATTCATCCAATGACACAAAAACACCTATTGGATGCACAAGATTGGTTAAAAACCCTAATTGGACAAGATTAACTTTAGGAAGGACGAAAATGACCTAAATGTTCATCCAATGACACCAAATACCTATTGGATGCACAAGATTGGTTAGAAACCCTAATTGGACAAGCATAAGCCTAGGGAGGATGAAAATGACCTAATTGTTCATCCAATGGCACAAAAACACCCATTGGATGCACAAGATTGGCTAAAAACCCTAATTGGACAAGAATTAGCCTAGGGTGGACGAAAATGACCTAATTGTTCATCCAATGACACAAAAACACCTATTGGATGCACAAGATTGGTTAGAAACCCTAATTGGACAAGATTAAGTGTAGGGAGGACGAAAATGATCTAAATATTCATCCAATGACACAAAAACAACTATTGGATGCATAAGATTGGTTAAAAACCCTAATTGGAGAAGATTAAGTTTAGGAAGGACGAAAATGACCTAAATGTTCATCCAATGACACCAAACACCGATTGGATGTACAAGATTGGTTATAAACCCTAATTGGACAAGCATAAGCCTAGGGAGGACGAAAATGACCTAATTGTTCATCCAATGGCACAAAAACACTCATTGGATGCACAAGATTGGCTAAAAACCCTAATTGGACAAGAATTAGCCTAGGTTGGACGAAAATGACCTAATTGTTCATCCAATGACACAAAAACACCTATTGGATGCACAAGATTGGTTAAAAACCCTAATTGGACAAGATTAAGTGTAGGGAGGACGAAAATGATCTAAATATTCATCCAATGACACAAAAACACCTATTGGATGCACAAGATTGGTTAAAAACCCTAATTGGACAAGATTAAGTGTAGGGAGGACGAAAATGACCTAAATGTTCATCCAATGACACAAAACACCTATTGGATGCACAAGATTGGTTAGAAACCCTAATTGGACAAAATTAAGTGTAGGGAGGACGAAAATGATCTAAATATTCATCCAATGACACAAAAACACCTATTGGATGCACAAGATTGGTTAAAAACCCTAATTGGACAAGATTAACTTTAGGAAGGACGAAAATGACCTAATTGTTCATCCAATGACACCAAATACCTATTGGATGCACAAGATTTGTTAGAAACCCTAATTGGACAAGCATAAGCCTAGGGAGGACGAAAATGACCTAATTGTTCATCCAATGGCACAAAAACACCCATTGGATGCACAAGATTGATTAGAAACCCTAATTGGACAAGATTAAGTGTAGGAAGGACGAAAATGACCTAAATGTTCATCCAATGACACAAAAACACCTGTTGGATGCAAAGGATTGGTTAAAAACCCTAATTGGACAAGAATTAACCTAGGGAGGACGAAAATGACCTAATTGTTCATCCAATGACACAACACACCTATTGGTTGCACAAGATTGGTTAGAAACCCTAATTGGACAAGATTAAGTATAGGGAGGACGAAAATTACCTAAATATTCTTCCAATGACACAAAAAGACCTATTGGATGCACAAGATTGGTTAAAAACCCAAATTGGACAAGATTATGTGTAGGAAGGACGAAAATGACCTAAATGTTCATCCAATGACACAACACCTATTGGATGCACAAGATTGGTTAAAAACCCTAATTGGACAAGAATAAGCCTAGGGAAGACGAAAATGACCTAATTATTCATCCAATGACACTAACACACCTATTGGATGCACAAGATTGGTTAGAAACCCTAATTGGACAAGATTAGGTATAGGGAGGACGAAAATGACCAAAATGTTCATCCAATGATGCAAAACACCTATTGGATGCACAAGATTGGTTAAAAACCCTAATTGGACAAAAATTAGCCTAGGGAGGACGAAAATGACCTAAATGTTCATCCTATGACACAAAAACACCTGTTGGATACACAGGATTGGTTAAAAACCCTAATTGGACAAGAATTAGCATAGGGAGGACGAAAATGACCCAATTGTTTATCCAATGACACAAAAACACCTATTGGTTGCACAAGATTGGTTAGAAACCCTAATTGGACAAGATTAAGTATAAGGAGGACGAAAATGACCTAAATATTCATCCAATGACACAAAAACACCTATTGGATGCACAAGATTGGTTAAAAACCCTAATTGGACAAATTTAAGTGTAGGGAGGACGAAAATGACCTAATTGTTCATCCAATGACACAAAAACACCTATTGGTTGCACAACATTGGTTAGAAACCCTAATTGGACAAGATTAAGTGTAGGGAGGACGAAAATGACCTAAATATTCATCCAATGACACAAAAACAACTATAGGATGCACAAGATTGGTTAAATACCCTAATTGGACAAGATTAAGTATAGGGAGGACGAAAATGACCTAAATATTCATCCAATGACACAAAAACACCTATTGGATGCACAAGATTGGTTAAAAACCCTAATTGGACAAGATTAAGTGTAGGGAGGACGAAAATGACCTAAATGTTCATCCAATGACACAAAAACACCTGTTGGATGCACAGGATTGGTTAAAAATCCTAATTGGACAAGAATTAGCCTAGGGAGGACGAAAATGACCTAATTGTTGATCCAATGACACAAAAACACCTATTGGTTGCACAAGATTGGTTAGAAACCCTAATTGGACAAGATTAAGTATAGGGAGGACGAAAATGACCTTAATATTCATCCAATGACACAAAAACACCTATTGGATGCACAAGATTGGTTAAAAACCCTAATTGGACAAGATTAAGTGTAGGGAGGACGAAAATGACCTAAATGTTCATCCAATGACACAAAAACACTTGTTGGATGCACAGGATTGGTTAAAAACCCTAATTGGACAAGAATTAGCTTAGGGAGGACGAAAATGACCTAATTGTTTATCCAATGACACAAAAACACCTATTGGTTGCACAAGATTGGTTAGAAACCCTAATTGGAAAAGATTAAGTGTAGGGAGGACGAAAATGACCTAAATATTCATCCAATGACACAAAAACAACTATTGGATGCACAAGATTGGTTAAAAACCCTAATTGGACAAGATTAAGTATAGGGAGGACGAAAATGACCTAAATATTCATCCAATGACACAAAAACACCTATTGGATGCACAAGATTGGTTAAAAACCCTAATTGGACAAGATTAAGTGTAGGGAGGACGAAAATGACCTAAATGTTCATCCAATGACACAAAAACACCTGTTGGATGCATAGGATTGGTTAAAAATCCTAATTGGACAAGAATTAGCCTAGGGAGGACGAAAATGACCTAATTGTTCATCCAATGACACAAAAACACCTATTGGTTGCACAAGATTGGTTAGAAACCCTAATTGGACGAGATTAAGTATAGGGAGGACGAAAATGACCTAAATATTCATCCAATGACACAAAAACACCTATTGGATGCACAAGATTGGTTAAAAACCCTAATTGGACAAGATTAAGTGTAGGGAGGACGAAAATGACCTAAATGTTCATCCAATGACACAAAAACACCTGTTGGATGCACAGGATTGGTTAAAAATCCTAATTGGACAAGAATTAGCCTAGGGAGGACGAAAATGACCTAATTGTTCATCCAATGACACAAAAACTCCTATTGGTTGCACAAGATTGGTTAGAAACCCTAATTGGACAAGATTAAGTATAGGGTGGACGAAAATGACCTAAATATTCATCCAATGACACAAAAACAACTATTGGATGCACAAGATTGGTTAAAAACCCTAATTGGACAAGATTAAGTATAGGGAGGACGAAAATGACCTAAATATTCATCCAATGACACAAAAACACCTATTGGATGCACAAGATTGGTTAAAAACCCTAATTGGACAAGATTAAGTGTAGGGAGGACGAAAATGACCTAAATGTTCATCCAATGACACAAAAACACCAGTTGGATGCACAGGATTGGTTAAAAATCCTAATTGGAAAAGAATTAGCTTAGGGAGGACGAAAATGACCTAATTGTTTATCCAATGACACAAAAACACCTATTGGTTGCACAAGATTGGTTAGAAACCCTAATTGGACAAGATTAAGTGTAGGGAGGACGAAAATGACCTAAATATTCATCCAATGACACAAAAACAACTATTGGATGCACAAGATTGGTTAAAAACCCTAATTGGACAAGATTAAGTATAGGGAGGACGAAAATGACCTAAATATTCATCCAATGACACAAAAACACCTATTGGATGCACAAGATTGGTTAAAAACCCTAATTGGACAAGATTAAGTGTAGGGAGGACAAAAATGACCTAAATGTTAATCCAATGACACAAAAATACTTGTTGGATGCACAGGATTGGTTAAAAACCCTAATTGGACAAGAATTAGCTTAGGGAGGACGAAAATGACCTAATTGTTTATCCAATGACACAAAAACACCTATTGGTTGCACAACATTGGTTAGAAACCCTAATTGGACAAGATTAAGTGTAGGGAGGACGAAAATGACCTAAATATTCATCCAATGACACAAAAACAACTATTGGATGCACAAGATTGGTTAAAAACCCTAATTGGACAAGATTAAGTATAGGGAGGACGAAAATGACCTAAATATTCATCCAATGACATAAAAACACCTATTAGATGCACAACATTGGTTAAAAACCCTAATTGGACAAGATTAAGTGTAGGGAGGACGAAAATGACCTAAATGTTCATCCAATGACACAAAAACACCTGTTGCATGCACAGGATTGGTTAAAAATCCTAATTGGACAAGAATTAGCCTAGGGAGGACGAAAATGACCTAATTGTTCATCCAATGACACAAAAACACCTATTGGTTGCACAAGATTGGTTAGAAACCCTAATTGGACAAGATTAAGTATAGGGAGGACGAAAATGACCTAAATATTCATCCAATGACACAAAAACACCTATTGGATGCACAAGATTGGATAAAAACCCTAATTGGACAAGATTAAGTGTAGGGAGGACGAAAATGACCTAAATATTCATCCAATGACACAAAAACACCTATTGGATGCACCAGATTGGATAAAAACCCTAATTGGACAAGATTAAGTGTAGGGAGGACGAAAATGACCTAAATGTTCATCCAATGACACAAAAACACCTGTTGGATGCACAGGATTGGTTAAAAACCCTAATTGGACAAGAATTAGCCTAGGGAGGACGAAAATGACCTAATTGTTCATCCAATGACACAAAAACACCTATTGGTTGCACAAGATTGGTTAGAAACCCTAATTGGACAAGATTAAGTGTAGGGAGGACGAAAATGACCTAAATATTCATCCAATGACACAAAAACACCTATTGGATGCACAAGATTGGTTAAAAACCCTAATTGGACAAGATTAAGTGTAGGGAGGACGAAAATGACCTAAATATTCATCCAATGACACAAAACACCTATTGGATGCACAACATTGGTTAAAAACCCTAATTGGACAAGAATAAGCCTACGGAGGTCGAAAATGACCTAATTGTTCAGCCAATGACACAAAAACACCTATTGGATGCACAAGATTGATTAGATACCCTAATTGGACAAGAATAAGTGTAGGGACGACGAAAAGGACCTAAATGTTCATCCAATGACACAAAAACACCTATTGGATGCACAAGATTGGTTAAAAACCCTAATTGGACAAGAATTAGCCTACGGAGGTCGAAAATGACCTAATTGTTCATCCAATGACACAAAAACACCTATTGGATGCACAAGATTGGTTAAAAATCCTAATTGGACAAGAATAAGCTTACGGAGGACGAAAATGACCTTATTGTTCATCCAATGACACAAAAACACCTATTGGATCCATAAGATTGGTTAGAAACCCTAATTGGACAAGATTAAGTTTAAGGAGGTCGAAAATGACCTAATTGTTCATCCAATGACACAAACACAACTATTGGATGCACAAGATTGGTTAGAAACCCTAATTGGACAAGATTAAGTGTACGAAGGACGAAAATGATCTAAATATTCATCCAATGACACAAAAACACCTATTGGATGCACAAGATTGGTTAAAACCCCTAATTGGACAAGATTAAGTGTAGGGAGGACGAAAATGACCTAAATGTTCATCCAATGACACAAAAACACCTGTTGGATGCACAGGATTGGTTAAAAACCCTAATTGGACAAGAATTAGCCTAGGGAGGAAGAAAATGACCTAATTGTTCATCCAATGACACAAAAACACCTATTGGTTGCACAAGATTGGTTTGAAACCCTAATTGGACAAGATTAAGTATAGGGAGGACAAAAATTACCTAAATATTCATCCAATGACACAAAAACACCTATTGGATGCACAAGATTGGTTAAAACCCCTAATTGGACAAGATTAAGTGTAGGGAGGAAGAAAATGACCTAAATATTCATCCAATGACACAAAAACACCTATTGGATGCACAAGATTGGTTAAAAACCCTAATTGGACAAGATTAAGTGTAGGGAGGACGAAAATGACCTAAATGTTCATCCAATGACACAAAAACACCTGTTGGATGCACAGGATTGGTTAAAAACCCTAATTTTACAAGAATTAGCCTAGGGAGGAAGAAAATGACCTAATTGTTCATCCAATGACACAAAAACACCTATTGGTTGCACAAGATTGGTTAGAAACCCTAATTGGACAAGATTAAGTATAGGGAGGACAAAAATGACCTAAATATTCATCCAATGACACAAAAACACCTATTGGATGCACAAGATTGGTTAAAACCCCTAATTGGACAAGATTAAGTGTAGGGAGGACGAAAATGACCTAAATGTTCATCCAATGACACAAAAACACTTGTTGGATGCACAGGATTGGTTAAAAACCCTAATTGGACAAGAATTAGCTTAGGGAGGACGAAAATGACCTAATTGTTTATCCAATGACACAAAAACACCTATTGGTTGCACAAGATTGGTTGGAAACCCTAATTGGACAAGATTAAGTGTAGGGAGGACGAAAATGACCTAAATATTCATCCAATGACACAAAAACAACTATTGGATGCACAAGATTGGTTAAAAACCCTAATTGGACAAGATTAAGTTTAGGAAGGACGAAAATGACCTAAGTGTTCATCCAATGACACCAAACACCTATTGGATGTACAAGATTGGTTAGAAACCCAAATTGGACAAGCATAAGCCTCGGGAGGACGAAAATGACGTAATTGTTCATCCAATGGCACAAAAACACTCATTGGATGCACAAGATTGGCTAAAAACCGTAATTGGACAAGAAATAGGCTAGGTTGGACGAAAATGACCTAATTGTTCATCCAATGACACAAAAACACCTATTGGATGCACAAGATTGGTTAGAAACCCTAATTGGACAAGATTAAGTGTACGGAGGACGAAAAGGACCTAAATGTTCATCCAATGACACAAAAACACCTGTTGGATGCACAGGATTGGTTAAAAACCCTTATTGGACAAGAATTAGCCTAGGGAGGACGAAAATGACCTAATTGTTCATCCAATGACACATAAACACCTATTGGTTGCACAAGATTGGTTAGAAACCCTAATTGGACAAGATTAAGTGTAGGGAGGACGAAAATGACCTAAATATTCATCCAATGACACAAAAACAACTATTGGATGCACAAGATTGGTTAAAAACCCTAATTGGACAAGATTAAGTGTAGGGAGGACGAAAATGACCTAAATGTTCATCCAATGACACAAAAACACCTGTTGGATGCACAGGATTGGTTAAAAACCCTAATTGGACAAGAATTAGCCTAGGGAGGACGAAAATGACCTAATTGTTCATCTAATGACACAAAAACACCTATTGGTTGCACAAGATTGGTTAGAAACCCTAATTGGACAAGATTAAGTGTAGGGAGGACGAAAATGACCTAAATATTCATCCAATGACACAAAAACAACTATTGGATGCACAAGATTGGTTAAAAACCCTAATTGGACAAGATTAAGTGTAGGAAGGACGAAAATGACCTAAGTGTTCATCCAATGACACCAAACACCTATTGGATGTACAAGATTGGTTAGAAACCCAAATTGGACAAGCATAAGCCTCGGGAGGACGAAAATGACGTAATTCTTCATCCAATGGCACAAAAACACTCATTGGATGCACAAGATTGGCTAAAAACCGTAATTGGACAAGAAATAGGCTAGGTTGGACGAAAATGACCTAATTGTTCATCCAATGACACAAAAACACATATTGGATGCACAAGATTGGTTAGAAACCCTAATTGGACAAGATTAAGTGTACGGAGGACGAAAAGGACCTAAATGTTCATCCAATGACACAAAAACACCTGTTGGATGCACAGGATTGGTTAAAAACCCTTATTGGACAAGAATTAGCCTAGGGAGGACGAAAATGACCTAATTGTTCATCCAATGACACAAAAACACCTATTGGTTGCACAAGATTGGTTAGAAACCCTAATTGGACAAGATTAAGTGTAGGGAGGACGAAAATGACCTAAATATTCATCCAATGACACAAAAACAACTATTGGATGCACAAGATTGGTTAAAAACCCTAATTGGACAAGATTAAGTGTAGGGAGGACGAAAATGACCTAAATGTTCATCCAATGACACAAAAACACCTGTTGGATGCACATGATTGGTTAAAAACCCTAATTGGACAAGAATTAGCCTAGGGAGGACGAAAATGACCTAATTGTTCATCCAATGACACAAAAACACCTATTGGTTGCACAAGATTGGTTAGAAGCCCTAATTGGACAAGATTAAGTATAGGGAGGACGAAAATGACCTAAATATTCATCCAATGACACAAAAACACCTATTGGATGCACAAGATTGGTTAAAAACCCTAATTGGACAAGATTAAGTGTAGGGAGGACGAAAATGACCTAAATGTTCATCCAATGACACAAAAACACTTGTTGGATGCACAGGATTGGTTAAAAACCCTAATTGGACAAGAATTAGCTTAGGGAGGACGAAAATGACCTAATTGTTTATCCAATGACACAAAAACACCTATTGGATGCACAAGATTGGTTAGAAACCCTAATTGGACAAGATTAAGTGTAGGGAGGACGAAAATGACCTAAATATTCATCCAATGACACAAAAACACCTATTGGATGCACAAGATTGGTTAAAAACCCTAATTGGACAAGATTAAGTGTAGGGAGGACGAAAATGACCTAAATGTTCATCCAATGACACAAAAACACTTGTCAGATGCACAGGATTGGTTAAAAACCCTAATTGGACAAGAATTAGCTTAGGGAGGACGAAAATGACCTAATTGTTTATCCAATGACACAAAAACACCTATTGGTTGCACAAGATTGGTTAGAAACCCTAATTGGACAAGATTAAGTGTAGGGAGGACGAAAATGACCTAAATATTCATCCAATGACACAAAAACAACTATTGGATGCACAAGATTGGTTAAAAACCCTAATTGGACAAGATTAAGTTTAGGAAGGACGAAAATGACCTAAGTGTTCATCCAATGACACCAAACACCTATTGGATGTACAAGATTGGTTAGAAACCCAAATTGGACAAGCATAAGCCTCGGGAGGACGAAAATGACGTAATTGTTCATCCAATGGCACAAAAACACTCATTGGATGCACAAGATTGGCTAAAAACCGTAATTGGACAACAAATAGGCTTGGTTGGACGAAAATGACCTAATTGTTCATCCAATGACACAAAAACACCTATTGGATGCACAAGATTGGTTAGAAACCCTAATTGGACAAGATTAAGTGTAGGGAGGACGAAAAGGACCTAAATGTTCATCCAATGACACAAAAACACTTGTTGGATGCACAGGATTGGTTAAAAACCCTAATTGGACAAGAATTAGCTTTGGGAGGACGAAAATGACCTAATTGTTTATCCAATGACACAAAAACACCTATTGGTTGCACAACATTGGTTAGAAACCCTAATTGGACAAGATTAAGTGTAGGGAGGACGAAAATGACCTAAATATTCATCCAATGACACAAAAACAACTATTGGATGCACAAGATTGGTTAAAAACCCTAATTGGACAAGATTAAGTATAGGGAGGACGAAAATGACCTAAATATTCATCCAATGACACAAAAACACCTATTGGATGCACAAGATTGGTTAAAAACCCTAATTGGACAAGATTAAGTGTAGGGAGGACGAAAATGACATAAATATTCATCCAATGACACAAAAACACCTGTTGGATGCACAGGATTGGTTAAAAATCCTAATTGGACAAGAATTAGCCTAGGGAGGACGAAAATGACCTAATTGTTCATCAAATGACACAAAAACACCTATTGGTTGCACAAGATTGGTTAGAAACCCTAATTGGACAAGATTAAGTATAGGGAGGACGAAAATGACCTAAATATTCATCCAATGACACAAAAACAACTATTGGATGCACAAGATTGGTTAAAAACCCTAATTGGACAAGATTAAGTATAGGGAGGACGAAAATGACCTAAATATTCATCCAATGACACAAAAACAACTATTGGATGCACAAGATTGGTTAAAAACCCTAATTGGACAAGATTAAGTGTAGGGAGGACGAAAATGACCTAAATGTTCATCCAATGACACAAAAACACCTATTGGATGCACAAGATTGGTTAGAAACCCTAATTGGACAAGATTAAGTGTAGGGATGACGAAAATGACCTAAATATTCATCCAATGACACAAAAACACCTATTGGATGCACAAGATTGGTTAAAAACCCTAATTGGACAAGATTAAGTGTAGGGAGGACGAAAATGACCTAAATGTTCATCCAATGACACAAAAACACCTGTTGGATGCACAAGATTGGTTAAAAATCCTAATTGGACAAGAATTAGCCTAGGGAGGACGAAAATGGCCTAATTGTTCATCCAATGACACAAAAACACCTATTGGTTGCACAAGATTGGTTAGAAACCCTAATTGGACAAGATTAAGTATAGGGAGGACGAAAATGACCTAAATATTCATCCAATGACACAAAAACACCTATTGGATGCACAAGATTGGTTAAAAACCCTAATTGGACAAGATTAAGTATAGGGAGGACGAAAATGACCTAAATATTCATCCAATGACACAAAAACACCTATTGGATGCACAAGATTGGTTAAAAACCCTAATTGGACAAGATTAAGTGTAGGGAGGACGAAAATGACCTAAATGTTCATCCAATGACACAAAAATACTTGTTGGATGCACAGGATTGGTTAAAAACCCTACTTGGACAAGAATTAGCTTTGGGAGGACGAAAATGACCTAATTGTTTATCCAATGACACAAAAACACCTATTGGTTGCACAACATTGGTTAGAAACCCTAATTGGACAAGATTAAGTGTAGGGAGGACGAAAATGACCTAAATATTCATCCAATGACACAAAAACAACTATTGGATGCACAAGATTGGTTAAAAACCCTAATTGGACAAGATTAAGTATAGGGAGGACGAAAATGACCTAAATATTCATCCAATGACACAAAAACACCTATTGGATGCACAAGATTGGTTAAAAACCCTAATTGGACAAGATTAAGTGTAGGGAGGACGAAAATGACCTAAATGTTCATCCAATGACACAAAAATACTTGTTGGATGCACAGGATTGGTTAAAAACCCTAATTTGACAAGAATTAGCTTTGGGAGGACGAAAATGACCTAATTGTTTATCCAATGACACAAAAACAGCTATTGGTTGCACAAGATTGGTTAGAAACCGTAATTGGACAAGATTAAGTGTAGGGAGGACGAAAATGACCTAAATATTCATCCAATGACACAAAAACACCTATTGGATGCACAAGATTGGTTAAAAACCCTAATTGGACAAGATTAAGTGTAGGGAGGACGAAAATGACCTAAATGTTCATCCATTGACACAAAACACCTATTGGATGCACAAGATTGGTTAGAAACCCTAATTGGACAAGATTCAGTGTAGGGAGGACGAAAAGGACCTAAATGTTCATCCAATGACACAAAAACACCTATTGGATGCACAAGATTGGTTAAAAACCCTAATTGGACAAGATTAAGTGTAGGGAGGACGAAAATGACCTAAATGTTCATCCAATGACACAAAACACCTATTGGATGCACAAGATTGGTTAAAAACCCCAATTGGACAAGAATTAGCCTAGGGAGGACGAAAATGACCTAATTGTTCATCCAATGACACAAAAACACCTATTGGATGCACAAGATTGGTTAGAAACCCTAATTGGACAAGATTAAGTTTAGGGAGGACGAAAATGACGTAAATGTTCATGCAATGACACAAAACACCTATTGGATGCAGAAGATTGGTTAAAAACCCTAATTGGACAAGATTAAGTTTAGGGAGGATGAAAATGACCTAATTGTTTATCCAATGACACAAAAACACCTATTGGATGCACAAGATTGGTTAGAAACCCTAATTGGACAAGATTAAGTTTAGGGAGGACGAAAATGACCTAAATGTTCATCCAATGACACAAAACACTTATTGGATGCACAAGATTGGTTAAAAGCCCTAATTGGACAAGAATTAGCCTAGGGAGGACGAAAATGACCTAATTGTTCATCCAATGACACAAAAACACCTATTGGATGCACAAGATTGGTTAATAACCCTAATTGGACAAGAATAAGCCTAGGGAGCACGAAAATGACCTAATTGTTCATCCAATGACACAAAAACACCTATTGGAAGAGATTAAGTTTAGGGAGGACGAAAATGACATAAATGTTCATCCAATGACACAAAAACAACTATTGGATGCACAAGATTGGTTAAAAACCCTAATTGGACAAGATTAAGTGTAGGGAGGACGAAAATGACCTAAATGTTCATCCAATGACACAAAAACACCTGTTGGATGCACAGGATTGGTTAAAAACCCTAATTGGACAAGAATTAGCCTAGGGAGGACGAAAATGACCTAAATGTTCATCCAATGACACAAAAACACCCATTGGAAGCACAAGGTTGGTTAAAAACCCTAATTGGACAAGATTAAGTGTAGGGAGGAAGAAAATGACCTTAATATTCGTCCAATGACACAAAAACACCCTTTGGATACACAAGATTGGTTAGAAACCCTACTTGGACAAGAATTAGCCTAGGGAGGACGAAAATGACCTAGTTGTTCATCCAATGACACAAAAACACCTATTGGATGCACAAGATTGGTTAAAAACCCTAATTGGACAAGATTAAGTGTAGGGAGGACGAAAATGACCTAAATGTTCATCCAATGACACAAAAACACCTGTTGGATGCACAGGATTGGTTAAAAACCCTAATTGGACAAGAATTAGCCTAGGGAGGACGAAAATGACCTAATTGTTCATCCAATGACACAAAAACACCTATTGGTTGCACAAGATTGGTTAGAAGCCCTAATTGGACAAGATTAAGTATAGGGAGGACGAAAATGACCTAAATATTCATCCAATGACACAAAAACACCTATTGGATGCACAAGATTGGTTAAAAACCCTAATTGGACAAATTTAAGTTTAGGGAGGACGAAAATGACCTAATTGTTCATCCAATGGCACAAAAACACCCATTGGATGCACAAGATTGGTTAAATACCCTAATTGGACAAGAATAAGCCTAGGGAAGACGAAAATGACCTAATTATTAATCCAATGACACTAACACACCTATTGGATGCACAAGATTGGTTAGAAACCCTAATTGGACAAGATTAGGTATTGGGAGGACGAAAATGACCAAAATGTTCATCCAATGACGGAAAACACCTATTGGATGCACAAGATTGGTTAAAAACCCTAATTGGACAAAAATTAGCCTAGGGAGGACGAAAATGACCTAAACGTTCATCCAATGACACAAAAACACCTGTTGGATGCACAGGATTGGTTAAAAACCCTAATTGGAAAGGAATTAGCATAGGGAGGACGAAAATGACCTAATTGTTTATCCAATGACACAAAAACACCTATTGGTTGCACAAGATTGGTTAGAAACCCTAGTTGGACAAGATTAAGTATAGGGAGGACGAAAATGAGCTAAATATTCATCCAATGACACAAAAACACCTATTGGATGCACAAGATTGGTTAAAAGCCCTAATTGGACATGATTAAGTGTAGGGAGGACGAAAATGACCTAAATGGTCATCCAATGACACAAAACACCTATTGGATGCACAAGATTGGTTAAAAACCCTAATTGGACAAGAATAAGCCAAGGGAGGACGAAAACTACCTAATTGTTCATCCAATGACACAAACACACCTATTGGATGCACAAGATTGGTTAGAAACCCTAATTGGACAAGAATTAGCCTAGGGAGGACGAAAATGACCTAAATGTTCATCCAATGACACAAAAACACCCATTGGAAGCACAAGGTTGGTTAAAAACCCTAATTGGACAAGATTAAGTGTAGGGAGGAAGAAAATGACCTAAATATTTGTCCAATGACACAAAAACACCCTTTGGATACACAAGATTGGATAGAAACCCTACTTGGACAAGAATTAGCCTCGGGAGGACGAAAATGACCTAGTTGTTCATCCAATGACACAACTACACCTATTGGATGCTCAAGATTGGTTAGAAACCCTAATTGGACAAGATTAAGTGTAGGGGGGACGAAAATGATCTAAATGTTCATCCAATGACACAAAAACACCTATTGGATGCACAAGATTGGTTAAAAACCCTAATTGGACAAGATTAAGTGTAGGGAGGACGAAAAGGACCTAAATGTTCATCCAATGACACAAAAACACGTGTTGGATGCATAGGATTGGTTAAAAACCCTAATTGGACAAGAATTAGCCTAGGCAGGACGAAAATGACCTAATTGTTCATCCAATGACACAAAAACACCTATTGGTTGAACAAGATTGGTTAGAAACCCTAATTGGACAAGATTAAGTATAGGGAGGACGAAAATGACCTAAATATTCATCCAATGACACAAAAAGACCTATTGGATGCACAAGATTGGTTAAAGACCCTAATTGGACAAGATTATGTGTAGGAAGGACGAAAATGACCTAAATGTTCATCCAATGACACAAAACACCTATTGGATGCACAAGATTGGTTAAAAACCCTAATTGGACAAGAATAAGCCTAGGGAAGACGAAAATGACCTAATTATTAATCCAATGACATTAACACACCTATTGGATGCACAAGATTGGTTAGAAACCCTAATTGGACAAGATTAGGTATTGGGAGGACGAAAATGACCAAAATGTTCATCCAATGACGGAAAACACCTATTGGATGCACAAGATTGGTTAAAAACCCTAATTGGAC
>JBBPBS010000167.1:204334-217340 GCA_037974835.1 Cicer judaicum
TAACACACCTATTGGATGCACAAGATTGGTTAGAAACCCTAATTGGACAAGATTAGGTATTGGGAGGACGAAAATGACCAAAATGTTCATCCAATGACGGAAAACACCTATTGGATGCACAAGATTGGTTAAAAACCCTAATTGGACCAAAATTAGCCTAGGGAGGACGAAAATGACCTAAACGTTCATCCAATGACACAAAAACACCTGTTGGATGCACAGGATTGGTTAAAAACCCTAATTGGAAAGGAATTAGCATAGGGAGGACGAAAATGACCTAATTGTTTATCCAATGACACAAAAACACCTATTGGTTGCACAAGATTGGTTAGAAACCCTAGTTGGACAAGATTAAGTATAGGGAGGACGAAAATGACCTAAATATTCATCCAATGACACAAAAACACCTATTGGATGCACAAGATTGGTTAAAAACCCTAATTGGACAAGATTAAGTGTAGGGAGGACGAAAATGACCTAAATGTTCATCCAATGACACAAAAACACTTGTTGGATGCACAGGATTGGTTAAAAACCCTAATTGGACAAGAATTAGCCTAGGGTGGACGAAAATGACCTAATTGTTCATCCAATGATACAAAAACACCTATTGGATGCACAAGATTGATTAGAAACCCTAATTGGACAAGATTAAGTGTAGGAAGGACGAAAATGACCTAAATGTTCATCCAATGTCACAAAAACACCTGTTGGATGCACAGGATTGGTTAAAAACCCTAATTGGACAAGAATTAGCCTATGGAGGACGAAAATGACCTAATTGTTCATCCTATGACACAAAAACACCTATTGGTTGCACAAGATTGGTTAGAAACCCTAATTGGACAAGATTAAGTATAGGGAGGACGAAAATGACCTAAATATTCATCCAATGACACAAAAACACCTATTGGATGCACAAGATTGGTTAAAAACCCTAATTGGACAAGATTATGTGTAGGAAGGACGAAAATGACCTAAATGTTCATCCAATGACACAAAACACCTATTGGATGCACAAGATTGGTTAAAAACCCTAATTGGACAAGAATAAGCCTAGGGAAGACGAAAATGACCTAATTATTAATCCAATGACACTAACACACCTATTGGATGCACAAGATTGGTTAGAAACCCTAATTGGACAAGATTAGGTATTGGGAGGACGAAAATGACCAAAATGTTCATCCAATGACGCAAAACACCTATCGGATGCACAAGATTGGTTAAAAACCCTAATTGGACAAAAATTAGCCTAGGGAGGACGAAAACGACCTAAATGTTCATCCAATGACACAAAAACACCTGTTGGATGCACAGGATTGGTTAAAAACACTAATTGGAAAAGAATTACCATAGGGAGGACGAAAATGACCTAATTGTTTATCCAATGACACAAAAACACCTATTGGTTGCACAAGATTGGTTAGAAACCCTAATTGGACAAGATTAAGTATAGGGAGGACGAAAATGACCTAAATATTCATCTAATGACACAAAAACACCTATTGGATGCACAAGATTGGTTAAAAACCCTAATTGGACAAGATTAAGTGTAGGGAGGACGAAAATGACCTAAATGTTCATCCAATGACACAAAACACCTATTGGATGCACAAGATTGGTTAGAAACCCTAATTGGACAAGATTAAGTGTAGGGAGGACGAAAATGATCTAAATATTCATCCAATGACACAAAAACACCTATTGGATGCACAAGATTGGTTAAAAACCCTAATTGGACAAGATTAACTTTAGGAAGGACGAAAATGACCTAAATGTTCATCCAATGACACCAAATACCAATTGGATGCACAAGATTGGTTAGAAACCCTAATTGGACAAGCATAAGCCTAGGGAGGACGAAAATGACCTAATTGTTCATCCAATGGCACAAAAACACCCATTGGATGCACAAGATTGGCTAAAAACCCTAATTGGACAAGAATTAGCCTAGGGTGGACGAAGATGACCTAATTTTTCATCCAATGACACAAAAACACCTATTGGATGCACAAGATTGATTAGAAACCCTAATTGGACAAGCTTAAGTGTAGGAAGGACGAAAATGACCTAAATGTTCATCTAATGACACAAAAACACCTGTTGGATGCACAGGATTGGTTAAAAACCCTAATTGGACAAGAATTTGCCTAGGGAGGACGAAAATGACCTAATTATTAATCCAATGACACTAACGCACCTATTGGATGCACAAGATTGGTTAGAAACCCTAATTGGACAAGATTAGGTATAGGGAGGACGAAAATGACCAAAATGTTCATCCAATGACGCAAAACACCAATTGGATGCACAAGATTGGTTAAAAACCCTAATTGGACAAGAATTAGCATAGGGAGGACGAAAATGACCCAATTGTTTATCCAATGACACAAAAACACCGATTGGTTGCAAAGGATTGGTTAGAAACCCTAATTGGACAAGATTAAGTATAGGGAGGACGAAAATGACCTAAATATTCATCCAATGACACAAAAACACCTATTGGATGCACAAGATTGGTTAAAAACCCTAATTGGACAAATTTAAGTGTAGGGAGGACGAAAATGACCTAATTGTTCATCCAATGGCACAAAAACACCCATTGGATGCACAAGATTGGCTAAAAACCCTAATTGGACAAGAATTAGCCTAGGGTGGACGAAAATGACCTAATTTTTCATCCAATGACACAAAAACACCTATTGGATACACAAGATTGGTTAGAAATCCTAATTGGACAAGATTAAGTGTAGGGAGGACGAAAAGGACCTAAATGTTCATCCAATGACACAAAAACACCTGTTGGATGCACAGGATTGGTTAAAAACCCTAATTGGACAAGAATTAGCCTAGGGAGGACGAAAATGGCCTAATTGTTCATCCAATGACACAAAAACACCTATTGGTTGAACAAGATTGGTTAGAAACCCTAATTGGACAAGATTAAGTATAGGGAGGACGAAAATAACCTAAATTTTCATCCAATGACACAAAAAGACCTATTGGATGCACAAGATTGGTTAAAAACCCTAATTGGACAAGATTATGTGTAGGAAGGACGAAAATGACCTAAATGTTCATCCAATGACACAAAACACCTATTGGATGCACAAGATTGGTTAAAAACCCTAATTGGACAAGAATAAGCCTAGGGAAGACGAAAATCACCTAATTATTAATCCAATGACACTAACACACCTATTGGATGCACAAGATTGGTTAGAAACCCTAATTGGACAAGATTAGGTATAGGGAGGACGAAAATGACCAAAATGTTAATCCAATGATGCAAAACACCTATTGGATGCACAAGATTTGTTAAAAACCCGAATTGGACAAAAATTAGCCTAGGGAGGACGAAAATGACCTAAATGTTCATCCAATGACACAAAAACACCTGTTGGATGCACATGATTGGTTAAAAACCCTAATTGGACAAGAATTAGCATAGGGAGGACGAAAATGACCCAATTGTTTATCCAATGACACAAAAACACCTATTGGTTGCACAAGATTGGTTAAAAACCCTAATTGGACAAGATTAAGTATAGGGAGGACGAAAATGACCTAAATATTCATCCTATGACACAAAAACACCTATTGGATTCACAAGATTGGTTAAAAACCCTAATTGGACAAATTTAAGTGTAGGGAGGACGAAAATGACCTAATTGTTCATCCAATGGCACAAAAACACCCATTGGATGCACAAGATTGGCTAAAAACCCTAATTGGACAAGAATTAGCCTAGGGTGGACGAAAATGACCTAATTGTTCATCCAATGACACAAAAACACCTATTGGATGCACAAGATTGGTTAGAAACCCCAATTGGACAAGATTTAGTGTAGGGAGGACTAAAAGGACCTAAATGTTCATCCAATGTCACAAAAACACGTGTTGGATGCACAGGATTGGTTAAAAACCGTAATTGAACAAGAATTAGCCTAGGGAGGACGAAAATGACCTAATTGTTCATCCAATGACACAAAAACAACTATTGGTTGAACAAGATTGGTTAGAAACCCAAATTGGACAAGATTAAGTATAGGGAGGACGAAAATGACCTAAATATTCATCCAATGACACAAAAAGACCTATTGGATGCACAAGATTGGTTAAAAACCCTAATTGGACAAGATTATGTGTAGGAAGGACGAAAATGACCTAAATGTTCATCCAATGACACAAAACACCTATTGGATGCACAAGATTGGTTAAAAACCCTAATTGGACAAGAATAAGCCTAGGGAAGACGAAAATGACCTAATTATTAATCTAATGACACTAACACACCTATTGGATGCACAAGATTGGTTAGAAACCCTAATTGGACAAGATTAAGTGTAGGGAGGACGAAAATGACCTAATTGTTCATCCAATGACACAAGCACACCTATTGGATGCACAAGATTGGTTAAAAACCCTAATTGGACAAGAATTAGCCTAGGGATGACGAATATGACCTAATTGTTCTTCCAATGACACAAAAACACCTATTGGATGCACAAGATTGGTTAGAAACCCTAATTGGACAAGATTAGGTACAGGGAGGACGAAAATGACCAAAATGTTCATCCAATGACGCAAAACACCTATTGGATGCACAAGATTGGTTAAAAACCCTAATTGGACAAAAATTAGCCTAGGGAGGACGAAAATGACCTAAATGTTCATCCAATGACACAAAAACACCTGTTGGATGCACAAGATTGGTTAAAATCCCTAATTGGACAAGAATTAGCATAGGGAGGACGAAAATGACCTAATTGTTTATCCAATGACACAAAAACACCTATTGGTTGCACAAGATTGGTTAGAAACCCTAATTGGACAAGATTAAGTATAGGGAGGACGAAAATGACCTAATTGTTCATCCAATGACACAAAAACACCTATTGGATGCACAAGATTGGTTAGAAACCCTAATTGGACAAGATTAAGTGTAGGGGGGACGAAAAGGACCTAAATGTTCATCCAATGACACAAAAACACCTGTTGGATGCACAAGATTGGTTAAAAACCCTAATTGGACAAGAATTAGCCTAGGGAGCACGAAAATGACCTAATTGTTCATCCAATGAAAGAAAAACACCTATTGGATGCACAAGATTGGTTAGAAACCCTAATTGGATATGATTAAGTGTAGGGAGGACGAAAGAGACCTAAATATTCATCCAATGACACAAAAACATCTATTGGAAGCACAAGATTGGTTAAAAACCCTAATTGGATATGATTAAGTGTAGGGAGGACGAAAATGACCTAAATGTTCATCAAATGACACAATAACACCTATTGGATGCACAAGATTGGTTAGAAACCCTAATTGGACAAGTATTAGTCTAGGGAGGACGAAAATGACCTAATTGTTCATTCAATGACACAAAAACACCTATTGGATGCACAAGATTGGTTAGAAACCCTAATTGGAAACGATTAAGTGTAGGGAGGTCGTAAATGACCTAAATATTCATCCAATGACACAAAAACACCTATTGGATGCACATGATTGGTTAAAAACCCTAATTGGATAAGATAAAGTGTAGGGAGGACGAAAATGACCTAAATGTTCATCCAATGACACAAAAACACCTATTGGACGCACAAGATTGGTTAAAAACCCTAATTGGACAAGAATAAGCCTAGGGAGGACCAAAATGACCTAATTGTTCATCCAATGACACAAAAACACCCATTGGATGCACAAGATTGGCTAAAAACCCTAATTGGACAAGAATTATCCTAGGGAGGACGAAAATGACCTAATTGTTCTTCCAATGACACAAAAACACCTATTGGATGCACAAGATTGGTTAGAAACCCTAATTGGACAAGATTAAGTGTAGGGAGGCGAAAATGATCTAAATATTCATCCAATGACACAGAAACACCTGTTGGATGCACAAGATTGGTTAAAAAGCCTAATTGGACAAGATTAAGTGTAGGGAGGACGAAAATGACCTAAATATTCATCCAACGACACAAAACACCTATTGGATGCACAAGATTGGTTAAAAACCCTAATTGGACAAGAATAAGCCTAGGGAGGACGAAAAGGACCTAATTGTTCATCCAATGACACAAGCACACCTATTGGATGCACAAGATTGGTTAGAAACCCTAATTGGACAAGAATTAACCTTGGGAGGACGAAAATGACCTAATTGTTCTTCCAATGACACAAAAACACCTATTGGATGCACAAGATTGGTTAGAAACCCTATTTGGACAAGATTAAGCGTAAGGAGGACGAAAAGGACCTAAATGTTCATCCAATGACACAAAAACAATTGTTGGATGCATAGGATTGGTTCAAAACCCTAATTGGACAAGAATTAGCATAGGGAGGACGAAAATGACCTAATTGTTTATCCAATGACACAAAAACACCTATTGGTTGCATTAGATTGGTTAGAAACCCTAATTGGACAAGATTAAATATTGGGAGGACGAAAATCACCTAAATATTCATCCAATGTCACAAAACACCTATTGGATGCACAAGATTGGTTAAAAACCCTAATTGGACAAGATTAAGTGTAGGGAGGACGAAAATGACCTAAATGTTCATCTAATGACACAAAACACCTATTGGATGCACAAGATTGGTTAAAAACCCTAATTGGACAAGAATAAGCCTAGGGAGGACGAAAATGACCTAATTGTTCATCCAATGACACAAACACACCTATTGGATGCACAAGATTGGTTAGAAACCCTAATTGGACAAGAATTAGCCTAGGGAGGACGAAAATGACCTAATTGTTCTTCCAATGACACAAAAACACCTATTGGATGCACAAGATTGGTTAGAAACCCTATTTGGACAAGATTAAGCGTAAGGAGGACGAAAAGGACCTAAATGTTCATCCAATGACACAAAAACAATTGTTGGATGCATAGGATTGGTTCAAAACCCTAATTGGACAAGAATTAGCATAGGGAGGACGAAAATGACCTAATTGTTTATCCAATGACACAAAAACACCTATTATTTGCACAAGATTGGATAGAAACCCTAATTGGACAAGATTAAGTATAGGGAGGACGAAAATCACCTAAATATTCATCCAATGTCACAACACCTATTGGATGCACAAGATTGGTTAAAAGCCCTAATTGGACAAGATTAAGTGTAGGGAGGACGAAATTGACCTAAATGTTCATCCAATGACACAAAACACCTATTGGATGCACAAGATTGGTTAAAAACCCTAATTGGACAAGAATAAGCCTAGGGAGGACGAAAAGTACCTAATTGTTCATCCAATGACACAAACACACCTATTGGATGCACAAGATTGGTTAGAAACCCTAATTGGACAAGAATTAGCCTAGGGAGGACGAAAATGACCTAAATGTTCATCTAATGACAAAAAAACACCCACTGGAAGCACAAGGTTGGTTAAAAACCCTAATTGGACAAGATTAAGTGTAGGGAGGAAGAAAATGACCTAAATATTCATCCAATGACACAAAAACACCCTTTGGATGCACAAGATTGGTTAGAAACCCTACTTGGACAAGATTAAGTGTAGGGAGGACGAAATTGACCTAAATGTTCATCCAATGACACAAAAACACCTATTGGATGCACAAGATTGGTTAGAAACCTTAATACAAGATTAATTGTAGGGGGGACGAAAAGGACCTAAATGTTCATCCAATGACACAAAAACACCTATTGGATGGACAAGATTGGTTAAAAACCCTAATTGGACAAGATTAAGTGTAGGGAGGACGAAAATGACCTAAATATTCATCCAATGACACAAAACACCTATTGGATGCACAAGATTGGTTAGAAACCCTAAATGGGCAAGATTAAGTGTAGGGAGGACGAAAATGATCTAAATATTCATCCAATGACACAAAAACACCTATTGGATGCACAAGATTGGTTAAAAACCCTAATTGGACAAGATTAAGTTTAGGAAGGACGAAAATGACCTAAATGTTCATCCAATGACACCAAACACCTATTGGATGCACAAGATTGGTTAAAAGCCCTAATTGGACAAGATTAAGTGTAGGGAGGACGAAAATGACCTAAATGTTCATCCAATGACACAAAACACCTATTGGATGCACAAGATTGGTTAAAAACCCTAATTGGACAAAAATAAGCCTAGGGAGGACGAAAAGTACCTAATTGTTCATCCAATGACACAAACACACCTATTGGATGCACAAGATTGGTTAGAAACCCTAATTGGACAAGAATTAGCCTAGGGAGGACGAAAATGACCTAATTGTTCATCCAATGACACAAAAACACCTATTGGTTGCACAAGATTGGTTAGAAACCCTAATTGGACAAGATTAAGTTTAGGGAGGACGAAAATGACCTAAATATTCATCCAATGACACAAAAACAGCTATTGGATGCACAAGATTGGTTAAAAACCCTAATTGGACAAGATTAAGTGTAGGGAGGACGAAAATGACTTAAATGTTCATCCAATGACACAACACACCTATTGCATGCACAAGATTGGTTAAAAACCCTAATTGGACAAGAATAAGCCTAGGGAGCACGAAAAGGACCTAATTGTTCATCCAATGACACAAACACACCTATTGGATGCACAAGATTGGTTAGAAACCCTAATTGGACAAGAATTAGCCTAGGGAGGACGAAAATGACCTAATTGTTCATCCAATGACACAAAAACACCTATTGGTTGCACAAGATTGGTTAGAAACCCTAATTGGACAAGATTAAGTGTAGGGAGGACGAAAATGACCTAAATATTCATCCAATGACACAAAAACACCTATTGGATGCACAAGATTGGTTAAAAACCCTAATTGGACAAGATTAAGTGTAGGGAGGACGAAAATGACCTAAATGTTCATCCAATGACACAAAAACACCTGTTGGATGCACAAGATTGGTTAAAAACCCTAATTGGACAAGATTAAGTGTAGGGAGGACGAAAATGACCTAAATATTAATCCAATGACACAAAAACACCTATTGGATGCACAAGATTGGTTAAAAACCCTAATTGGACAAGATTAAGTGTAGGGAGGACGAAAATGACCTAAATGTTCATCCAATGACACAAAAATACTTGTTGGATGCACAGGATTGGTTAAAAACCCTAATTGGACAAGAATTAGCTTAGGCAGGACGAAAATGACCTAATTGTTTATCCAATGACACAAAAACACCTATTGGTTGCACAACATTGGTTAGAAACCCTAATTGGACAAGATTAAGTGTAGGGAGGACGAAAATTACCTAAATATTCATCCAATGACACAAAAACAACTATTGGATGCACAAGATTGGTTAAAAACCCTAATTGGACAAGATTAAGTATAGGGAGGACGAAAATGACCTAAATATTCATCCAATGACACAAAAACACCTATTGGATGCACAAGATTGGTTAAAAACCCTAATTGGACAAGATTAAGTGTAGGGAGGACGAAAATGACCTAAATCTTCATCCAATGACACAAAAACACCTGTTGGATGCACATGATTGGTTAAAAATCCTAATTGGACAAGAATTAGCCTAGGGAGGACGAAAATGACCTAATTGTTCATCCAATGACACAAAAACACCTATTGGTTGCACAAGATTGGTTAGAAACCCTAATTGGACAAGATTATGTATAGGGAGGACGAAAATGACCTAAATATTCATCCAATGACACAAAAACACCTATTGGATGCACAAGATTGGTTAAAAACCCTAATTGGACAAGATTAAGTGTAGGGAGGACGAAAATGACCTAAATGTTCATCCAATGATACAAAAACACTTGTTGGATGCACAGGATTGGTTAAAAACCCTAATTGGACAAGAATTAGCTTAGGGAGGACGAAAATGACCTAATTGTTTATCCAATGACACAAAAACACCTATTGGTTGCACAAGATTGGTTAGAAACCCTAATTGGACAAGATTAAGTGTAGGGAGGACGAAAATGACCTAAATGTTCATCCAATGACACAAAAACACCTGTTGGATGCACAGGATTGGTTAAAAATCCTAATTGGACAAGAATTAGCCTAGGGAGGACGAAAATGACCTAATTGTTCATCCAATGACACAAAAACACCTATTGGTTGCACAAGATTGGTTAGAAACCCTAATTGGACAAGATTAAGTATAGGGAGGACGAAAATGACCTAAATATTCATCCAATGACACAAAAACACCTATTGGATGCACAAGATTGGTTAAAAACCCTAATTGGACAAGATTAAGTGTAGGGAGGACGAAAATGACCTAAATGTTCATCCAATGACACAAAAACACCCATTGGAAGCACAAGGTTGGTTAAAAACCCTAATTGGACAAGATTAAGTGTAGGGAGGATGAAAATGACCTAAATGTTCATCCAATGACACAAAAACACCTGTTGGATGCACAGGATTGGTTAAAAATCCTAATTGGACAAGAATTAGCCTAGGGAGGACGAAAATGACCTAATTGTTCATCCAATGACACAAAAACACCTATTGGTTGCACAAGATTGGTTAGAAACCCTAATTGGACAAGATTAAGTGTAGGGAGGACGAAAATGACCTAAATATTCATCTAATGACACAAAAACACCTATTGGATGCACAAGATTGGTTAAAAACCCTAATTGGACAAGATTAAGTGTAGGGAGGACGAAAATGACCTAAATGTTCATCCAATGACACAAAAACACTTGTTGGATGCACAGGATTGGTTAAAAACCCTAATTGGACAAGAATTAGCTTAGGGAGGACGAAAATGACCTAATTGTTTATCCAATGACACAAAAACACCTATTGGTTGCACAAGATTGGTTAGAAACCCTAATTGGACAAGATTAAGTGTAGGGAGGACGAAAATGACCTAAATATTCATCCAATGACACAAAAACAACTATTGGATGCACAAGATTGGTTAAAAACCCTAATTGGACAAGATTAAGTTTAGGAAGGACGAAAATGACCTAAGTGTTCATCCAATGACACCAATCACCTATTGGATGTACAAGATTGGTTAGAAACCCAAATTGGATAGGCATAAGCTTAGGGAGGACGAAAATGACGTAATTGTTCATCCAATGGCACAAAAACACTCATTGGATGCACAAGATTGGCTAAAAACCGTAATTGGACAAGAATTAGCCTAGGGAGGACGAAAATGACCTAATTGTTCATCCAATGACACAAAAACACCTATTGGTTGCACAAGATTGGTTAGAAACCCTAATTGGACAAGATTAAGTGTAGGGAGGACGAAAATGACCTAAATATTCATCCAATGACACAAAAACAACTATTTGATGCACAAGATTGGTTAAAAACCCTAATTGGACAAGATTAAGTTTAGGAAGGACGAAAATGACCTAAGTGTTCATCCAATGACACCAAACACCTATTGGATGTACAAGATTGGTTAGAAACCCAAATTGGACAAGCATAAGCCTAGGGAGGACGAAAATGACGTAATTGTTCATCCAATGGCACAAAAACACTCATTGGATGCACAAGATTGGCTAAAAACCGTAATTGGACAAGAAATAGGCTAGGTTGGACGAAAATGACCTAATTGTTCATCCAATGACACAAAAACACCTATTGGATGCACAAGATTGGTTAGAAACCCTAATTGGACAAGATTAAGTGTAGGGAGGACGAAAATGACCTAAATATTCATCCAATGACACAAAAACACCTATTGGACGCACAAGATTGGTTAAAAACCCTAATTGGACAAGATTAAGTGTAGGGAGGACGAAAATGACCTAAATGTTCATCCAATGACACAAAACACCTATTGGATGCACAAGATTGGTTAGAAACCCTAAATGGACAAGATTAAGTGTAGGGAGGACGAAAATGATCTAAATATTCATCCAATGACACAAAAACACCTATTGGATGCACAAGATTGGTTAAAAACCCTAATTGGACAAGATTAAGTTTAGGAAGGACGAAAATGACCTAAATGTTCATCCAATGACACCAAACACCTATTGGATGCACAAGATTGGTTAGAAACCCTAATTGGACAAGCATAAGCCAAGGGAGGACGAAAATGACCTAAATGTTCATCCAATGACACAAAAACACCTGTTGGATGCACAGGATTGGTTAAAATCCCTAATTGGACAAGAATTAGCCTAGGGAGGACGAAAATGACCTAATTGTTCATCCAATGACACAAAAACACCTATTGGTTGCACAAGATTGGTTAGAAACCCTAATTGGACAAGATTAAGTTTAGGGAGGGCGAAAATGACCTAAATATTCATCCAATGACACAAAAACAGCTATTGGATGCACAAGATTGGTTAAAAACCCTAATTGGACAAGATTAAGTGTAGGGAGGACGAAAATGACTTAAATGTTCATCCAATGACACAACACACCTATTGCATGCACAAGATTGGTTAAAAACCCTAATTGGACAAGAATAAGCCTAGGGAGCACGAAAAGGACCTAATTGTTCATCCAATGACACAAACACACCTATTGGATGCACAAGATTGGTTAGAAACCCTAATTGGACAAGAATTAGCCTAGGGAGGACGAAAATGACCTAATTGTTCTTCCAATGACACAAAAACACCTATTGGATGCACAAGATTGGTTAGAAACCCTATTTGGACAAGATTAAGTGTAGGGAGGACGAAAAGGACCTAAATGTTCATCGATTTACACAAAAACACTTGTTGGATGCACAGGATTGGTTCAAAACCCTAATTGGACAAGAATTAGCATAGGGAGGACAAAAATGACCTAATTGTTTATCCAATGACACAAAAGCACCTATTATTTGCACAAGATTGGTTAGAAACCCTACTTGGACAAGATTAAGTATAGGGAGGACGAAAATCACCTAAATATTCATCCAATGTCACAAAACACCTATTGGATGCACAAGATTGGTTAAAAGCCCTAATTGGACAAGATTAAGTGTAGGGAGGACGAAAATGACCTAAATGTTCATCCAATGACACAAAACACCTATTGGATGCACAAGATTGGTTAAAAACC